>JAUBOD010000982.1:638372-661349 GCA_032353885.1 Nothura maculosa | reverse complement strand
TAATCTGTACTGGTGTCTGGGGTTGCTCCTCCCCAGGTGCAGGACCCTACACTTGTCCTTATTGAACCTCATGAGGTGCCTCTCTGCCCAACTCTCCAGCCTATCCAGGTCCCTCTGGATGGCAGCACAGCCCTCCGGAGTGTCGGCCACAAAAATAGCTAATACTTCCCACAGAAGACTTTTGTAAGTCATAAAAGAACATTGTTAATAGCTGAATTCTTGTCCATACGTGCAATTTTGTTCTGATAATGTTTGAAACTGTCAGAAGTGATGGTGCTATAGGAATTACATACCCATTCAGACGCAAGAGAACTCAGATTAAGGCCAAGTTTGCCATTAAGAGGGAGAAAAAGGGAAAAAGAGGAAAGTGACAATCCTGCAAGATAATAATTTGCATACAGGTCACACTAGGCTTTCATATTAATGTCAAAAGAAAAAGCCACTTAAAAATCTTTGTTCCTGACACTGGTAAACTGGGAGGTAATTTGACTTAGCAGTAGTATACTTGTTGCTTAGCAGTGACTTGACAAGCTGAATGGCTTTTTTAAATGATGTGTAGAACTTATCAGTCATCTGTGCAACTACTTTACTGAATGACTTGGAAAGCATTAGAAGCAATACGAGAGAACTGTGACAAAAAAGCAATTATATGTGGCAAAACTAATTAACTATAATTGATGCAGAGAGAAATAAAGCAAACTACCCCCAACACAGGTAGTTCTGAGCCACAAAGCACTGGAAAATAAGATCTGAGCAAGAGAAGCATCACTATATGATCAGGTACAATAAGTATTTAGCTCTATCTAGCAGGGAGCTTTCTTCATAGAAAGCATAACTTTTTTAGGAAGTTGCACTAGTCAGTGAAGAGTTCTACCTAGCAAAACTGTTCTTTTTTTTCTCTGTTAACTTACTTCATCCAGCTGTTCATGTCAGACACTAAATGTGTTTGATTTGTGAAAGCACTGAAGCTGTTATACACTCTCTGTGCCAAATTCTGCCCTGGGCTTCAGGCACACAGCTCCCATTGACTTCCATGGAAATTACACAGAAGGAGATAGACTGTGTAAATTAGGCATACTCCTGAGATAGCAAATGGAGGGAGGTACTCACTGAACCCTTGAGTGGAAGTTCACCAAGGGCCAATACAGCAAAGTCGATCTCAGAAGTCAGTCCTTAAGTCATCAGAGCACGATTCAGAGCAGAGTTTGAGAGATTCATAAAATGAATACTTCATAGACACTGTCTGAAGAAAAGGACTTTCTCAGCCTTTTAAGCAGGGCTTGTTTTCATTCATTTACTCAGAAGCAGTGCACTCACAAAAGGTTTCAGTATTGCACTGTAATTAGTGAAAGGTACTCCTTTTTCCCACAAGTGGCATACCGGTAGATCTGACTTAACCCCTTGGTTCCCTATAATGCTACAAACAATGATTTTTACGATTTATCTCTGATTTTCTAATAGGACCAAAGTCACTTTCTTCATGTGTGTATCACACAAAACTTAAGCAATCTATGCTTAAACTTGGACTTCATGGTTTAACCTCACTAAATGCTCTAAGCAGGACTGAAATGAGCCCCACTTACTCCAGCTGTCTTTGTAGGCAAGACCATATATCTAGCTCTGCAAGATGTATTACCTAGATCAATAGCACACATTTCAGTTTATTTTATAGAATGGATGGATAAGGACATAATTTATTTTTTGGTTTTGTTTGTTTTTCTAACAAACTTAATGAAGATGCTGCTTTGTTACTTACATTCCAGATTCTGCTTGTCTAATAGGCAGAAAACAGATTTTTGGAAAGTGGCTGAGAAGATAATATGTTAATTTTAGGGTGTATATTTAATCTGTTTTCCTAAGGAAAAATCTTTTCATGTCTTATTTTCCATTTATAAATATTATCACAATGGAAGAACAGGACAGACTACACAAACACTTTTAAAAAAAGTCTTGTTAAACTAACCTAACGTAAGTATGTTATAGACTTAGACTCATAATGGCCTGTAAAAAAGATAAAACTTAACAAAACAGGGATAAGAGCACGATGGAAGGGATGACTAAATGACTGAAGTATGTAGGTTTCATATGTTACCAGATAGGATTGTATTTTTTCCAGTTGTTTTTATCAGTTATCGTTAGTTTGTTTTGGGGTTCCCAGCTCTAACTTACACTGCAAATTTGCCTTTTTTAAACAGGGGCAGAAGGGCAGAGACAGAGAGATTGAGCAAAAGTTCAAGAAAGATCAATTTTCTGTTGTTTTCAAATAGCTGTTTTGGTTTCTAGAAAAGTATCGATCCATTTCTTGCTGCTGATTGGAAGCAGTGGCTTATCTAATCTCTTCAGCACACATACACTAGGTGACTTCATTATGTTAGTGCCTGGCCCTGTATAGAAAGTGTTTTATCTATATAATCCTAAGTACAGAACTTTCTGTAAGCAAAGGGAGACCTCAGCATTCTCCTGTCTTTTTGGCAAAAGAAGCTTTAATTGAATATTGCAGGACCAAGCTGCTTAACCATTTCATCAGAGACCATTTAGAAAGAACTTGAAAGATCCTTATGTTCTGTAAAGTCATTTTCTGCTTTACTACTTAAATAGGGATAGTCAGTTCTTTCTCTTTGGATTGATATTAACAAAATCTAAAGAATTGGGCTGCATATTACAAAGTTCCTGTGAAATATTTGTTGCTTTCATACATAGACATATCATGTGCTTCCAAAGGGTTTTCTGAGAGACTCCAGAGTTTTTTTTCTACTAGACTTCTGAGTAAAATTGCTGAAAGGCAGATGTGTGTGACATTCATATTAGTCCTTTGTTCTGATAAAGAAACACTCTCAATTTTTGTTATATTCTTCATACTGAAAGTCTTCTACTGCTAAATCAAATATCTCAAAACCAAATTTTCTGACTAATAACATTTCATAAATCCTCCTTATCGACATAGAAGTTTTATAGAGGAGTTAAAAGATGCCTGCCAGCCCTATTTGATGAAGCATTTTTCCTGATTTGTCAGCTACGAAGCACCTCTTCAGTAGTCCAGCTCTCCCTATTGGCTTGACATCTTTTAAAACCTGTCAATGTATCTCTCTTAAAAAAAAATTCCTTCCTTGAGATTTGCAAATAATCAAGGTAGGTTGGTATGAGGTAGGTTTAGGTAGGTTTAACATTTTTTAAATCATTTAGAACCTCTAATATCCTAAAAAAAAAATTGCATTAAATACACAAGGTTTGGTAGAAGGACAGAGAGAATCTTGTAATCTGTGCTATTGTAACTGACCATTCAGCTCAATTGAATTGATGGATGCAATAAATCTCTTTTTTTCTAATCTCAATTCTATCTGAGTGTTTACAAACTGCTTATAAAAACTGAGTAAAAAAATGGCAAATATCTTCAAAATAAAACATGTGTAATATTATTTCACTTTTTTCTACAAAATCTAATTGACATATCTTAAAATGATGAATTTTAGATATAAAATACGTTAATTGAAAAAAAATAAGTCATTAGTAGCATTTTGTAAGCTTTTCAGGAAAAAAGTACTTTTTATACAAGAACTGTATCCCAATTTTGTTACTAATACAGAATACTGTGAAAGAGATGTTTATAAATCTTGAAACTTCTCAGTCAATATGTGTTCTTAAAAGTCATATATTAAAAACAGCAAATATTTTAAACAAGAGTGATTGATTGTGTAAATCAGTATAGACCTATGGATTTCAACACCATACATCAAGCAACAGGTTACAGTTACTATTTGTAAAGTTACTTATATAACAAACACTAAGGTATGACTTGTCAGATGCAATATTTAATTCCAACAACTGCTTTTTGTAACGAAAGCTTCTTATATCCAGTATACAAAAGGGGTAAAGAATAGGCTCATATAAGCTAATTTGGATACTTGGCTAACAGTATCAAATAGGGAAAAATCTGTTAAAGAAGGCATTTTCTATCAATGTAACATCATTCCAATAAATGATTCCTTTTCAAATATTATTTAAAATATTTTTGAATATTGATTACTGACTTCGGTAGATTATGCCAAATTATGTGCTTCTCTTGAAAATGTACCTCTTTCCTTATTCATTAGGTGGGATCCAACGCTAGTGAGACTTTTGGTCACATTTTCTGTTATTACGTAGTAGATTCCTGTTGAAGTTCACCTCATTCATTATGGCTTAACTCTTCAATACAGATGATTAGAGTGTCAGCAATTCTTCTGTGGTTTAGAGGGAAAAAAAGACTCAGGAAGGAAATGCTGGTGACAGCCAAGTTAGTAAGTGGAATTTATCCTAAGGTTTTTGTGAGAATGTTGGTGTTTGTTTAAATAACAATAAAGGCAGCACTTATAAGGCAAATTTGGATAGCACTATGAACAAAGTCTCCAGATTGTTCACAGAAACTTATTTCTCTAAGGTCTTTTCCATCTTGCAGTTGCTAATTTTTTTCTGCCTTCATTGTGCTTACTGTATGATTTGTACCGCTCCAACACAGCTGAGGACAAGTCCTGAAAAACTGTACTTCTATTGACATAACATGACTTTGTAGATACTCAATAATAATCTTGGAGCATTCTGTAACTCAGAGAAACTTGGCCTCTCTGAGAGAAAGAGACTTTTTAGAACTTACCTTTTACAGAAGTAGAGATTTTTAATACATGACACAGAAATTAAAGGAAATTATGTCCTTTCCCTCAGATAGAAATATGAAGGCCAAACTTACTTGTTCTTTATTATTTGATACAATTTTCAGAATAGATAAATATATGATTATCTTTTCAGTCAATTAGTAATAACAGTGTAATGGAAATGCATTGATCAGTTTAATGAAGGATTGTAAAATCAGCATCATTGGAAAGATAAGCATATATTGATTCAGTTAAGCAATGTTTAATACGTATTATGCTTTGACTTAGAATTAAAATGTGTCCAGACAAAAAAAATGGAAGCTATCAAGTGTATAAAAAGCTTTAAACGTCTACAGACATCTATCTGTGGATAGATAGCTGGCAGTGCATTATAGTCAAGTGTAGTGTATATATTGATCTAATAAAAAGAATAGAGTACATTGCATAAAATAATGTCTCTATAAACAACAGAGGTACATTCAAAGTCCATTTGTGTCCTTTTATGATTCACATAGGAAATAAATACATATGCCTTCCATTTTATTTACAGTATGTGCTGGAAATCAGACAAAGTCATGATAAAGAAGGAAACAACCTTACAATAGGCTGGTTTGCATCTTCCAGGTGGAAGTCTGGCACATACCATTAATAGATTCAGTTCACCTGTGACCAGCCAACAATTAACAGGGATAGACTGAAACCACCCAGATTCTGAAATAAAGGGAAGATCAGAACAAGGGGGAAAAAAAAAAAAAGAGAGAGAGAGAAGAAAAAAATGAAATATGGGGTAAAAAAAGCAAATCTCAGTGGAATTAACCTAACAGCTAGTGCTCCTGTAAAAACTGGAGCTGTAGAAAAGATTCTATGTAAGCAGGTGGTGTTTATTTTAGGACATATGTTTTGCACACTTCCCCAGGCAATGATATTAGTTGTAGTAGCCACTTAAAATACACAGCATGCTGTAGTTTGAGGTGTGCCCTTGCTGCCATGTCAAAAATATGGCTGACTACTTCTGTTTGCAGGAAAAAAAAAAAAAAAGACTCCAGCAATTTCTGAGGCACAGCATATGTTAGGTATTATGGAATCCCATCAAATTTCAAAACGTCAAGTCAACACCCAGGGCCTGAATGTGTTGCCAATGAGTTCCTTCATCAGCTGGATTCCTCAACATGCACCTGAGTGGAGGTAAGTTTCTGTTTCATGCCTCTCTTCCAGCCAGATAAGGTCTACCTCCATGCTTTCAAGGATCCTAGTCATCTATGTTGTTTTGAAAGAGAAACAGAGCCTGGAATTCCTTGGGTGGGTCACCTAGCTGGAAAGACTCAGGCTTGAATGTCAGCTGCCCACCACAAACTCTTGCAAGTTATACAGGCTCAATGACATTACGGTAATCCTTCATGAACCTCATTTTCCTTTTTATTTTCCGTCTCTCTCTAGAGGATCTTTTTACTAATACCTTTTGCCCTAAGGGATAAAATTAGAATAAAAATAAAATACAGGTATTTTCTAACTGAATTACAGATGCACTAGAGCGACTAATCATTTAGTACTGTTTGGCAGGAAGCTGCCTGGCCCTAAAAGAACAGTCTGCCCAGTTCTAATCTATATTTCCCAGAAGACTCATATTATTGTCACTATAGGGTTCCTAATTAGCATGAATCAACATGCACACTACTGTCAGCAGGTATCATACTAACTTTTCCCCTTTCCAGGAAAGATTAGGCCCCTATGATCTTGATGTTTTATATAGCAGAAAAAATGGCAGTACTGTGCCAATTGGCCCTTCTGTTTATCTCTGTGTTAAAGGTGTTTGAGAACATTATCTGACTCTATATATTTCTTTGTTATTATTAATTATTCTTTCTTATGAATTAGTATTTATGTATCTGTTTCATTCTTCTTTGGTGAAGATAAAGGAAGATTGCAGAAAGGGACTAGAATACACTTGTGGGTCTATATATTTTTTTTTTCTTCTAAGCATAAGGTATTATATTGCAGCTGATAGAACATTTCCACCACCTATATTTTATGACAAATTCAAAGCTTGGATGTAGTCTTAGAAGAGACAGTCGGAAAAGAGAAGGTCAGAAAATATATTTAAAAAATGTTTCTGGAAGGAACTATTAATCATCTTTCACAGGTGCTCAAAGAGAAATCTCAGTCATCACTCTTTATTAAACCTCTGCACAGAACTTGGCTAGAATCTCCAGAAAAATTGACATTGTTTTCACCTACAGGCAGACCTGCTGTGAGCCTTCAGACAGGATCCTGTGTGATATGGTAGGCTGAAATCCAAATAGGTCCTGCAGTAGAGAGCAGTTTATGATGGAAATTTGGGAGGAAGTGGGACTTATTCTTTAAAGTGCACTTGCATATGCTCTGTCTAGAACCACACATTGTAATTTTACCTTGGGTTATTCTACTGGTGCACCACTTGCTTAACTGCTTTCAGTCAGAGCAGATAGAGCAAGACTGGAAAACAAGATCTCATACAATATTGTCAGTTCTGTCTAGTTTATCTACATGGACATAAGGCAACTACTTACCACTATTATCAGGTACCAGTGTTTATGGCAAAAATTATTTTAGCAGAGCATGACAATCCTGTCTAAAATGCTTAAGCCATTTTGTATGCTGTATTCTCGGCCAAATTATTTACTTTATAGATTGTTATTATTTGCTCCTTTTATGAAAGTCAATCTTACATACAGCAAATTATACAGACATTCACTCACACATATGGCCAATTGAGCTGTATATGAATCTGTGCATCTTATAAATGCATGTATTTGTGTATATATTTTTATATGTATGTATTTGACCCAAAAAACTCTCTGAATAAAAAATTTTTGAATGGGAAACTGCAGGAAGACAGAACCTCCATTGTAACACCATCTTGCCAACAGATATGCAGTACCATATTTTTTTTACATTGTCTCCTGACTAAACAAAATATTTTTTTTCATATGGATTACAATGAAATATCCCATATCCTCTATTCCATAAAGTATTCCATTTAGAAATACAAGCTAAGGAAAGTTAGGCATCTATTCCATCTTTCCTGGGAATGTCAGGCCTGATTTTTCACTTGTTTTTATGGGTTTTGTGCACATGTGCACAGGTGACTCCAATGGGAGTCCCAAAAAAGAGCATTGTCATGGAGCTTGTGGGAGAAAAAAGAACCAAACCTTGCACCATGAACCTGAAGTTGTATCCAGATTTTTGTCCCTGAGACATATTTGAATTACAAGGATCAGATAATCATGTTTTGAGAATGGCCAGGCAGCTTCCAGGCAGTGCTCAGTGCATGCCAATGTTAGACTCTAGTCCTTCTTCTGAGACCCTGTCCCCCATGATTGTATCTGGGCTCAGGTAGTGAGATACAGAAGTGTCTGTAATTTCAGTCTTTCTTATATATTATGTGGGACTATATGTGAGGTTTGTTTATAAATTATGAATATTTCAGCATAGTTTGTTAATGCACTAGCATGGAACTGATGCATGTGAACAGGAAACTCCTATAAGCTCTTGGCTTGTACTGCATGAAATATCATTGCATACCCAGCTTCCCAAAAGACATCAGTTTTAAATGGCCCAACTACAACTCCCCGAGTATGATATAACAGGTACAGTGCTTACAAATGCAGTGAATAGTCAGAGCCACAGGATGGCTAGAGTAACTGAATAAAGTGACAGTTCTTTACAATCACACTATTTGTTATAACTCATAGTACTGGATCACTTTAAAGATACATTCCTATAACTCAGAGGAATGTTTCCCAGTTGAACTGAAGACCCTTTGTGGATCCAATGTGTAGGTGATTAGGTTCAGAAACCTTATGTGTAATCTAATTATTTTCTTCAACAAAACATGAGCATTCATATAGGTTTGCATATAGGATTAATACATTTTCCAGTCTTAAAGATTTTTTTTTAAGAAATGACAATAAATACTTCAGGAAGGGGAAACTAATTTGGCCTGATTTCAAAATGGAGTTTTTTTTCCTCCTAGAAGAACAAGATTTAAAATAAATGCTGGGGAAATGGCTCTTTGCAAATCTGAGCATGAATACAAACAGTAGTTTTGTATTTCCTGATGAGGATGGAAACAGAAACATGGACCCTTCAGACCTAAACTCTAAAATTAACTCAGAGAGCACTATTTAAAAACACTTCCTCAAGTCAGCAGGGGATGAGGGCAATGAAAGGCTTGATGAGAGTTTCGTGAATAAAGAGGAAATAAGGGAGGGAGGAAGGAAATGACAGTGGATCCTCGACCCCAACATTTTTTTAACTTTTTCATATGCATACATTTTAGTTACTACCATCACCAAATTTCAAAGAAGAATTTACTCATCCCAGATGTAGATATATCTACCGAACAATCCTTTACCCTCCCTGCGCTCATGAACTGGAGAAAGAGCCCTATTTGCTCAGTTTTGGTGTGAAATATAATGGAGCAGGCAAGCATGACTGCAGAGAAGGTATTACCTTAGTTGCCTCTTATTTCTGGTGATACAGGATTTTACAGGATACAGGATTTTATCTGAGATATTATTACACTTTTTTTTCAATACCAGTCAAGAGAAGGTCTTTTATTGCAAATTATTCATTAATTTCTTTGTTACTTAAGCTGTCATAGGGCAGGTCTACTGTGAATAAATTGTGAGGCCAAAGGCTAAGTTGTTTATACCAGTGAGGAGACCAGATTATTACACTGAAAAATGGTGAGCACATCCTGTTATTGCTACTACCAATAAAAACACTGTGTGAAAAGAACTAGACAGACTAGTTATTTGAGTTCTCAAAATAATTTATTTTTAGCCTAATGACAAAAATGTCTGTGTTTGCACAGGAAACCAGAATGATTGATACAAAGGAGTGGAAATAAAATTCTTTAGCTAATTTTCAGTGATACATTTAAAACTAGATCCCCTGAGTATCAGAAGCACTCAGTGAGCCTCAGAAAGACTACTTTTGAACCAGCCCCCTCTCCCTCCCACTTCCCTGGTCATGGAAGCTCCTACATACAAATCAATTACTAGTGCAAGTTAAAGCATTTTCAGAATCACTCTTAGCTGTGCCAGCAAATAATGATGCTACAGAGAAAAGCTCATATAGCCAGAATAGCCTGTCCTTCCCCCAAGGCATTTCAAGCTAGCCTCGTGGGAATGGAGGAAGAAAGCAGATAGATGTCTTGCTGTTCCCCTGCAGAGTCTTTTGCTGCTGCTGTAAATTACTATGTGTTCTCTTTGCTACAATGGTGAAAAGGAATTTATTTGGGGTTAAGAATGTGTATCAAAATGTGATCATCTTGGACCAGACCACCATTGCTTACTTTCCATAGACCCCAACAGGTTTCCATGAATGGTAGGGTCTGGTTCCAAGTACTGATGACAGCTCTAAAATCTAGATCATTTTTACACAAGATAAACTAGACTTTGAAAATATAGTTTACTTCTAAAATAAGAACAATGGCTGAAATGGTGTGAAAAAGGGACAAATTTGAACCCATCCTCAAGCAGATAGAAATGCAGAGCAGGTATGCATAGACTGGGACCTGGGGAAATCAGAATCTTTTCCCTCAGGTGATGAAGCAGTTTTACCATAACTATGCACAGCTCTGCACATTCAGTAGCTGAATTACATCTTACATCTATTTTTCACACAACCATTTACAGAAATTATGGAACAGTCTTCAGCAAAGCAATCCTTGCCTGTTGTTTTAATCTGCAAAAAAAGGTTCACACAAAGCAAACTTAAATGACTCATATGATAGATTTGTTCCACTAGGCTGGGAGGGGCTTTTGTAAGAAATTATGTCACACTTTCTGAAATTCAGAGAAGAACAGATTATAGGAAGGTTTCCAGCCCTTACAAATGTTGGCTGAGTTAGAATTGTTACTCAGAAAGACAAGAGAGTGCATTCATTTGCCACTTACATTAATTCTTTTTATTAGTGCTCAGAAAAGACAGGGAAAAGGAAGAAAATAAAATCATAAAAGGTTAATTGTTCAGTATTATTTGGACTGTCTGAAGTCCTCAGGTAGCCATACTAAGGTAGATGAAAGGGAGATTTTAAAGTTTTTGTCAAAGCTCAAAAAGAAATGGTCAACAACCTTTGTCTTCTTTGTGGTCTTTGGGGACTGAAGAGATGAACAGCACTTGCATGCTGATCTAGCAACAGCAATCTTTCGGGTGCTTTGAGAACACAAATTAAATGAATAAAACTAAAACTGCCTAACAGTTCTAGGCACTCTTTTCTTGTGCAACTGAATGACTGTACCTAACATATCTCTCAGCTGTTCTTGCTTCATTTGAAAGATTGAAAGATACTGAGATTCTATGATAACCTAGATATGTAAGTACCTCAGACGCTGGCATATTTATCATTAATATTTATTAAGTAAATCAGTTTAAAAGTCATTTTGTGGAGCTAAAGTAAAGACTTCCCTGAAAAGTACACAGGTGCATTATATCAGCAGAGAACCTGAAACTAGGCAAACAAAGAAGGAATTCTGGAATGCATGCAAACAGCATAAGCCATTTAAAGCCAATATACTGTGCTTATAAGCTCTGACTATTTCTAAAAAGAGCAAAGGGAGCACCCAATAGAACACATGGAAAAGGAAATAAGAACCAGATCCTTTGCTTTCTTATAGCCAGACATTTTTATTACTCTTAAGAAGAGACTTCCTCCGTCACAGAAAGCCAGCCTATTGCTCTTGAGTCACACAGAGCTCAAGTAGTACAAACTTAACTCCAAGGCAGGTCATTTGACTGCCAGCAATCAGTGATGCTTCAGGGGAACTGAGCAATCAGATCATGGGCAGTAGTAGGAACAGATATGAAGGACTTCAGGGGATAACTTTACTAGATCTCAACAACACAACACCTTGTAAAGGGAATAATCATTACCTTTTTATCTCCTCCATCAAAAAGCTCCTGGAATTCATTTCCACTCATTCTCCAAGTTAAGCTGAGTGTTTGTGGCTAGTTTCCCTTTACTTGAATTTCAGTGGGCAGCTTATAAAGTCAGGAAAACTCTCCAGCTTAGCCATTGATTTTTATCTCCTCTTCAGTCATGAAAGCACTTCTATAAGATCTGAGGATTTTCTCTTCAGAATTATTATTGGTCAAAAATAGATGTCAGTGCCAAAAATTGAAAGACCATGTACCATACAACCCTGTCTTGAACAAAACTTATGTGCTGCCTTCCTATGATCAACACACAGGTCTTGTTTTGACAGTGTCTAAATGCAAGATCTGTAGAATGTCCATATTGCCTCTTGAAATTCAACAGTTTTATGTTTGATGTTTTGTTCTAGGCTGAGGTAACATTGTGGAAGAGCCATTGCAGCACCAAGGTCCTGTGCGATAAAGAACAGCAAAGAGTGGAATAACAAAAGATGAGGCACTGAGCCAGAGCTGAAAAGAGCTCTGAAAACTCATTTGTAGAGCAGATGGAAGGAGCCACATGATAAGATAAAGTGAGCAGTGTGGGGTAAAGAAATCATACTTATTAAAGAAGCTGAGATAAAAAGAGGATAATTTTGAAAATTAGTGAAATAACCTAAGGGTTATACTGAGAGAGGGAGAGAAAGAAACCCCTAGAGGAAAAAAAGAAAAAAAAAAAGGAAGAAGAAGAGGAGAAGGAGGAGGTAAACAGCAGCTGTGGAAAGGATTGGGTGTACTGGTGATTAGGCATGTGATGCCTGCTTTTTCATTTTGTGCCAGACTCTATAAATCTTCCCTGTAACCCTGAACCTAGAAAGGCATGGAAGTTTCAGTATAAATTCAGAAGTTTGGGTACTCTTCCAGATCTTACCTAAATCATATAAGCCTCTTTATATATAATGTAACTTAGCCAGAAATAACCTAAAAACTTTTTTTTTCTCTCTTGCTACTTAGCACAGCTGGCTCTGGATTATTCTTTCTCCATAATATTCTCAACAAATACTACCTTTCTTGCTGTTTGAGAATCATTTATGAAAAGACTTTAAGACTGATCCTCCAAATGTGAAATACCTCTTGATCCTTTTGATTCCTCTAAGAATTTGATTTTTTAATGTACTTACCAGTTTAAATTACTATTTTGAACAAGTTAGGTGAGTAGACTATTTTTTCCACATTATCTACTCTGAGCTGTATGAGGCTATCAGCAGAGCATGAGGAAATTTGTAGAGATACAGTCTTTCGGCTGCTCCGTAATCTCGGCTGTCTTTCTTCTTTTCTTTCACTGGCTGTACAGTAAATATTGTTAAGAGTATAACTGATACAATGGTATTTGCCTGAGTCTGCAGAAAGCCTGAAGCTCTGAGGTGTGATGGCACTTACTGTTTCATGAGGAGTACGTTTGTTTTAAACATCAACAGTAAGTTTCTATTTTACTCTGTTCAAAGCATATTTTGAAAAGGGAGGAAGCATTCAAACATGCAGATCATATATACACCTCTGAGTGTATATTCATTTTAGGTATGCTTTTAAAAACACATGCAAGGGGTGAAGAGTGCAATTGTTCTCATTTTCCTAATGGGAGGGCTCAGCTTTCAAAGGTTTGGGAAATGCCAACTTGGGGGTTCAGATGTTGTGCAATTTAAGTATTCCCTGCCTGCTCTTTGGAGCATATTATTGGTCAGCTAAGACACGTGTTATTCATTCAGCTTTGCAATTGGGTTAGCATAGCCTTTTAAACAGAGATATAATGAATGTTCTTGTTTGTAAAGGAATATCTTTGTTCGCATGCAAATACGGGTATTCACACAAATCAGCCATTCCTCAAACCTCCACAGGAACAAAACCCTTTCTGTCTGAAACCACAGGAGCAGCAGATAACAAGGGGCCTTGATATGGATAGATCAAACAGCCATTTCAAATTCCTGCAAGTGTTCCTGAATACTGTTATGCAATATTCACTCAGCACTGTCTTATGCAAAAAGAAAAAAAAAAAGTTAAAATGCCAAATAAAAACATGAAGAACATGAAAAGGTTGTGCTATCCAAACTAGCTGATGTATTCCAATTTAATATATCAATTTCTTGTCTTATTTCTTCTGTTCAATTTCTTGTCTTGTTTCTGAAAGATAATAAAAAAAAATTATGTGAAAACATTTTTGGAGTTTTTGTTGTTGTTTTGGGGTCTTTTTTTAGTTCAAGCTGGACATAGCTTAAACCTAAACAGCAAATCCAATAAACCATTTAAAAATTTACCAGAAATTCTTTGGTGATTCCCCAAGACTCTTCAGAGAATGAGTTATATCCTCAACTGGCTATAAAAATAGCTGGGTCACCATAAAGTATCATACAAAAGTGAATGAAAAGAGCCCTGCAAAGATTGACAGCTCCAAGGGTAACTTGGCTCCTTTTCCTCACTCTATTTTTAAAGCTGTAGGAATTCCTTATTACTTTTTCTCAAGCTGTCATCAGAGCAACAGGACCCACTGTTATTTGGGTTTCTCTTCTCTTTAGCTGGAAAGAAAGGGATGTAATAAAGGCAGGTCACGAGCAATAGGTTGTAATCTATCCACAAAATGAGCCCACCTTGCCATTTATTCCCTTGTTTTGTGTTCAAACAGACTCCTGGTAAATACATCTGCTTCACATTGATCATCACTGATAGTAGCATCCTTAATAGTAGCTCCATCTTGACAGAAAAATGGTAAGTGCCATTGTGTTCTGATGGTTTTTGTCTCTTTCTACAGCCCCTACAAAACAAAGCTGGTAATTTATCTGAGGAAAGACATGATTGTGAATGTTATGTACAAGCCAGATATTTCCCTACTGATTTCTTAAATAGGATCACATAATGATGATTGGGAACCATTCATTTAAACTACTTGTAAGCAAAGGAAAAAGCCTTCAGCTCACACTTTCACTATTACAAGCTTCTTCATGTGAGATGTCTGTCGTCCTGAGTGCTGTTTTATAAACTGAAGCGGTCAAATAATTCTTTCAGTTCATCTGTCCATCTGTTTTCTCACAACAGTGTTAATGTTCACTTAAATAAGCATAGCGGCATTAACCTTTTGAACTCTTTGTCTCTCAACTCTGCTCAGATCAGATTCGTGCTCTAGAAAGTTGACTCTTTCCTCAACTTTGACAGATTTTCTTATTATCCCCTGCTGACCTGCAGAGAATTGCAGGCTCAATTCCTGAGGCATCTACAAGTTTCAGATGGACTCAGCCTCCCTATCTGATTGCCTGTCATGAGAAGCGTTAGTGGCATGCTTTTTATTTTGGTTTATTCCCTTCCTCTCAATAGATATAATGAATTGTCTTGCACTTTTGTGCTCTTCTTTTCAGCAGACCTTCCATACCACATTAATATCCACACAACAAAGACACTGCACAAAATCTTTCTCAAAAAAAGTCAACATATACAACAAATGTCTTAATATGTGCTCTCTTTATAGATCTGATTTTACTGATATTGTCCACACTAAGTTTATGCAAAAAAATTGCATGAACTATTACCTCTGTGATTCATTTTTCTATTTTGCATAAGAGCTATTAGCACTATATAAATTACGTTTAGACAGAGCAAAATGTCAATGAAGATCTTCACAGAGGAAAACAAAAATAGGAAGGAATTTTAACTCTTTTCAGACTAAAGCTGAACCTTTGGAAACTGTCATTCAACAGAGAGGTTGCTGAGTAACTAGAAACAAGCACAAGAACATGAGCAAATTAACATGGATAATAAATTATATGAATTGGTGGATCACCAGTAGCTGTTCAGGCATGTATTTTTAGCTTGCACAGAAAATATGCCTTAGTTTAACCACCTTTCACTGATTTATGTTGATGTCTCCTCTTTCAGTGGCAGATAAGCAAATTTTGATTTTTATCACATTAGTCATAAAAGTTACCACAGATAAACTCTCTTGCAGTCAAGTGGGGCAAACTCCAAACTATATACCAAGAAAGGCCTTTTTAGAGTGTTTGGTTATGTCATTTGACTTATACTTGGAGACAGGAACACAAAATAGTCAGCTATGAGCAGACAGTTGGAGTATGATCTTGGGAAAATATTTTGGGGGAAATATATAATTGAAAGAATGCTTGGAATATGGAACAAGGAAACAGTTTCCTGTTTGATTTCGATTCTGCTTGGGAAAAAGACCTCTGGTATACTTTTATAAGTAGACAGAAATAAGACTTTGTCATCTGAGTGGCCAAAAAAGAACTAGTACTAACAAGGAAGATCCTAAGAATGTGCTGTAGTACATGAACAATGTATATACAGAAATAATAGTAATCTCCACCCTTTTAGTATAAATATTCCATAATAGGAGTTCCTGTGATTATTAAGTTTTGGAATTTTGTAAGCCTGGAGCTGCTGCTGCAAGCCTTCTCTAGTTGCCTTGTCAGGGCTACAGGTGCCCTTGCCCCGAGGTGCCAAGGACAGCTCTGATCTGGCCCAGCTGTGTAACCTGAATTGATAGCACTGAGAAAGAGCTGCCAGAAAGTGCATAAAGATGAGAAAGGCTGGAATTGCAGACACAGGTGAGAATGTTGAAAGGACTGTCGGTAGCTCAAGGACTGGAGAGTGAAAATGCCAGTGTGAAAAGAGACAAAGTCTGTAGGTGAGGAAAACGTCTGACAGCACCAGTCAGACATTGGTGCCATCAGCAGAGATGTAGACAAACTGGCCACAACGGCAGCTCATCAACCTTGTGGACCTTACCAGGGGCTGCAGGAACAAACTTTTCCTCCTGGCTGGATGACAGCAGCTCTTCAGGTGCCTCATAATGATTGCTTAGCCCAACATTTCTCTAATAGTGTCTAGGAACCTTCTTCGTGGGTGTCAGAGGAACAGAGAATTTACAGGGCCATGACTTGGCTGGGTTGGCTGACAACCCACTCCAGCCTCGACACTCAAACACCCATGGTGCCCCTTGAGACACAGGAGAACCTGTTGTAGTCCATGATGATTTACTACCACTTACATAGACTAATGTGGCAGTTTAGCCCCAAGAGCAACGGCGATTCCTCTCACGCATAGCTGTGATGACACGAATCAGGAAGTGATTCCACAAGGAGTGAGCAGCAAGACGGCATAGAAGCTGCAGACAGTCCTATGCTGCAGCACCTGACAGGCAAAATCAGACAAGAAGCATGGAGGTACTGATCCAAAGCCCTTCTCAACACCTCAGTGACTCTCTTGCAAATAAGACATAGGGGCTTTTCAAAAGATTACTCTTAATCTGTCACAGTGTGCAAAACAACTTAATACATTTATCTTTTTTTTTCAGCTAGTGAATACAAATTTCTCTGTGACAATTTGACTAGCAACTCAAAATTCTACTTAGCAAATGCCTATCCTAAAATTGCAAAGCATGAGTTCATTTATCACTGACTTGGTGTGGTCACACTGAGACTCATTTGAGGGGGAGTCTTGCCATCAAATCAAAATGCAGCAGGATTGGGAAACCACTGGCCTTTCTATCCTTCTGAAATCTTGGCTTGCCCTATCAAGTGTGATCTAGTTACCCCTAACACCCTCAAGCACTAGTTCAGGTCAACAGACACAAACTTGATTGCTAAGATGGACTCAGTGCCACTGTGGGTTGCTTGTAACCCTTTAGCACCTTCTGGTCTCACATTATAAAGAATACTTATCTTCTCACCAAAGCAAGTGACTTGTCTTTTTCCTTTCTTGAAATAATCTTTAGCTGAAAAAACAGCCCAGACCTTCTGTCTGTTTAGGGAAAATCTTTGAGATAGATACAATGCAAAAAAAATCTTTTTTTTGTCTTACATTTTATATCCTGATTCCCAGGGGGTATCAATATTTGCTTTTTCAGCTATATAGTTTAGATATTAAGGTATTTCCTGTATCATCCTCAAAAGCCGATTATCCTAATATAGCTCAGGAAAAGTCTAGCATTTGCCTTCTTTCAAGTAATACTCTGAGTTTTATTTTAAAATATTCTGTTAGATCATTCAGTATTAGATGCATTCAATCCAAAGTCACCTTAATACTAAAAAAACAAATTGTTAGATATTAAATGCTCTGGTTAGTGACTATTAAAGAACAGTAGCTGGTTTTGAACAAGTGTACCTTTCTTAGTGGCCAGTTATGATTTTGTAGTGCTTGTTATCCATCTAAGCATGAAATTTTTAAATGCTTTGTTCTATTATATCCATTTTGATATATCCATTCTTTCACCAGTTTCCTTGTAAAATAAGATTTGTGCTGAGTTTCTCTGTCTTAAAGCAGTGAACTAGAGAACTACAATATTCTCCATTTCCTATCATGCCATATTTAAAGTTATGATACATACATTAAATATAGTTTAACATCTTGTCTTGGAAAATCTTATATTTAGTACAATATGGCAGAATTTCATTAAAAAAACAAATCATCGTTCACTTATTGCTTTAAAAAAATAACATTATTTTCAGTGTTCTTCCTCACAGGCACAATTCTCAAGCTTTTCTTTTGTGACTGGGCTAATAGCACTGTCTTTATCAGTTTTTGTACAGTGTAATGAAACTTCATTGAACAAAATGTCTTTTTTCAGTCACATAAATCATTATTTGCAACCTACTAAAATGTGACAGTATGAAGCTTTTTCCAATCTAACAGATCTCTATGGATTTTAAAATTAAATTTCTAGTTTACAAACAGTCTCCAGGAGAGAGAAGATTCCATTCTGGAAAACTTGTATAAACTAGGACACACATTATTTTGTTTTGTACAAAAACAAAAACAACAATAAAAGAAAAAGCAATCTGAAAGAAATATAAAAGCTATGTAATTTCATCAAACAGTCAGTTGGACTCCCCCAGGGCTGCTGAGCAGCAATATTAACTAAATGCAGATGCACTGTGCTTTAGCCCAGATGGACAGAGCTACCTATGGTAAAGCTGTAGTAATTAGACCCAGGCTTTGTTTTCCAGGCCCTCTGCAAGGAAGATGTGAGCAGAAGGCTGTCTCTGAAACTCCTTGGTGAGGATGTGCAGGTGCCACTTTGAGAACTAATAGCCATCATGTTCAGCCAAGGCAAGGTATGGCGAGGCTACAGGATGTCCAACTACTTGGGAAGAGCAAGAGTGACTGTCCCAGCATCTTGCAACATCATGCAACAGGGTCAGGAAGACATTTCTTCAGGAAGTCCAGCACACACTACCACCGCAGCCCTCCTCACTGCTCATCTCTCTCTCTCTTGCTTCTTGGCAGTGGCACCTGCTCCATCTTTAAGGTTTCTGTACTACAGACCAAGAGAAAAGGGAGAAGGGCACTGGGAGAGAGAGGAGTGGCTTGAAGGGACCACCCAGGCTCTTCTCCAGGTGAGGAGTGAGGGGGAGAACAGTCTATTTGCCTCAGGACCCAAAACAATTCTTCGTGTGGGCTTTAATAGTGCTGCTGGCACAGCCAAGCTCACAGAACAGTGGTAAACAAAAAGTTTTCCTTTTTCTCTCTTCTTTCTCTTCCTCCCTTCCTCCCTTCCTTTCTTTTTTACTTTCCTACTTTTCTTTCCTTTTTTTTCTTTTTTCTCTTTCTCCCTTTTTTTTTCTCTCTCTCTCACCCACATTCTTGTTCTTTCTCTCTCTTTGATTTCTTTCTTTCACATACACAAATGCATAAACAAACAGCAGTCTTTAACAGTAAAGCATCAGGACTTTGAGTATCATCAAAAATAGAGTATTATTGCTGTACCAGTTTAATTCAAGAACCTTCCTGTAGATAAAGTACTACTTGTAAGGCATAGTTACATGAAGAATTCATTGCAAAGTAAACCAGAGTGTCATCAGTTTCTCCGCAGGAATTGTCTGAAAAGACCCTTTATAATCACTCCTGCCCATGCAAGCGCAAGGAAACTTGCTGCTGATGATAGTTGAAATAAACAAGCTTTCTTTTAGTGTAGAGGAAGGGTACATGCACAGACAACTATTTCAGAATAACAGTGTAAATCTACATCTTCACTAATCCCACAGAAACCTCCTTAAAGTCAAATCTTATAACACAATATTAACTGTGTTCACTAGCAGATGCAGAGAGAATATTAGCTTCTTTTTCAGATAAATTTAAAGGATTTTATTTCACGATCTCCATTCAGTAAAGCAATACAATGTAGGCTTTGGTGTACTTTGTGCAACATAAAGATTGCAGAAAGAGAAGTAAAATACAGAGAGTCAGAAAGACAACATCATAGAAGAAGAAAATTAGTGATATTTGCATGCCATTTTAATAGCATTTTCTCATTTTAATGTTTGTTCTACTAGTGAAATACCTAGTAAAAATATTTGATGAAAGTTCAGAAAACTTTTGATTAAAACAATATATTATTGATTTTTTAGAAAAGAATATATTGAAATAAACAGCTTGAAATATTTCAATGAAGTTGGAGAAGGATCAAAAGATCAGGCCCAAGATTAATTTTAGAACAGTAGGGTAACTTCTCCAGTGATATAATTTAATTCCAAAACTAAATATAGGCTTTTTGATTATATAACAAAATACGAACAAAAGCACATTACAAAAAGGTTCAGAGTCAATAATAAGAATAAAACATCTAGAATTGCAAGTGTACACTGCTTTATGGTGCTTCCAAAGCACCAGAGGTATTTGACCCTATCCTGGTTTAAACAGCTCAGGTAAAAGGTACTTTGCACTCTTTTCCATGACTGCTTCTCCACGATGCTGTAATCAGAGACATCTATAAAACTGCTATTCCAAATAGCACTATGCTATATTTTTGCTTGAAAGACAAATAATACAGTTCTAGTACCAAGTAATACAGTCTCTAGGTGTTTTCTTGTACTGCTGTCAACTTTCTTCATTTATTGAGTTAGAAGGGACCTCTTTTAGTATACTCTGCTATACTGAATCAAGATCTATATGACTGTGTGCACTTGCTGGATTTTGAAACACTGGATTCCACAGTCTGCCTAGGTAGCCTACACCATCTTTTTTGAGTTACTGTTTTCTCTCAGAATTTATGAGGGGATATTTTTCACTTCACTTTAAAGGGTGATAGTTTGTAATGAATCACTGCACTCTTTATAGCACCTTTTACAGATTAGAAGGTGTTATCATAAACCTTCTTAGTCTTTCCTATTTTAGACTAAACAAAAACAGTTCACACCATCAGAGCACATTTTTATAACCTCTTATACTTCTTGATACTATTTTATGGACTGTTATCAGTCTCTTCGGAAGTGTTGTACCTGCATCTGAAAGTGGAACTTGGGCTGATAAAGCCTACATAGTAGGGAGGAATAAATAATTACCTCCCCTTTCATGCATGTAATACTCCAATCAGTATATTCCTGAACCAGATTTTATTTTTTCCTTTGAAAGAGTAACACAATGGATGCATCAAGGTTTTCTGTCTGCTACGTGCTATAGGACACCACAGGGTCCTATATCATCCACTGTGGCACCTGTCAGAGAGTAGTGTGTCATAAAGATTTTTTTTTATATGAAGCTGGGGCTGTTGAGATGAAGATACTTCTGTATATATGGATCCTCCTCTAATGTGAAGTTTGCCTGTACCTGGCAACATATATTTGTATGTTTTGCTTGAGTAGGGGAGGGCAGTGTTAGATTAGATGATCTCCAGAGATCACTTCTGTGATTCTGTGGTATATATACCAGAAAAAAAGATTTTATCCAGACCAGAGTAGTATAGACATAAATATTATTAATTTATATTAATATATATTTATATAGATATGATCCAAGGTGACCTCCTAGGTTCTTTTCCTATATACTGCTGTCTAGTTTCTTATTTGTATTTCTTCTTTTGTTCTTTTTTTATTATTTTTTTTTCTTACTTTCAGGTATAGTACATTGCACTTATCTACATTGGCTTTTCTTGGCAACTTTGTCTTTACACTTTATCATGACTGTCTTGAACTCTAGTCCTCTCTCTCAAAGAGTCTATAACCTTTCTCCACTTGTGTCATTATCGAATTTGCTTTTAAATGCAAAACATTATCTGAACTGTGAAGCAGATCGAACTGCAGGGCAGACAAATCATTATCATTTACCTGGAGAGAAAGTATTATTTGTGAATAGTGAAGCAGAAAATAGAAAATAATGTTTCTGTGACATTTTTGGACATCCAAGCAGAGTTATTGGCCATTGACTACTGTTGTTGGGCTCAATTATGTCTGTACCAACTGAAGAAACCACTCCAATCAGAGAAGTAAAAGTAGGGGCAAAGAAGAAAAATGACTGAGAAAAAGAAAAATTTAATCTCTGAGAAGAAACATGAAACAAGTGATAGGACAAGTGGTAATAGGTGAAAGCTGAAGCATAGGAGGTTCCATCTGCAGGTGAGGGGGAACTTCTTTACTGTGAGGGTGACAGAGCAGCGGAACAGGCTGCCCAGGGAGGTTGTAGATTCTCCTTCTCTGGAGGTCTTCAAAACCCACCTGGATGCCACCTTGTGCTACATGCTTTAGGTATGCCTGCTTGAGCGGCAAGGCTGGACTAGATGATCTCTAGAGGTCCCTTCCAACCTTAAAGATTCTGTGGTTCTATGATTGTAAGACCTAAAAAGAAAAACAAAAAAGGAAAATCTATCTAGAAAGCATCAGGGAGAATTAGAGAAAAGACATCCTTAACTGCTATGACTCGTGTTTTGAATTGTTTCTATGGTTACAGAATCGGAAGGTCAAATCAGATCAAATAAAACAGGGCAAAACTGAAATGTACAATTAGGCCATAGTCAAAAAGTAATTACTTTTCCATCCCATACACATTGCACATTCATTCTTAGAACTATATATTATTATCCAAATAATAGATATTACCCAGAAAAGCAACTAGGGATGACCTGGGAAAAAATCAGCTAAAAAGCCACTTGGTTAAATATTGTAACATTTCAATCTGTGCTGAAGTTTGAAACTTGAAAGTTGAATACTGGTGGATCTTGAATTTATGTACCCTTCCCAGGTGACCTGACCCTGAAACGGGCTGCCTAGAGAGGTGGTGGAGTCTCCATCTCTGGAGATCTTTAAAACCTACATGGATGTAACCCTGTGCCAAATGATCTAGATGTCCCTGCTTGAGCAAGGAGGTTGGTCTAGATGGTCTCTAGAGGTCCCTTCCAACCCCAACCATTTGGTGTGATTCTGTGTAGGAATGAAGAGGGAAGCACAGAACTAAAACATAGTAGTACTGTAATAACTTAATTTTAAAACTGCCAAGACAGTTAAAAAATCTTTCTTTTTGTTCTGTATCATAGAATCATAGAAGGCTTAAGGTTGGAAGGGACCTCAGATGTCATCTAGTCCAACACTGCTGCACACACAGGCTCACCCAGAGCACATGGCACAGGGCTGCATCCAAGCGAGTTTTAAAGATCTCCAAAGAAGGAGACTCCACAACCTCT
>JAUBOD010000982.1:624828-638272 GCA_032353885.1 Nothura maculosa | reverse complement strand
GGTGGCAAGGCTACTTACTGCCCTGCCTCCTCCTCGTTGGATCCTGAACTCCACCAGCTCATGATCACTGCAGCCAAAGCTGCCCCTGACCTTCACATCTTCAACAATGTATGCTTTATATTTTTATTCTTTAGTGTTATACCTAGAAGAATATGCATTCAATACACATCTATCCTACTGATTATGTGTATGTATTAAATAACTAATTCTCTCTATGGTTCCTTGTTCTAACTTCAAAAGACTTCATCCTAGTGATGTATACTTCCCTATTATTTTCAGAGGACGTGAGATACATTTGAAAGTGTTCACAATTTTCAAATTTTGTCAATCTTCTGTCTCTTTATAGTAGCTCACTAAATAAGTCAACTTTTTTGCAGTACTGGAGCTGATCCTTGGTTGATCCACATGGCAGAGCATTGTGGATGGGTGTGCAGCTTCTTAATCCATCTAACTCATATTTTTAAAATTATACCTCTGTTTACTGATTCTTTTCACCTTTAGTAACATATCGTCATTGAGCATAGCAAGAATCTGTATTCAGCACCTGAAAACCATTCCACTGCTGATGGAATACAGTCAAAAATAGAATAAATCAACCTTCTCCTTTAAAAACTCTCTTTTGAGAGGAGCCCAAAATACCTTGTGTTATCTGCAACACACTAGCAGCTACTTAATCTGATGAAAGCTTAGTAAAATATCCCATGCCAGACATCATGCCATGCTCATACTATCTGACTCACTCATCTAAAGCCAATCCCTTTTGTGCACATTCTCTCACTATTAAAGAAAATGCACCTAGACTCTCAGCTATATCTGAGAGTCGTGG
This sequence comes from Nothura maculosa, assembly GCA_032353885.1. Taxonomy (NCBI): domain Eukaryota; kingdom Metazoa; phylum Chordata; class Aves; order Tinamiformes; family Tinamidae; genus Nothura; species Nothura maculosa. Next base: position 637,446 of record JAUBOD010000982.1, on the reverse strand, counting down.
AATCAACAGGGTTAAAGAAGCTATAATTTATTTCTACCAAGTGAATAGAAAATTAGGATCTTTCAGTTTCTCTCTTTCTAACACTTCTCAAAAAAAAATCACTGGAAACTATGATTTCATCAGCTGAACTGAAAATCAAGAAATAGACCACTTCTTTAAATATTCACACCATCTTGATTAAAGCAGGTGTCTCCAAGTCCTATTATTGCGAAGTGATTGTCAGAATTTCCATTGTAAATCCCTTCCCTCCTTCTTAGTGGTTTTATACTTGTGCCTTGGCTATGAGTCCACATTCCAAGCTGGAATTTAGGCTGCTGATTATTGAAAGGAGGAAAATTTTCCTTTAGAAATGATGTTAAAAGAGTCAGAGGACTAATGAAAGGTTGTTTTTTTTTCAGAATGGGGAAAGAAAAGGTATATATTTCTACTTTACACATATTGATCCAAAACTATAACCACAATCTGGAAGAGAAAAGCAGAGCTGAAAATTGTCGCATTTCCCCAGATGGCATGGGAATATTCCAGGCTGACAGTCAGTTATCCTACTTTCCTCGGTTTCATTCCCCTGCAACTCCTGGAATGGAAAAAAATGTAGGGGAGCAGGAAAAGATGCTGTTATTCTCTCTGATAATAGAAATAGCAGGCCTTACCATCATATCATTCTTAGGCTTTACTATGTTTATTCTCCTGATACCCTTGTGAAAAAGAGAAATGCTTTTGCTCATTTTGTGGGAAATAAATAAACACAAGAGGTTTTCATCTAACAAGCGGTAGGTCGAATATCAAGGCATGAGCTAATTCTTTTCTCATGTTCAATGTTTAGGCTGTGCTCACACTAATAAATTCAATTGTCCCAAGAGACCTACCTAGGCCACTGTAAATGTTGTTAAGTGAGTGCCACTGTCACAACAGCCTGTGACATGTTTTTGGCCTATGCCAGTGACTACCCTCCCAAACAACTTCAGCAATCAGCCAGGGACCCATCCTAACAGTTACCCTGTTCAGCAGAGAGAGTTTAATAGCATTGGCATTAGCTCTTCTTGTAGCCAGCCAGAGCAGTGCCAGATATGTTTCATTTACTGCCATAAGAGAAGCCAAAGTGGTCAGAACCAGCTGGTGTGGTGCATGATAGCCGTGTATTTGTGCTGTCCTACACCTACACTAGCATCAGCCTTTTTCAGGGTTACATGCAAGAATTCCTTTTTCAGCCATCACTTTTTGCAAAACTTTATTTTGGCTGAGAGTGTAGTCCTCTCTACAGCTCTTTCCATTTATATCAAAGTTATAAACTGATTATATGTATAACAGCACTTTCTTGGTGCAGCTCTGTCAAGTCAAAAATTCATGTGTAAAATTCATACTATCATAAGAGCAGGAAGATAAAAGCTTAAAGGAACTGGCATTAAAATGCGAACTGCTTTTTTCTGCGCACACTGTAACAGCATGTCCTAAGTATTTTATTCTCTTTTACTAAAGATTCAGTGCTACAGGTATATAAAATGAAAACACATGTTTTCTTTAATATGCATTCAGGGTGAAAATCACTTCACTCACATAAAACCTAATAATTGGACTTCATATGTGGAAAGTCTGAAAAGAGAAATGAAGTCTCCTATGAAGTGCATTACCAATCCATCACAACTCTGATATCAACTACAAAATAAAATCTAAGTCATTATCTTGCATTGGTTTTGCTAAATATTTCATTTTCCTTACATCTTCTTGCAAAAACTTTCAGGATACATCCCTGTACCTGATAGAAATAACAAAACTGCACTGTAATGATCAGTTATTAATAAAACACATGGGTCATTTTTAATGTGCTTATTTGAAAATTATTTTAAGTGTTATTTTTCTTTATTAAACTACTGTATGATTAAATGACATTGGTAACTGATTTAAATACAGATCTCTTTTGCACCCCTGTTAAGTGCCCAAGATCAGAGGGGAGGGGGTCTGCAGAAGTGGATGGAGCTGAATGTGCATTTCCTAAAATCCCAGATTCACACTAAAGACTTTCCTTCCTCTTTCAAGTTAAATGAATCAACAGATGGATTCTTTTATTTAATTCTGAGCACAAGGAAAATTCTGCTTTAATTTTGAATTTTCTATACTGTGGCTATATACCCTTCCTTTACATCATTCCAAACTACAATCCCATCAATAGCAATGGGAGGCTTTTATCATCTTAAGGATGATGATGCTGAATCACAGAAAGCTTTCAAAGAAATAGAATGAAAGTGATGTCAAACTCAAGTCCACGATCAAATCCAGAAGATTGTCTATATTCTTCCTCTCCCCTTTAAAGTCTACAAGCTGTATTAAAGGTGCCTTAATGTTTAAATCACAGATTTGTTTCAAATGACAGCTTTGAATGTAAAGAGCTGTGGATTCTATAATGCCATTGAATCCTTTTTATGATACCACTGTGGAAATGTTGTGACATCAATAACTCTCAGTAGGATTACATCCTGGCAAGAAGCAATGCAAAGTGCCTGAAGTGATCCCACTGTGTGTTAATCACATGGTTAATTTGTTATATTTGCATTTCATTTGTTTCTGTAGTTTGGCAGAAATTTTATTGATAAAGGTTTTTTGTTGTTTGGTTGTGCTTTGCTTTTTTCCTTTGTCTTCTAAGAGATTCAGCATTGATCAATCTGTTTCTGTCCATGACTCCATCATAATTAGTGGCTGAGTATGCAGCTGAGTAAGAAGAGTTAATGATAGGGCTAGTCTTTTGTGTAGTCTCTTGTTGTGTAATTGTTGTCTTTCTGGGTTCGTAGGTTGCATGCAATTTGCTTTCATTTTGATCTTATTTCCTTGTGAAATTGCTTTAAGATAAGCCTCTCTCTGAGATTTTTTTAAGTTTTTTTTTCTTTGTTTGATTAATTTTCATCCTCTTGATTTCCTTATTTTGTTTTGTAACAAATGATTGGGGTGAGAATCTTAATATGGGGCCATGCAGAGAATCTGGCTCTCTTGCTCCCCCCAGCTGCTGAAGAAAAATTGCAACTAACAATAGCAATGTCATAAATCCAGAAATGTGACCATCACTTCCACACTCTGTCAGCTTACAAAATTAAAAACAATCACTTCTGAAAAAGTAAAATATTTGCATTACAACTTATATGCTCAGAAATGAAATTTCCTGCATATCAACTCTCATTGCAAATCCCAAATAATACATCAATCCATGAGAGTGTTTTAAACTATACTGAACGTTACTTACACAGCCTCTTACAACTCGCTGGAGCCAAATATCAGTATATCCTTGACTAGTTCTGTCCATCTAAACTGTAGCATGCTGTAAACCCCATGGAGTAACAGACGACAAGTGATACATGGAAAAGCTAGGACACAAACTGGTTAGAGGCTCAAGATTCATAGGTAATATCCTGAAATGGACTGCAAAGCAAGTGCATAACTAGTGCTGGGTTATGTGTATGGGATCCTTATAGAACTATCTATTTCTTACTGACCTTTGCCTCCCTTGAAGGGTCAGTGCTGTATTTCATGCCGTTTGAAAAGGTCAAATGCTTCTCAAAGACAGTTCCACAAGGCAGAACAACATACAAAAAAATATCCCTCAAAGTATGGATCAAAATCATGCTGGCTTTTATTGGAGCAAAATCTTGAGTCAAACGTACAAGAGGGGGAAAGGGGAAAAAATGCAATGGCAGACCCCATGTCTCCAGAGCAAAGAAAGACTTCTGATTTTTTTTTTTTGTTTTCCTCCACAGGAGCAATCACATGATGCCAGGCCTTTCTCTTAGGTGGACTGAAATGTGTCGTTTACATCACTGATACATGGTGACTGAAGGAATCTTTTTTGGATAAATATGAGGCTTCACCTTTCAGGTGTTCCAGCCTTCACTTGCAATTAGTTTCACCATCTCAGTCACTGACATTCTCTCTGACATTCACATTCACTAATGGATCAGCAAATTCTGTTTCTACAGGCAGAACTGTGTTCTTGATCAAAACCTTATCACGCCACAAAACCTTTGGGAGATCCCAAAGTGTCCGGAAAGGATGAAATACTCAAATTGAAGTTCCTCTTCAAGGCTGCTGCCTCTCTCTCGCAAAGATATAGAAAATGGGAAAACAATTTCTTCTGGAGGAAGGACCAGGAGAAGAGGTTCATCTTTGTGTATATGGCAATCCTTCATGACACATGCCTGCAGAAGATATTCTCTGCTAGGAGAAATCCTTGAAGGGAAAAGCAAAGGTCTGGCAGAGACCCTGGGGAGGGGATAGCAAACTGGGAAAACACAGCAGGATTTCACAGATCAAAATCTATCTTTATAGGAAGGAGGTAAACGATTTGGGCTTTGTAGTTCAGAGAGCACCATCCACTGTGAACCACCTGGGTTTTGCTTTAAAGGTTTGTGGGGGTTTTCTAAGGCCACACGATCTTTTCTCATGGACATACTTTCCAAAACAAACATAATTAGAAACTGAAAGTGTTTAGCAGGCAGGGCCGAGCTTGGAAAGTTTGTTCGCTTTCTCAGGAAACTGAGCAAGCTGTTTCTCTCAGAAGTCAATGCAGCAATGATAATGGACACCATCTCGGAGTTTAGATCATAAAGTGGAGAGAAACACAGTATATATAAAAAAATAAAGCCATCTCTGTGTTCAGTGCTAACCAGAATTGAAGCTAGCCTGTAGCATTAATGCTACTCAGTGTCAGAAATACATTTGGTATGATATTGGGGTAGTTGAAAATCTGCTCCTATATTTTATGACAGTCCTAGTTACCCTGTCCTTAGCATGTCAACCTTGTTGCCTCCATTCAGAATGGACCCAGGGATAAAGTTATCTCGAATACTAGTTGTGACATAGCTACCTATTTGAAGTACCAGAAATAAATTTTCAATCAGAAGTCAAGCTCAGAACCCAGCTTTGATCTCACTGGATAAAATTAAAGCAGATGATAGATGATAATTCATATGTACCCCATCTAGTCAATCAACGCTAGATAATTCATATGTACCCCATCTAGTCAATCAACGCTAGATAACCACTGATGCTTAGACATTTTTACTCTTAAGCATGTCAAAATCCTAGAAGTCCAGCTTCTAAGTATTATATCAAATGATCCAAAAGGTCTTCCGTCTGTATTCTTGAAATATGAAAACAAAGGATTATACTTTTCATTCTTATTGCCCTCAAATAAGCAAAGTCTTATTTAGCTAACTTCACCTAGTATCAGAATTGTCCCCAAATAAAAACAACCAAATTCACAAGTTCACAGAGAAACTGATTAAATAAAACATGTAAAGGTGGATGTTGCATTTTATTTGGTATTGGAAAATGTCCTATTTTCTTGATCCTGGATCCATTATTCTCATCACTCTGTAATGAAGCACATGCTAAACGGATATTAGGAGAAAAATGAGTCCTGTACTGTCCTCCTCTTGTGAGCCCATATCTTTAATACATGAAATAGAATGCCCCAAAGAAACCCCCTAAAAAGTGGTTAATTAACATATAAACCACAAATGTCTAAGTACTAAGTCAAGTAGTGATGGATAACGGGATAAACCCTGAGTGCATGCCGTAAGTTTTTTATCTCTTGAGCTATCTTGAGTTGAATATTTACAGTAAATTACAGCTGCACATGCTTTACTCCAGAGCCATATGTTTTATTATTCAACCAGATGTAAGCCATAAAACGGTTTTATCTATTTTGTGGTTCAGCCTAGTACTAATAAAATAAACTACAAATACCTGACTTATAGCTTTGCTGGCATTTCTGTACTCCAATGAAGTGCAGTGCCAATGCCTCATGTGGTAAACATGAACTAAGAAAATCATGTGTTCTTCCCATTTCTTACATTTTGATAAAGTCCTTAAATATTTGAAAGAACACTGCTAGATTATAACATGTTCTTTAACTGCTTTTCAAAGGCTGAACTATCACTGATATGGTTATTTTTTGTTTCCTGCAAACCAAAAAAGGAAAATTCATGGAGCCTGCATGCTTTTCTTTGAATCTGTATCACTGACATTTCCTATTACAAGGTATCATCAGTTTATAAAAATAATTATGTATCAGTTTATAAAAATAATTATGTATGGGAATGGTGCCTTTAGTTACATAAAAATTACTTGTTTTTTATTTATGGTATTAAGTCCTGAAAACACGAATCAAAAATTGTGAATTTGTTTTGCCACTATTTTGGCATCAAGATTCTTTTAAGTACCTGTGAAAGCTGTCCAAAGTGGACATACACATATGTTTTCACTTTATGTCGAGTGTGGTGGATGACAAATTCAGTTTTCATATCTTTTTTTCCAAAAAAAAAAAATTCTCAGAAGGCACAAAATCCTATTTTTGGTGTGGTAGAGACAACTAAAAATTCACAAAATGCAGCCAATTTTCTGAACATTTTTGGTACTCTGCTGGCCCTAGACTAATATGCTCAGTCTCAGGGTTGTCATGGACATATGTTAACAAGTGTCTCCAGCCAAACAATATTCATTTGACTCTCAAAATGCATACTCCTAACAGACTAATGAGGAACTGAATGCTGAATGTTTATGAAAGGGGACTCTCTTCTCTTACATCCACTTTTGTATACTTTAAAAGAATTAATCTATTTTAACAAGGGACCTTCTCCCTATTCTACTACGTTAATTTAATCCCTAAAACAGGAGATTAAATCCAAGCAAGCTAAAATTTAAGTGGTTTTGGTTCACGCTTTTCAAGCTACTCTGAGCGTTAATTGGGATAAAATCTGCAGCCTCTGGATTATCATTCATATTTCGATTAACAGAGAAAAGAAACTTTGCCAGTAACACCACAAGGACTAAGGAAACCCAGTACTTTTAACCCTTTCTCAGCATAGTAAGCAGATATCACTTAAAAGAGCACTTTAGAAAAGAATTTAAAATGTCTTGATTATTCTGCACATAGTAGTAAAGAGAAAATAAACTATTGTGAAATTTTTCAGTCCTCAAAATCCTCCAGATTCCACTATGATTGATGAAAAATAATTGAGCAAATGATACAGACAGTAATGCTTCTAAACATTTTATGCTTAGATTTAAAATTGAAATAATGCAGATAAAGGAAGTGTGAAAGATTTCATACCACAGTCCCACAGATATTTGTAAAATGTAAGTGCTGTTTAGATACTTTCTTATGCTCAGTACTTCATCATTTTTATGTTGCTGCTGAAAGGATAAGGTCTCAAGTGTGAGTTCCTGTGATAAACACATTTTCTTTTGGCTCATGAGTCACAGACAATGTAAAAAGACATTTTCCTCTCGAAATGCCAATATTGTGAACATCTGGTTCATACCCTTCTTAACAAAATTTGTTTCACTGCTCTATTACATATAAACATCTGTCATTTATATCAAGCAGTTGACAAATGCTCTATCACAATTTCTAAGAACCAGCATGCTAGATCATTAAATATCCTTTTTATATGAAATGAAAACTGTTTGTGTTGAAGACTGAATCCTAATCAGCAGAGGTAACTTAGGCTTTACCAACTGAGAAAAAGGGTTACGTTTATAACAACAATCTCCAATTTTCTCTCCTCAACAACTATATTTAATTGCTGTAAATCATTTCTCACATAAAAAACAATGATATGCTACTGAACAAGACTATGTGGATACAGTGTAGTGAGTGAGCTTATCTATCTAAAAAATTGAAAGTTTTGAGAAGCTCCAGACCCTAAGGCTTTTCCAGATATGCATGATTTGAAATGTAATTTGTTAAAAAACAATTTTCTCCTTGTTTCGTTTTTTCTGCTTTGTTCTGAAGAGACACAATCGCCTCAATGAAGAGTGCATTCCAGTAAATGTTCCTCATGAGATGTGAAATAATTTCTTCATTCTCCTTTTTTTCTGATTTAAAGACCCATGGAATTAAAATCTCAGCCAGCTATCAGTGGTTTTTATAGAGACCCAAATACTGTTAGAGACCAATGAGATCAATTTATTCTCCCCAGGCCAAACACAGACTACTGTGTGGTCCACTCTGGGTTCAGAAAATAAAGACTTTTTCCACTGCAGGGAAGGATAAATCCCCAAGAGGCGTTAGGGAAAATCACTACAGGATCCTGTCTACTCACGTACTAAAATTTAGAACGAGGGTCTACATAGGAAGAGCTTTCTGTGGTTTTGCAATTCATGAAAGAAATATCCGTGTATGACCACCAAAACCATCTGTAGTCGGTAAAGAGTCCACTATTGAGAGCAAGTCAAGATGTGTAAATGAGGTGTCTCCTTCTCTTCAGTGACTGTATAGACTAAACAGAAAGTCACCTGGCAACAATTAATAGAAAAATGGATTGTGTTTCCCAACTGAGATGCATAAAGTGGCAGTCTGCACCTGGCTGTATGAGCTTTAAATTTGCCATCTTTATTCGGGTTGTATGAAGTATTTTTCATAGCTTTTCAAGATAGGCATTGCACAAGACATTGGCAACTAGCTGAAAACAAAGAAACTCTGTGATTCACTAAGAAAAAGGATATTTAGTTAGATGCATGACAGATCCAGAGGCAACTTTGGAGCTGCAAATGCAATTACTACAGGCCAGAGGCATTTACTTTTCACTTAAAAATATAGTCTGCTCAGATTTGTCTGATTTCTGCCAGGAGAAGAGTGTAAAGCATGCTCAGTTTTAGGAGATCCGGAAGATCTTCCCTAAAAAGAGAACAAATATTGAAAAGAACCCTTTACCTAACCTTAACCTATATATGTAATACAATAGAAAATAATTTTGTCATCCCCTCCCTACTCTTGCTCTTTTTATAATAGACTGTACATTACCCTTTATTTGCTGTTTCAGAGTGATAAAAAAAGGAAAAATTAGATGAGCAGACCATGCTAACATCAAGAAAGTCCAGTACAGTGCCCTAATTGAATCTATAACACTATAAAAACAGTGTGTTTATTAACAAGGCAGAGCATTATTAGATTTTTATATTGAACTAGAGCATTTCAAGGCCTTTTCAGGCAGGGAGGAGGAGCAGCACCTTTACAGTACATTCTTTGTTCCCCCAACTCTGATCACCTGTCATACTTCATTCCCACAGTGGACTTTTTATAGCAATTTGCTATTCTGACCTTTGCATACATTTTTTGCAGGTTTTGCTTTGGGATTGTTTAAGCTGGGATGGGTGGGCATATGCTGAAGGGAGTAGCAAAAAGCAGTGAAGGATTAAATTGCAGTTGTGAACTGGCTGCGTCTCTTGTACCATTCATTACTAGATTCCCTAACATTTATGTTTTCAAAAGGTGATGATTTTTTGTGTGGAAAAGGGTATTTTGTTGGCTGGACTCCACTGAAGCATACTTTCAAGATTACATCCATACTTGCAGCAGTTTCTGCTTGTGATTTGTCTAATGAACATTAGTTTAAAATGGACAGATCATAACATCTCCTGGAGAAAGGTTATACTCCAGCATATCTTACGAGTCTGACCCAGCTAAGGCTCATGTGCTGCAGGTGGTAGCCATGCAAAATGTCTTTTACATCAAATCTATGCAGGATATGGTTATATATGGTTAAATAACATTTTTATGCTTTTTTCTTCTTCTTCATGTGGTACTTCAACCACCCTGATACCAGCTGGAAAGACAACATAGCCAGGCACAAACAGTCCTGGAGGTTTCTGCCGTTTATTAATGGTAACTTTTTAACATAGATTGTGCAGGAGCCAATGAGGAGAGGTGGGCTACTGGACCTCGTACTAACAAATAGACAAGGACTTGTTGGAGATGTGAAGATGGGAGGATAGCCTTGCCTGCAGTGATTGTGAATTTGTAGCATTCAGGATCCAGTGAGGAGAAAGCAGGTCTTTAAGTAGCCTTGCAACCATGGACTTCAAGAAGGCCAACCTGACCTCTTCAGAAACCTACTTGGAAGAATCCCATGGGCTAGGGCTCTAGAAGGAAGGAGGGCCCTAGTGATCAAGAAGGCCAATGGGAACCTGGAGTGCATTAAGAAAAGCATCTCCAGCAGGTCAAGGGAAGTGATCGTCCCCGCTAGACACAGCCCTGATGAGGCCGCATCTGGAGTACTGTGTCCAGTTCTGGCCTCCCCAGTACAAGAGGGATGTGGAGCTGCTGGAGAGAGTCCAGCATAGGTCTACGAGGACGATAAGAGGCCTGGAACATCTGCCTTATGGGCAAAGGCCTGTTCAGCCAGAGAAGAGAAGGCTGAGAGGGGACCTGATAAGTGTCTATAAATAACTCAAGGGAGAGTGCAAGGAGGATTGGGCTGGTTTTGTTTTTTTTTTTTTTTTTTGGTGGTAGCCACTGATAGGACTAGAGAAAATGGCCACAAACTGAAGTGTCAAAAGTTCTGCAGGAACTTAAGGAAATAGTTCATAACGGTGAGGGTGATAGAGCACTGGAACAAGTTGCCAAGAGAGGTTGTGGAGTCTCCTTCTCTGGAGATCTTCAAAATGCACTTGAATGCAGCCCTATGCCACGTGTTCTAGGTGACCTGGCGTATGTAGAGGGGTTGAAGTAGATGATCTCTAAATGTCCCTTCCAAACGTAACTATTCTGTGATTCTATGTTTCTATCTCTTTTCCCCTGTATAACCTCTTCAAAGTCACTGCATGCAAACATCACATTTTCTCTTGTTGTTCTTTTCCATGCCCATTCCCTTTTATGTCTGTACTCTTCTACCTCTACCTGCCACAGTTTCATGCCCCTTCTAGTCTCACTACTCTGAAACTCCAGTCTTCCACCAAATTTTCTTCTTATTTCATTAGAAACTCTAGTTTCTTTGCAATTCACCACTGACCTCAATCCTCTCATGTTCAGTGTCCTGTTTCCACTCTTCTCTGCTGTGTCCTCCCTCTCACATTTTAGGCCAAGCAGCTGGAACCAAAAAGGGAACATTTTCTAATTAAAAAGCTTTAATTGATAGTATCAATTATTTAACAAATACATATTGAATCTCTCAAAAGTGCTCCTTGAAAACAGTAAAAGGCCTTCCTTACCAAAAGTCTGGAAATCTCTAGAAAAAAAAATGTTCTGAAAAGGTCTGGGAATCAAAAGTGGTAGCTTTGTAACAGGGCATCAATTTACTTCCTAAGATAGAGTGCCCATATCATTCTTCATCTATTTTGCATGACCATTGAATTTCTAATTAGTCCTTCCCAATTCTGTGTTCCCTACTGGTCTATGAGTGACAGAAATTAAATGTTTTTTTCTTTAGGAATATCTATTAGTGTTGGATGCAACTTGTTTAAAGGCAGGATAATAGGCAAGCAGGGATCATAACAGAATCATGAAATTCTCCCTAGGAATGAATTGAAGTCAAAATTGAACAGGCTAAACATTAGATATGACTTGCCAGATCCTCCGATGACATAAATTGTTATTACTCTTCCATTGATGTCTTTAGGGCTTATTGATCCAACCCTGCTCAGGATATACTGACAAGTGGTACCACATGCTGCTGGCAAAAGGAATACCAAAAAAAAGCTACATCTTTATCAGAATCCATTTTGCTTACATAGAAATTTCTTTCTTTGTAGCTTTATATCAAATTTTATTCCTGTGAACATTTCTCTGAGAGTTACTTTCAATTCCCTAGAAGACTTTTCCCTTTGAAAGGCAAGGGACTCATTGATTTATTATTAGAAAGAACAAAATCCTTCTTCAGTTTACATGTATAACTAAGCACTTGGACTTCAAATCTCCAGAGTATGGTATTGGAACAGTAAAAGTTACTTCCTGAGTACATAACCCATTTCAATTATACCTATAGGTGACTCCATTTAGTAAAGAAAATAAAACAACATTTATTTTATTTGCCAGTGTGCTATTTATTCTTCTTCTTTCTTTCTTCTGCAAACATTTTTCTCTGTGCTGCTCTATTTAGCAACATTAACAGATAAGCTTGTGGAAGCTGGAAATCCTACCTCCAAGATAGTGAAAAAAGGCTACAAAAGACTCAAAAGGAGCTGTAAATATAGAGACTAGAGGTGAGATTTTCTAACGCATCAGGAATGTAATTGCATTAATTCAATACAATGATTAAAGAGCTTTGAAGCAAAGCTACTGCTTCATCCAGACAGATTCTGATTAAACAAGAGAGGTGTGAGAAACTATTATGAATCAAAGATTGATAAGATATAGGATAGGGAAGAAAATAGACCAGGAAGATTTAAAAAAGATATTTAGAGACTCTGAGAAAAAAAGGAAATGTCTTAAAATATAAACTTCACAACAGATTGTGATACTGAATTACTAAGTTTTTCATTAAATGAATACTTCAATGAGGACAAAGAAGTGTTGATGGATCATTTAAACATTTTATTTTAAATTATTTTAAGGAGTAAGAAGTAGATGGTTCATTTTTAGTTTAAGTCACTTACACCTACAATTTAAATAGCTGCATTAAAGGATTGGTGAAGTGGCTCAGCAATTGAACACTCTAAAATTTAAGGTAAATCTAAGGAGGGATCACAGGATGTATGGCACCTGTCCCTATCAATACTGCAGGCCCATCATGCTCCCTGGGCAATCAGATCACCCCAGGTTGATTTTCAGAACTGCAGTGTGACGGATATGCTCCTTTCCCAGCTCAACCTGACCTGTACCTTACATGCAGCCCTGTTCAGTTGCTAACCACC
>JAUBOD010000982.1:599397-617619 GCA_032353885.1 Nothura maculosa | reverse complement strand
AAGTCATTCCAAATAGTGTCATTAATTGGAAAAAAAAAATGAAAAAACTTGGAAAAGTTTTGGCTTTTGGCTGAAGTTTAGTTACAAGTTTAAGATTAAAGAAAATGTATAACAATTTTGTTCTCGTGCATTTAGTTTGTGTGATGTTATGACATTGACAAATTCTTCAGTTATTTCAACTTAAATTTCTCTCTGTGATGCTGAAATAATTTGCATTTTTCAGAATTATATATGAGTTTTTGAGCATGCCATGCCCAAGAAAGTAATTGGCTCTTTAGAAATTAGTGTTTCTGATAACGAAGCAAATGTTGAATCATATTTTTTAGCATCAGGCATATTTTCATATGATTTCTAAATTCAGCATGTCACATCTCTGGCATTTTATCACTTTTAAATTGAATCAGAGTACAAATAGTAGCCAGAGAAAGTAATTATTTTTGATGTTTCATCTGCATATCATCAGAAAAAAAAAACTTTCTTCAACAGGAAAATATTCTTTGGATAGCCCTAGAAACCTCACAGAAGCCACACCCCTGATTAAGATTTATAGTGTTAGGCTTCGTGTACTTCATACTCTTCACTCAGAGGAAAACAAGCTTCTCTATTCAGAAGCAATAAAAAAGCATTGCAAAAGCATTGCTGTAATAAAAGTCTTACAGCTTAACTTTTAAGATATCTAAAGTAATCAGACAAAGTAAATGCAAAAGGAGTACAATATATAGGACTGCTCAACAAAGTAGATCTCTGCTGAAATCTATAGCAAGATTACAGCCTGTGGAGACTGCATTATGACCCAAATATATATTGAATAAAATTTTCTTCCTCAGCAAATTGCATAGGGCTTTTGAGAACAGACAGGTAATAGGATTGGGAGTTCCTCTCTAGGAAAATTGTCTATCCCAGCTTCCCTGTCAGGATAGAAGAAATTGCATATCTTTCTTCATTGCTGTGGAGAGGTTTGGGGCAGAAAATTTAAACTACACTTCTAGACTTCTGGACAGACGATGGGAGAGATGGCTGTTGTCCCTAGTCTGCATTTCTGCCTGGGCTTCTTCACCAAGTCATCAAAGTTCATGTAATAGCTCCAGATTTATGGAGGTTGGCAAGACAGGTTTGCTTTTAAAAACTATATGGGGAATTGGTTTTGGAAAACCATTAAGTCTTTAGATTGATCATGAAAGGACAAGGTTTCTTTTGTGGAGTATGTGCTAGATAAGGTATATTAAAAAAAATCCCTGGTAAATTAAATCACTATGCCTGACATTGCTTTCTCTGCTAGACAGATGCAGTTTTAAGTTTCACAAGATTGCTTAGAACCAACTGACTAAGTTTGTAAAGTAATTAAATACTTTAGAAAGAAACAATGTTATTAACTGCTATTTCTTTAAGAGGTAGAAAAGCATTACTTATCAGGGACCATAATCAAGGGAGCAGCAAAGAAAAATACTGTGAGAAAATACTTTTGTTCTTCATTTTTCATAGTGTTGAATCTTATTGTAGTTACAATATCCCGTGTGAGTAATCAGGAAATTAGGTCACTTTTGCTAGTTGTTAATTTCTACAGGCAATAAATTTATGCATTTAAACGTCTTGAACTTGATTGTTCATTGTCTCGTCCTTGAGTATACATATATTTTTAATCCCATTTGCACAAGATAGTGATTGCATAAGATGCAAGACCATAAAGAACACAGTCTTTGCATTTTAACAGCCTTAAAATTGAAACAGTCTCCCCAAAAGCAGATTCCTCTCCCAAAAAATACACATAAAGGAATAGGAATATTCAACAACCATTAGACAGCATGGTGATTTACAGACAGAGATTGCATGGCTAACACTGCTTGAGGAAAGAGAAAAAAAAATGCTGGTGGAATTAGTCTGTTGATGTTGTTTAGTTCATCAAATGCAAAACATATCTTTATAACAGCAAACTAGTTATTTAGTACACCAAAAGCAAAGTACATCTTTTTAACTGCAAACTAACACTTTGCTGGGATCCAAGGAATCATTAACCATGCTGGGACTGTGGCTCTGTGAAGAGCTGCTCCTTACTGCCCTTTCCTGAAAATAGATTCAACAAGGAACCACCTAGACAGTGCACCATTGTAGGATGCAGATCCCCTGAAAAGGCCTGGTGCACTGAATATTAACACCATTTCACACATTCCCAAGATGTATGCAATTACCTCAGGGAGAGGAGCTGAGAATGCAAGGTCTCAAGGGGTTAGATAATGACATAAAATAAATTGCAACAATTACCCGTGTATTTTTCCAAGGGATGTATTATTTAAAACCTGTCTAGGCTTTTGAGAATGAAAGACAGAGGAATGTCCACTTTATGAAATTGCTATTAATGTGTGACCTAGAGTTGAAGACAAGGTTAATTATGGGTTTTTAACAGAAGTATCATTCTGGTTTAATATCAGTACCCAGGCCTTAAATATTGAAGTAAGCCACATTTTTCAGGGACAATTGCCTTTCAATGAAGAATGGCGGGGTTCTGATCTTTGCTGACCCTGACAACTCCCACAGTGCAACCCATAGCAACTGGGTTGCTACAGCAACCAGGGGACACACCGAAAAATAGGATAAGACCATGAAATCTGATGTCATACTTCCATGGGATACATAATTGCAAATAACTCTCTAAAGCGGATTTATTAAATATTTGATATATTGTATACAAACTATATGAGATGAGTCTGAACTGAACAGCGCTATTTATGCTGTGACAGCAGCAAAATAACTGTAAGGTAAGCCAACCTTACTAGGCACATAAATGTTCTGCTAAGATATTCTGCACTTAAGACTATTATCCTCAAATTGTGTGAATCTTTCCTTGACATTTTCATTCTCTGGAGCATTTTTTTCTCATATCTGAACGTAGAAGGGGATCAGGTACACTTCATCTAATCCCATACACTTATTCTTAAATTAAATAGATTATAATCAATATTGTGCAAAAGAGAGGGAATTATTCAGGATATTCCATTGAGTTTCATTTTGTCACATCTGCAAGCTAAATATTCTTAGGGTTAGTGCACATCTGTCCTACCAGCATGTTATATACACAAATGTTCATGAATACAAAGGATAACCGTGATAATATTCAACCATATTTTTTGGAAAAAAAAAGACTAAGTTTTATCAAAAGCATAACTGAAAAAAATTGGAACAAAAGTCTCATTCACTAGGAAGAAAGTTCTTGCTGTTCAATCTTCACAACATTTGATAACTCATATAACTTATACAGTAAGTATAAGTACTTTTCACTGAATGGATGGATTGTGCTCTACGTACTAACAGACTCAGTAAGCTACATGGCACAACGCAAGAAATATTTTGGAAAAGATAACAAGGACATACACTATACTAATGAGTTTCATACATTTTTTCTCTATGCCTCACAACAATCAAAGCTAGATACTCAGGAGAAGCTGTAAAAATCTTGCATTATAGTAAATGATAGGAAATTTTCTTCCAACCTGTAACTAATAATCTATCTCCCAAGCACAAGGTTTAGGGGTTCCTGTAATTCAATCCTTTCATGTTAGCACAGCTAGTCAATGAGGAATGTGTTTCTCTAAAAGTTTTGACAATGTAGTAATATCTCAAGACATGAGACCCTGCTGCTCATATCATGTGTAGATCTTCACAGAAGATTCTAAAAGTATATAGGTCCAAAATATGAACATTGCTAACATCTGCATTACTGAAGATGCTCTTTTGATACAGAAAGTTCAAGAGACTCTCATACCCATCACAAATACAGACAATAGTGATCCTGTTGTTACAAGGTCATAGCAGAAAAAGAAAGTTGGATTAGTATATGTTATTTGAATATTTATAATAATTGAAAAACAAGAACATTATTTTTCTCTTCCTTGTTTAGGTGTGTGTGCATATACACATACACACAGAGTTTCTCTCTCCTTCTCTCTCTGTCACACACATGCCTTTTTTTTTTTTTGATGGGGGAAGCTATTCACAACCTCGGTATCCCTGCTGAATTAGATCATTATATCAACTAGCCAGCAATATAGTAAATCTTCTAGAATGTCTATTTACAGTGGGGAAAAAAAAATCTATGTCTACTAGCTATACTTCTTTCAATGGGATCAGTTTCAGACTTAAAACAGAAACTACCTCAACCTCTTTCCTTCACCCTGACTATATATTTCTATCAAATTCAAACTCTTCTTAATCAGGTAATAAAATTAGGTAATAAAATATGTTAACCTAAAAAGATGTTGTTGAAAAATCAAGATATTTCTTTTAGGTTTGGGGCTTTTTTGGTTTTTGGTTTTTTGTTCATTAGTTTTTAGCAGTTCTTCATTTTTAAACATCTTCGTTCTGGTTTTCAGAAGAAAGGACAGTGGGTCATGAGACTTCATGTTGTGAAGCACCTTGTTCAGGAAAGTACTTAGGTTCATAGCAGTCAGTTATGGCCGTTCTGGCCACTGGGGCAATCCTATATGTGATCCCGGATCCAAGGGTTCCAGGTGAGGCCAGATCCCCAACTGCAGGACTGTCGCTCTCTGTGGCACCCCTCATAGAGAGGGTTCCCATGCCATCTATGCTGGGCAACCTACTGATGTCATGTCAGCACCTTCTCTGTTTCCTTGGGTTTCCTTCAAAAGGAAGGACATACCTAATGAAAGTAGAGATACAGTCATGGGGATTTAAAAATTTGCCCAAATCCTTTCCTGATCTGACTTCCAGTTCAAGAAAAGAAATTACTTCCAGTTCAAAAAAGCGTTTAGCCTTCTTGTTTCCTGAACTGAGACAGAATGAGACTGTCCTGAACAAAAAGCCTTTATTTCACTATAGAGCATATAAGATCATGATTTCAGTCTTCCAGGCTCTGTTTTTTGACATGCATTTTAATTTTCTCCTTATACATCAGATTATCCTGATTCTCTGATGGGACCTAATCATCAATTTTCTCTCACATCTCAGGATATGTGTGCATATGTACGTTCTCACATAGGATGTCAAAGCACATAGGACATTCAAAGACATAGGACAATGTACTATAGGACATTCACAGACAGCAGAAACATCTACATTAGGAAACCCATCCCACCTCCGCACCAAGTGCAGAGCAGAGCCAGATCTACCAATTGCAACTGGTTCGTATATTCTACAGGGAGTAAACAAGTTTGGTTCTGTTTAACTGAAATAAAATTAGTTGTAAAATATCCTGTGACGGTTTAAACTACTTTAGCTAGAGATAGATAACTTTATGGGAGCTTTGGTCTTCACAAGTCTTTGACTTTCACAGAAGTTCCCCAGTCTGTTTTAAGTAGTAAGCAACCCATCTGAAAAGAGATTAAAATCATTATATCTCCTCTCCTTATGTTTGCTGCTCCATTGGCATCAGGAGGAACTTTGCCATGAAGCTCTGAGAATATTTAATTTATCCTAAATACATTCATGTAATATAGAAATATGGTTTCCTCTTGTTTTAAACGATATACTTCTTTCTCTTAAAGTCCACCTAACATATCAAAGATTGATTGAATCAAGGTTAGTTACATCTAAAAAGAACATAATCCCCAGCAACAAAGTTTAATACTGAAGTTATGACCTCTTTTAGCTAATAATAATAATAAATAAATAAAATGGGCTTCATAGGTGTCAGAATCCACTATAGTCAACCTCTGATCTTTGGTTTGCAAGAATGAAAACAAAAGTAATTTACTAGTAAAATGACAAGTGACCTCTTGCCAGGTTGATGTTAAAATAAGAGACTTCTGTAGATATTTTAAAAATATTTTCATGCATGAACTTTTAATTCTTCACATATTCAGTGAAGAGAGGGAATATTTATATTATTCTTTTTTTAAAAAAAAATCTAGTTTCCAGACTCAATTATTTTATCAGCTAATAAGCTGGAAAATTTTCTTACAGCTAAATAACATGATGTTTATATTTCTTTTTTGTTTTTAGCCAGTCTCTATGACACCATTCCAATTTTGATAATATTGGTAGAGGAGCTGGAAACTTACATTGTTAAGCATTTATTCTACTCAAATATATCAACCAACTTGCCAGGAGACTGGCATAATAAACTGTACTTCATATGGCATGGTTACTTCTCACGTATGCAGATAGATCCTAATCTTCTTTCAGATGTTCTAAATCATCATAGGTTTATATATAACTTATTTTTGTATGTAAGCATTGATTCTAGGAAGTATAAATCTTAAACAAATGAGAGTCCTATCATAAGATCTTTAGAGCAGATATTCTTGTTTAGAGTAGATTTTCTTGTTTTGATATGTGAAGGAGGGTGTACAAGAACATAGTTTCTTTGATTTTTTTTTTCTATTTTATAACTTGGTAATAAACAGGCTTTAAGAATAAAATTAAGTCTTTATCTTGAAGGTTCTACAAGTAACTTGGATTTTTTTGCTAGGACTTTTTGTGGTGATTATATTTTGATGGTCTGTCAAACATGTGCAGCCAGCAATGTAATTGGCTCTAATTTAAAGAAAATAATAACTTTTGCTGTATAAGTAGCCAAAGTAAACAAAGAAAGGGGACAAAGTGTTAAAAACTGAATCAACTGCCTTTCCTCAGGAAAAGTCTGTAGTTGAGACAAGAGGAAATAATATATGAGAATCATTTTCTCACTCTATACATAAATAAAGAGAAACTTTACTATGAAAATATGAGCCATGAGGTTGTTTGACAGATGTCCTTACATCTTGATTCTATCACAGTCTAATGCAATATTTCTGAACTCTACTTCATTCAATGCATATTTACTCAGAAATAGGTGACAAGGAGAGGAAAATACTATATTCATAGCTTTTTATTATAATTTTAGAAGAGAAAATATGCAAATAGCCAGCATCCAAATCATTATCCAATACTGGCAGACAAGGAATAATCACAACATTTAATATGTGCATTTAATGTGCATTTCACATTAAAATCTGACAGAGTATAGTACTTCCCATGAAAAGGAAAAGGAGAAGAGAAGAATAATAAAAAAATGTGGAGGGAAGAATAAATTGTTACGCCTTTGTTAGCTGTTGATTACATCTTTATATTCATAAAAACTGTGCCTCTCTTAAAAAGAGGCTGCTATTTTTTTGGGATATTGTGCAGCAGAAGAGATGGTCACTACTTCCACTTAAACAGACTAGATTTTTTTTTCTCCTTGATTTCTGTATTCTCAGTATATCTGGTTGTCTTTTCAGTACAGCACCCTGAAACAGAAATAATGAGGCATTCCTGTTCACACCACATATGGCCTCACTTGCTGCTTACTGTAGCACTGCCCTTTCTATGTTGTTTCCAAGTGGTTACAATCTAATATGTTTTAGATTTTAGCTATTCCTTTTGCAACTGACACTGACAAAGGTGTGCTTCCATGAACATAGATCTGTCTAACTGCTGCAAGATTTCATCCTAAATGCTCTATTTCAAAAACTAATATTTCTTCACATCTCCTTACCACATTTGGCTCTCAGAGGAAGGGCTGCTTTGTGTCTCCAGCAATTGAATCACCTTGCTATTCAGGTAATCTTCACAGATTGTGGCCCAAGGGAAAATGAGCTAACACTGCTGTAATTTTTGCCTTTTCTCCATGTTTGTAACATCTCAGAGCATTGATTTAGCTATCAACAACCACTGCAAAAATGGCATTTCTTATATTTGCTGCTGTAGTCTTACCTTCACCAAGAAGGAACCTCTCCACCACACTGCAGAAGGTAAAAAATTTACCTTTGCCTCCTCAAGCCCCCAGAACTGAAGACCAGCTCCCGCACCTTTTATTCTCCACTTATTATTCCTTTAATAGCAGGCTATAAGTGAAACATGTACTTTCAAAATATTTTGAGTAGATGTATTCTACATTTTTTACTAAGGTAGAAATCATAATAATCCTAAATGTAAAGATTAAACATAAAAAGCTATTCTAAGAGAAAAAAAAATCAGAAGTGTATATTCCAGAGTATTGTTTATTCCGGAAATATTTTATGGAGAGAGACAGCTCTCCATAAGAGTGAGATCAATTATTAAAAGAAAAAAAAATGGAGAAAATTAATTCTGGTTCACAATCAGCTCCATATGCTGTTCATGAAAACTCTACCCTAGTCAGCAGAAACTTATTGTTTAATAGCTGTGAAAAAAGCTTAAAGAAACATTAATATGATGCAGTCTGATACAAAAACCTCCCTGTATTTCAAGCACGAACTTACCACCATTTAAGATATTTAATAGCATTCTGGAGGAAAAAAGATGAAGCAATGATGAAGATCCAGATTTATACCTTTAGGGATTCTTTGGTCTTCTTAGGCTTTCTGAGATGGAAAGACAAAAAAAAAGCATTTTTTCCTATCCTACTAAAAACAATGAAATGAAAATAAAGTTATTATTTAGGTTTGGGTAACCCAACAGGATTTGCAAACATCCAAGAAGAATTGTTTATTTTCATCCTCGCAAAGAAGGACATTGGAAAATCTAGTACTAATCAGGCAGTAATGTAACTCAAAGCATACCTGTTAAAATACTTACCCTGCTATCTTGTTTAAATGTGGCTTCGATTGTCCTATCTCCATGTAGTTTGAAAAGGTTTTAAAAAAGAATTTAAAAGGCTTGTTTTAGAAGATGGCTGCTTGGGCACTCAGGACCAGTAGGCCAAATTTTCATTATTCTAGGACTTACTGCAGTATCACTGAGAAATGAAATTCTGCCGTTAGTTATCCTAGGTTTCTTCTTAATTATTTCTGTGATTCTCTACTCCTAGGATATGGCTGCTTAGAAATGAGTTCAGTGATGCAAAAACGAACTAACTAGTTCAACTAGTTAGCTCAGACATCATTACTAGTCTAGTGGCAGCAGTCAAGGTGATTTCTCCTCTTCAGTGGAGTAAATTTTAGTAGAAATAGTTTTAGAATAAGAATTGGCATTTTCTAAAGACATGGTGTACAACCTCTTCCTTAAAGTTGGCTTTCAGTGCAGACACAGCAGGTCACTGTCTCTTGTATAATATATTAAGGCTTTTTCAAGTTATGGCAGATTTTCAGGTATGCAATACAATTTTATATTTTTCCCACAAGAGGATGAAATAGTAAGGCAAAAATGAGCTCTCATTTGTGGTACTGAAAGATCAGGTAGCAGAACTAAAGAGTCAAGCAGATGCACTTAGAGAAAAATCAATGCATATGAGATGTTTCTTAGATGACATATGCCTGGTTTTAGACTCCAAAGAGGTGACAGGCGAGAGAGGGCAGCTGCAGGGATGGAAAGAATGAGTGAACAGAGATAAAGCACAAATGAAACAGGATAATATGAAAGATAACAAGTGAATAATTTTGAAGGCAGATATTAAGAGGGGAAGAAAGTGTGGCAAAACCAGAGCATGAAGTAGCAGGGTCTAGCATATTGGATATCACAGATGAAGAATAAGAAATCTGAATACAATACTAGAAAGTAAGTAAGAAAGCCAGTGACAAAACAGTGTGATGCAGGCTTGAAAATCTCACTTCTGGCAAAATCGAAAACACAGAGGAAGTGTTGTGAAGGAGTGAGGCATTTTGATCTTCACTTCTTAACAGAAGAAAATATATGGAAGTAAAAACATGAAAATCTTCTAATTCAAATTCATCCTTTTTCTTCTGTCTCAGCAATCATTGCTCCTTAGTACTGAATTTCATTGTCCCTTCTGTTTATTTTTTTTAATTACAAACCTGTGCTCAAATAATAGCTGCTTTTGTTTCATAGACACAGTGTTGCTAAGAAGTATTTCATAGAGATCTCCTTTGTTAGCAGTTATTCCCAATTTGCCCATCAGATATAGGCCTCTTGGAGGTACATAGCCCTGACAACCATATTTGAGTCCAACAAGTGAATATTCTACTGTCATATACACAATTCCTATCAAGACATCAGCACATGTGAAACAACTTTAAGAAAAATTTGTACCTCTAAATGTGATAGCAGGGATACTTCTGCATATGTGTGAGATGCATCATGGAGGAGAAGTCCTGTAAAGCTGAAGCTAGGAAACATGTCTTCTAGAGGATCTTCTTCTCACATAAAGCCTGATGAGAAAGTGTTTTTAATCAATATTTCTTGCACCCAACACTGCTAAATGTCAATGCCCCCCAGTAACACAACACGACTGTTGTAATATCATTGCACCAGCTGCAAGTAGCAGAGTGCGATTGAACTCATTGCTCAAAGCATGAGATGTGGAAGGCTGACCAAGAGTATATTTCCATTATTGTTGTGTATTCACAGTAATAACACAAGCTAAAAAAGGGATAAGTTTTGTAAATATAATCGACTTCACATTGGCATACGAAAGCAAGGCACAAGAAAATTTCTTCTGCTTCCTGCATAAAGTCTAATACAAGACCTTGTCTCTAGCACAGATCCTGATTTTGTCATTATACAGTCATTAAGAACATCAAAAATCATGAAACTTTAAATAGAATTAAATCAAAAATATTTTAATCTACCATGAATTTACTGATTTGAGTTTGAAATATAGAACAGAAAATATCAAATGGTATAATGAAAACACATGCTTTTTCAAAAGTGAATCTGATTGTTGTACATAACTAAAAAAGTTAGACTAAAGCAGTGATTTTTTTGTTTATTTTAATTTTTCCCACTAAAGTAAGAAACAACATTTTTAAAAGAACTATATTTTCAACTTCTAACTTGAACTAGTATGCAGTTATTCATCTACAAAAACAAGAAGATAAACAGTGTTCATTCTATTGTATTTTTATTATAATCATTTAGTTAATAGCTGCTTCCCACCTTTAATCTTTTTACAGATTATATCAAACATTCAAATGAGAGTCGAATTTTTGATATTTCTGAACTTTTTTTTGTGGTATAGGACATATGAAACTACTGGATAATTTGCTCCCCTGCATCACTGTGAAAGTCTGTAATAGCTATTGTTTGCCTTCTATACAAATGAAGATTAAGCATCAGATTACCATGTGATTCACTCACTGCAAATTGCATTTATAGTAAAGGAGACTGAGAGTTCGAATTATCTGAAAGTACAGCAAAAGCAGCAAGTTTCCAGCAAAAGAGAACTTTATCTTAATAGATGAAATCCACACCTGTTCAGAGGACCAGGCCAACCTAGGCACTTAAAACGGATTTAAGACCTCAAAATACCACTATAAATTCAAGCAATAAGTTATCACATAAGCCTTAATTTGGCTCTAGACCCTGGAGTGAATTTCACCTGTGATGAGTGTTATGTGAAGGGAAAAAAATGTACAAGAAAGATTCCACAGAATTAAGCAAACTGGTAAGTTAAACAAGAGGATTGGCAAAGAACCTCCTATGATTGGTCGCATTGGATAAAATTGGATGTGAGAAAAGTAATCTGAGCTATTTTAAAAGCCATTCTAAATCTTTACCTAGAAACAAAGGAGAGATATACTACACTTTCTTTATTTTAGCCAAGAAGAAGGAGTGAAGACATATTTGTTTCATTCATGTCTTTGTTGAGGCTCTGAATTTTCAAACATACTAAATTAAAGCTAGGAAAAATCTGGGCTTTAGAGTTTAACACAAACTAGCAATAATGGAAAAGACTGTATTATAGCATAACTATTAAATACTGTTTTCGGCCAATTAATATTTTAATAGACACAGCTATAACAGGATTAGAAAAACATAGTTTACATGATACCTCTGTGTGATAGAGTACAATAAAACAAGGGGTACAGTTGAAGAAAGCTAAAAATGATGGGTTGCATGAGCCAGCCAAACAGATTAATGACTATCAAAACAACAAATACGTAATTCAGACAGTAAAAAATTCACAGTAGATATCTAAAGCTACATTTAAATGGCTGCACTAATCTAGTATTCAAAGCTACAAGTCTACTGTTTCACACCTTGTCTATGTTGCCAAGTTCTGTAAGGATTCATCTGCTTACACAATATGAGTATTTCTTGTCTATATACCCCGAGCTAAAAAAGAAACACATCCAAATTTAGGATAGCCCTTCATCTTCAAGCTTATACATGTCATTTAAGCTTATAACAACAACAAAAAAGGGGATTTGAAGTAAAGGTCAAATGAATTGTCATATTTATCTGCCCCTCTGAGCTGTTACCAGGTCTCCCACAGGCTAGCACTACGCTTAGAACTGACTATGGCTAAGTAAAAGGTTAAGAATTTTATGTATAAAAATAATCAAATATTATAGCTCATTTGCTAAGTTATATGATAATGACACTTTAGTCTCAAAAGTCAGGATGGAAGTAATGCAAGTTGCAAAATCCTTTATGGAACTCTGGAATGTTGAGGATTTCTTTAAAACCTTGTCTTTCAGTGGGAAAGGCAATTTAATTTAATAAGGTAATATATATGCTTTTCAATGACCTTCCTTTTGTTTTACACCAACATTAGATATTCTGACATAAGACTAGAGTGAAGTGGAATAGGAAACAGACACAAACTCTTGATGGAAAGATAGAAGATTCTGGAGTTCAGATTCATGTTTGCAGGTACTCAATATGAGTTTTACTTCAGGAAATATAGTGTACAATTATCATATAACTTTCTAAACATTACTCCCATATGACAACCATATTTCATTCTTCTATTATGTATGATTTCTGAGTCGAATTTCAAAGTCATACAGTAGAAATGGCTTCACTCCAAGTCAGTGTATCTTGGATATTACGAAATATAATAAAGTCTAGTTACTGGTGAATATAAAATGGCTGTTATTCATATATTTGCTGTGATAGTGACAGACTTCTCCAAAATCTACAGCTAACCAAAGAAAAATTCTAATATCTAATGTAAGAGAAAGCTGACCTATTTAACTATCTAAGTTTATTTGCTCTCTGCAGTGGTCAGAAAATGTAAAATGCCTTTATTCCCACTTAAACAAATGCTTCCTTATTGTTTAAATTTACAGCAACACATTGAGGACATAGTTAATATCAGTGCTCATTAGTTAGAACTAGAATCAAACTTCACCCATCTCTACCTGAGCAAACCTTGTAAAAATAACTTCTAACTAGAATGAGTATTGCAAATTTCCATAGAATAAGCATACAAACCTTCTGCAGAATGTGAATGCATAACATGAAAAAGAGGCTACCTACATTTAATAGACTAAGTAGTCTGTATTCCTTCTATAAAGGGCCTATAAAGGTTCTGGAAAGGAATAGTTCAACATGTTTGTCTTTAATGCGTGATAACTACGAGAGCATGGACATACCATTGAAGCACATATCTACATACATGCTCATGTACACATTATTCTTTGATGATGCTTAGTGCACCTGTCAGTGAACAGTTAGGCCTAATTTGAGAGTTCTAATTTCAGTCTTACTTGAGGCTAAGCCAGCAAACAAAAAAACAACTACTAAACATGAGTTGGAATAAAATTAAGCACATGCTTCTGGGACCAAACTGTCTTGTCCTCACTGTCAAACCTAAATGATTCATAGAGATAACAATTGTTAAGTATTTAGACCATGTGAAATAGATAAAAAGGATAAGTTAATAATTCTGAATGTTAATGTTTAATTTGATTTTACCATATGCCACAAGAACTCATTCTGCTTAATTATCACTTTGCACCAAAAAAGTAAATATTTCCAATAAAACTTTACAGTTATTCTAAATGAATTGTATTATTATAAGGTTATTGCTTTTTTGTTTATTTTGCCTTTCTTTTTGTGATGGCACCCTTGTGTGAAACAGATTTATCATCTCATTACTGTAGGACACTAAATTGCTCAGTGGGCTGAGCTCATTTCCCTTTCAGTATGTTGAGTCATGCAGCTTTTATGCCGGGTTTGCAAAATTCCTTTATCTCTAGTAACCCCTGTGACCCACTCCAGTGACTGACTGGCACCTTCACCGTGTGGGGCTAAGATACCTCCAGGCTTTCACTTTGAGGAGCTTTTGTAAAATGTTCTTTTAGAGATTGAACAAGGCTTTCACAATTATGAAGGAATCCAGGAAACTATTCTCTATTTCTAAATTCTTGCACAAGAGTGTGATGTTAATGAAGCCATGTGTCTAAATGAGCTCCATTACAAAAAGAGATGAAGATTACAATTGTAGTATTTAAGCTGACCTTTGATTATTTCAATTGAATCTGCCATGGATATACTAAGTGCTAAAAGTCGCAGTGACCACTGGTAGATTATTAAACCCTGGCAACTAAACAAATACTTTTATTTTAATTGAATCAGAATGATGACCCAGTTCAAATGTTCCCATTTTCATCATCTGAGTTGGAAACATCAGCTGATAATGTTGTCAGTAAAATCAGCTGCCCTCACAACTCAACTGATAGCCCTGGGCAATGATGACTTCTTTCAATTAGCACTTTGCCTTGCAAAGTTGGCCCCTACAAAATTGGCACAAACACTCAGTGAGCTAAATCAGATGAGACTGAACAGCTCAATATGTGAGAGGAGACAGTATTTATCCTGACCAACCTACAGAAACAAACTGAAAGAGTAGGCTTTTTTTTTTTTTAATAAGAGAGCCTAAGTACAACAGCTTAATAGTTTTGCCTCAAGGGACAGGTATATATTGAAAGGTGTGGACTTGATTAGTTTGGACTAGATTTTTTTTTTAGATAGATGTTCAAATACAAGCCTAGAGAGGAAAAAAATATGATCCAACATCATCTAATTTTTTGGATGTATGTGAAAAATACAAGTTTAAAGTATGAGAAAAACATGCAGTCACCTATTTTTCAATCCATCCTTTTGTCTATATATTTCTGAAATTATACTTTATTTTACAGGGTGAGCATATCAAAAAAAAAAGGGAGAAAGGTAAACTAGTGCTACAGCATACATCCACTATAGTCATATACAATCTTAAGAAAAATAACTGACATTGCAGAAAATAAATCCACAAAAATCAATTGCAATCCGTCTGTAAGAGGAAAGTAATATAAGCTTACACTTAGAAAACACTGAAGGGCTTGTGGCTTCTGAATCACATGATTAGTCCTGTGATAGTGTATATGTGTTTTGCTGAAACAAGACAGCAAGACTAACAGATAATATTGAGATACTTTTAGTAACAAAAGATATATATTTCCAAACATATTTAAAATATGATATGATAGAATGAAAAATTATATATATATAAAAATAAATAAAAACAATGAATCATAGAGCAGATCTGTATCAGATGTAAACACTACTACAGAATGAGTAAGGAGACAAACACATTCAGTAGGGAAAGACTACCCTCCACCATCTCAGTGCTCCAAATCGCAATAGTCAAAGAATTCAGAATATTTCTCGTTAAGTAAGGCTAGCTTTTAATATCTTCATCCTTTGTTTGATGAATAACTATACTGATTGCAAGGCATCTGTAGGAGGAATAAGAAAATAAAGCACGTGAGATGTATTTCTATAGAAAACTGTGTCCTGCCTGCCAGTGTTGACATTGGCATTTGTCCTGATGGATCTTTACACTGTTGCGCTCACTCACCAAACTCACGTCATACTGTATCCCAGTTTTTCTAGCCAGTCCTTTTACAGGAATACCTCCTCCACACTTCAAACACAGCCATCTTCCTCCGCTGCTCAGTAGTTAGTATTCTAGGATGATCTTTCCAAGATAAATTTACACTTAAAATGGCACTTTGCTTTTCCTCATTTTATTTGTCATGATACTCCTTGGCATTTTCCTTCTGAACTTTCTTTTCTGAAGATTTTCCTCAAAGACAGCCAAATATGCAAGTTATCTTTTATTTCTTAATTCCAAAAGGCAATATGGAAAGCGCTAACTCTGCTTTTTGCTAATGCATAGTTTACAGTGAAGATAATCTACATGATCCAAAGAACAAAAACACCCAATTCCTGCAGGTGTGTGGGCATGGTTAGGATTACACTGCGCTGCCAAGAGTCTAAGGCAGGCCTTGAAACTTAGCCTTGTTGGATAAATATGTAACCCTTCAAATGATTTTTGCACCCAATCCCTCACTACTACAATTAAAAAATAAATAAATAAACAGAAATCTGGCATGTGCCTCTTAGTACAGTCTTTGAAAGACCCTGGTACTCTAGTGATATATCTTGTTTAACAAGAGGGAAATAATGGTTACTACCCAATTGTTAACACTTTTTTGAAACATCTGAAACAATCTTTATGCCAGGTGATAAATAAGTTTTCATGGGTTTTCACACAAAATCTCTAAGAAGCTAACCAAAATTTGTGTTTTTTTCTTCCAAGGTTCTTCTCCCTTCTGTTTTCTATTCTATTTGGCTCCACTCTTATGTGTTAATATGAGGTGCCATTTTAAAACAAAAAGAAGTTTAAGCAAAAGCATATAAATTTTCTGATGTGACTGTATATCAAACATGCTTTAACACTGTAAGACACTTTAAAGAAACCCACAACATTCCATAATACCTCAAACACATACCGCATGGAAAGTGAGCATTCTTTGTTATCACGTCTCAGACACAAATTCTCCGTTTCCCAACATGAATTGAGAATTAAAGTAGAGGGATAAAAAGAAAGAAAAAGAGAAAGAAAAAGGAATATTTTCTATTTTCCTGGCCAGATCTGGTTCCATAAGGGTGCTGCCTCAACATCACAGTCCTGATGAGCGTTTGCCTTTCTGGGAAGAATTATTTGTGTAAGCACAGTCAGGCAGCTAAGACCACAAAGTCCTATATTTTTTTTTCCTCATAGATTCAAGTCATATGTGGAAGTAAAATATCTAGAAGTTTTAGAGTACTAGAGTATCAACTTTGGATAAGGGCTGCTCAAATGTAGCTTTACAGTTTCTGGTCCTACTGGCTGGAGCTGACGCTGTAGGTATTCACATAGCATGATACGTGAGCTAATAACCGTGAACAAATCTGAGTTCCTTCCATGGGGTCTGTGCTCACATTTGCCTGCATCTTCTGAGCGCTCCAAGCAAGGCTTCCATTCACCTCATCAGACCTGACCCTGGGTGTCAGCGGCATATTGGAGGCAGGAGACGTTGGTGAGGTGCCAGCAGTCACCCACTAAGTCAGTGTTGTGAGTGGAAGCCATATCTTCTGTTTCAAAAAGCAATGCGGTGTTGTTTTGACTGCACTGTCTCTCATCTTCAAATGAAAGTGTTGGAAAAACAACTTTCACTCATGCATTTTAATATGTTTTAATTTGTGCCTTACTTTGCCACACTTATTTATGCTTCCTCCACACGCCCTTCCATTGATGTTATTAAAATACTAGCATACTAGTGACTAGGCTACTTTGAAGATCCTTCTTGAGAAAAGATGGAAGAATTTTATCTGTGCAAATCTTATCATCTCATATAGATAAAAAGCCTTTTCAAAGGAATACCCACCATAATAGGTGTCATAAGGAATTAAGAGGGCAGATACTTATGCTAATTTATTAATATCATTGCCTTATTCAATTACTAAATTATTGCATATTAGGATAGACAAATAACTTCCTCTTAACAAAGTCAAATAATCTTTGCTCTTATGGATTTATAAACTAGAGGCTCTCAGAATACAATGAGCATAGCAAACCTTGCATGATTCAGTATTTTGGCTCACAGCAGAAATGTGTATCCAAATGTCACAAGCAATGCCTGCAAGACAGCAGGACTTGATAAGGTTGCAGAGTGATATGAGGAAACATATGGAAAAGCTGAGGAAATTTTTTTAAGATATGTGTTTTTATGATGTACGTGTAGTAGTATAAAACTGCATGATGTTTTCGGTAGTCCTCCTCCATCTTCTGCTGTTTACAGTTCTCCATTGCTGTATCATGCCTCTCATTAGACAGCAATCTTTCTGAGGCAGGACTGGTGTCTAGCTGAAATCGTCTCTAAGGCATCTCAGATACCAAGGGTGTCATGAATACATATTTTTAGTCCTTGCTTCTCCCTAGTCATATTCTCCTCTCTGTTTATTAGCTGCCACTCTCAAAAAAAATCCTGGTTTTCAAGATTTGCCACTTCCCTTTTTCTCCATGGTATTACAGACTGCCTTCAATTTGAGCAACTAAATTAAGTCAATGGCACCCAGCTTCTCTCTCTCTAGACTTTCACCTGCGGCTTCAAGTCAGAAAAAAATAAAAGAACAGTTCTCCCCAGCCTGGTGTTTGAGAAGCAGCTGTAAGCTAATTATCTCTCTGGGCTGTCAGCAAAAAATTTAAAGAAATACCGTGGGGGGGGGGGGGGGGGGGGGGGGGGGGGGGGGGGGGGGGGGGGGGGGGGGGGGGGG
>JAUBOD010000982.1:588598-599387 GCA_032353885.1 Nothura maculosa | reverse complement strand
ATACCCCCCCCCCCCCCCCCCCCCCCGGTTTTCTTTTCTTTTAAGTAAACCACAGGGCAACTGTTTTCCATTTAATTCTCAATTTAACCCCCTTGACATCAGAGTCTGTACATAATAGCTGGATTTGGTTGGGTACATTATGATTCACCTAGTATTCCCCAGGCACTAGTTGGGGATTTCAGGCACCGCATTTGGGTCTCTGGATTCCACTACAGAAGTCAGACACCTAAACCTAAAATCTAGGTCTGAGTATTGCCAGGCTCTTTCTGCATCTGGGGCAGAGACCTACATCAGCTGTGCCTAAGGCTGCTTTTCCCTCCCACACCCCTTCAGACTCAGATTTCCTGCCCCCACCTTAGTAAATAAGGAGGTGAAGGGCAATTAAAGACACAGAGATTCTTTTTTTTTTTTTTTTTTTTTTTTTTTTTTTTGCCCTCCCCCCCCCGCCCCCCTTTTCAGGTTATATATGTTTAACCTGGTGACTATAATTTTGGAGATGATAGTTCAGTCTCATATCTAGAGGCACAGATTTTTTTTAGAAGCAGATGTAAAAAGAATCCTAGATATTATACATAGGAAGAGAATGAACTTTTTATTCCTCTTCACAGCATGAGGAAAGGATGAAAAAAAACAATTAGTTTGACAGGTGACAGCTTTCTTTAATGGCCTATTTAAATAGAAAAAAATAAGGTATCCCAAAGTCTCCACCTGTACTATGTGAACACTACTAAAATAAGCATATGGAACAATGTAGAATTCGCTGTTGACCTAGCAGTAATTTTATTCATGTTGCCATGGGGAATACATTGCTCATTAATTAGTTTACTCATTCTTCATATTTTTTGCATTCACTTGTACACAGACATTTCTAGGTTAAATCAATCATTTGTCAAAGATATGATGGGTTGGCCATGTCCTTGTCGGAGAAAATGGTTAACACTGCATTAAGCAACTGAAAATTGTCAGTTCGGCTAATAGAAGAGAAGGAGGAATCTATCCAAATCTTCTGGAATTAATTCTGAAATAACAAGACAAATCAGAGAGATTTTTGTACACTTATTTGCTGCCTTGTAGCAGAGGCCTGGAAGTGTTTGTATACATGTAGGCAACACAAGCCCTTGGGAAAATTAGAAAAGACACAGGATACATCATGGGCCTGCCTGAATGTGAAATTCTGGAAACATCTGAAAATCTCATTTGTGAATCTTGCCTTTTGGTGGGAACATCTCTCACCTCGAGTTAATCTTTTTCAAGTGTAAGAGGCCTCAGCTGTTTCCCAGCATCTTTTACTGACATCCTTTCCTTTGATGCCAGCACCAGCTCTACCTCTTTTAGTGCAGAGTAGGTAGGTGTCTTTAACACGAGCACAGATTTTGTTTATTTGAACTTAAACAACATTTTCTCTTGCTCTGTTTTTGCTCTTGTTCTTATGCTAGAATAAGAAAATTTTCCAATTACATGAAAATGTCATTTGGTTTAATACTTTCCAGGATGCAAATGCTAGAAAATAACCATCTCTGAACACTTCAAGGGGAAGGTATTTTCTTCATGTATTGTAGACTCCTCAAAACGGTCATTATTGTATACTCCTCAAAAACTTTGCTGCTGCTAGACAGTTCATTAGAAACCTAGTTCTGCTAGGAAACGCACAAGTAAGCTGAAATCATAAGGTACATTTAGAACAGTCTTCCTTTGCTGGAATTTTCTGTCTTTCCTCCTGTTGAGAAAAGGAAGGCTATTTACCTCCTAGCTGCTGCTCTAATTTTAAGCTCCTTGCAGTTGTATGAACCTGAGGAGATCTAAAACCATGGTGCTGAAGGGGTTACGGAGGGTTTTTAGCGAAGAAAATGTGTGCCCAGACTTACTGCAGCTTTTAAAATGCCATCTAAAAAGCAGTATACAGGAGTCATCACAGGCCAGCCACTGAGCATAAAAAGCAGTACTTTAAAAAGAGCTCTTTATTGTTCAAGTACTTTAAAAGTGTATTTTTAAACATCTGGAGCTGGGAAAACTGCAAGGCTTAGACAGCACATTAAAGGAGGAGGCAGTAGATGGCAAGCAGCCGGGGAAGCAACAACATAACACCTGGTTTTTGACCTAAAGTGACTAAGAAATTGAAGATCTTATCCCTGGCAGCCACAGCTCCCCCTGCAACATGATCTCTCCTCTGATATATTTGTCTAATGCTCTTTCTCGGCCTCCTGTAGGCTCTAGCTGCAGAAAACAACCCCACAGAGCTCTTTGTCTCCCTGTAGAAATAGGCGAAGAGACGGGAAAAGAAAGAAGGAAAGATAGCAAATGAGTCTTGTCAGTGGGGGGTTTCCCACTTCAGTTATCATGACCAGCTGGCATGTCTGCTACTTCAGTGCAGAAATCCAGCTTTTGTCTTTAAAATTACCAGGCATCTCGTGCACCACACAGATTCCCTGTTTTTTTTTTTTTCTCTCAGTTTCTCTCAGCGTTATCACTTCCAGGTATGGAGGTATCAAAATATTTCTCGGTTCACCAAAGAGTTGCTTCCAAGCAACCCTTTGGTCTATTTGTCTCAGTCCAAAGCACATCCAATGTTATTTGGGGTAGACGTGTACAAATCTCTCCCCAAGTCAGTGGGAATTTTGCCTGCATATTACCACAGCTGAATAATATGGTCCTGGATTTACTGTGTCATCAAGCAGTCTTAATACAATAGCGTTTGTCAAAATGCCAGTGCGAAGTGCAACTGAATTTCAGGCAGCTGTAGCACTGCCATATGCTGCCCTTTGCTTAAGCCATGACTTAAAGTTCAGCTTCCCACTTAGAGCAAAAATTGACAGATTCATCTTTTTCAGCTCTTTAGAAGCAGTCAGGCTCTTAGCTTTGTCTTTACTGATCTAAATCTTTCAGATGGACACTGCTGACGCTTCCTGCTGTTATCAAACCCAGTGAGTGTCTCTATTGCTGGAAAAATCTTCTAACTGAGCTCACTGTCCACCATTAATGAAGTGTTTGGTGTCTTAACTCAAGCTAAAAGCTCAGAGGAGAATTTATAAATGAATACGTTGCCAGTAAGACCTAATGCTCCAGTTGTGTTCAACAACACATGTTGAACAGGGGTAATGTTAAGGTCAGAGCCTTAAAACAAGATTTGGGCTGCCTGGTTGGGGTTGTGGTCTCTTCTGCAACCTGAACCTTGATCTGTATGTTGAAGCCAAATTCCCTAAATATCAGGCTTTGAGATACTATTGGTGGGTCTCTCTAACCAAGCAGAAAAATGAGAATGCTACTGCAGACAGCTGGTGAGGCAGGAAGAGCTGGGTGAGAAATGGGGTCCCTAGATGGATGATTCATGAATTTTAATATGTTAGAGGCTCTTCTGAGCAATAGCTGTGCAGCTATCAGAAGTGATGATACTCCAAAGGAAAAGAATGACAAACTCAAAATAACTGGCAAGGCTCTTCTCATATATTCATATCCCATGGATATGGGATATCCATGGCTCTGAACCTTCTGCCCAAACATTTAAAGCTAGGTGAATAATTTAAACTGGAAGGCATGAGCATGTTCCAGAGATGATGGATATGGTGACAAAGTCTGTCTGCTAGCAGGAAACATCAGTAGTTGGGAGAAGACTTAGCCTTTTCTCAAAGTATGGTCTGCCTGCAAAACATAGATTGAGAAATAGGCAAATTGTTAGTACACGAAAGATTGACTTGCATCGTGAGGAAGAATAAGGATTAAGACACATCTTTGGGAAAGGAGTTTAATGCACCAGATTGAGAGAAGCAGTAACAGAGTATTTCCTGATAATGTATTACAAAGGAAATATCCTGATTTCATTGTAAAGAAACAAAGATAGAAACCTTTTAAGCTATGCAACTGCAGCCAAAAATATAATCTCCTCTTTCTGGATAGGATGCCTAAGAAGTGCTGAGCAGTTTCAAATCCTACTACTATTAATGCAAGCTTAAAGTGCCTATCACCATCCAAGATACAGAAGTTTTACAGGAGAAGTACAGCATGATGCTGTGAGCACAATTATTGGTCATGATGGCACCCAAACTGCTTGAAAAAAGCAGTGCATCTTGACTCTTCTAAGTTATTGTAAGAGGCTATGCAATCTTGACTAACAAAATATGTATTTTCCAGCCTCCCTATATTGAAAGGATACATCAGAACTATGGGGAAGTTCAAAGTACTGCAGCAAAAAAAAGTTTGGGGCATGAAAAATTCCATAAGTGGAAATAGATTGAGGAGCCTGAGTTATTATACCATAAGAATGAGAAAAATGGGGAAAAAAAACCAATTAAAATATGCTAAGAAGTAATAGAATTTGAGAGTTGATTTCTCTGTCTCAAAAGACAAGAATAGAGGTAGTTTAAATACATTAATGACGGAAAGATGGAAATTGATCAAAGAAAACAGTTTTTTATATGATGTGTAACTGAACTATTAAAAAAAAAAGCCATGGAACTATAAAAACAGATTCAGAAAACCACTGAGGTGTAGAAACTAGCAAGATTTAAAAAAATCTAGATATTTGTGTTGCTGAATG
The DNA here is from genome assembly GCA_032353885.1 of Nothura maculosa. Lineage (NCBI taxonomy): Eukaryota > Metazoa > Chordata > Aves > Tinamiformes > Tinamidae > Nothura > Nothura maculosa. The sequence continues at coordinate 594,856 of JAUBOD010000982.1, read as the reverse complement.
TTCTTTCTCCTTGAAAACAGTAACAATCAGAACCCTGAGACTTCTTAACCAGTATAGAATTCTGACTTTTACTGTTTTTTTTTTTAAATAACTTCATACAATCAAAAATTCTGTTTGTCTTAAAATAAATGGATGGGATTTTTACAAAAAAAAACAAAAGACTTGGAAAAGTTACCAACTCTGTCTTTTTTTTAAAAAAAATGATTTAATTACCATCTAATGCATGGTTGCCAGTTGGCTGGTAATCATGAACCAAATTCTTCATCCTTTGCACTTAAATCAGTCCATAGTGTCAGAAAAAAAAAAGGCCCTTCAAGTTAAGAAATCACTTTGGGGTCAAACACTGTTGCAGAGATAGTAGTAATGTTTAGTGGTGTGTTAAAATAATAAATATAGAGTATTAGCCTTTCCACATCCTCTTTTGTAACCCAGAAATTGCCTTTCCAGAGAAGCTCGTACCTACCTCCACGTCTGCAAAAGAAACTGCTGTGACAGTTGCAGCTGTTCTTCCTCCCTCATGGTTTTCACCACACTTCCAGATTCCAAGTTTTTTTAATCAAGCCAGATCTTCCTTATTCTTCATTCCTTGCAGTTCATTTCTTGCTGGCAAAGTCTACAGCAGCAGGAGAACTCAGATGAACTAAGTAGTGCCAACAGCACTGCACCAGCCCCCGCATGCATTCCTTAAATAATCAGCCACTTCCAAGAAAACTTTTGATTTCCAAATGGTTGCTCTGTCATAGTTGTGTGTAGAAAGCATAAGACCTGTATTACTGAATACTGTGTGCATCTTTGGCCGGCATTTATCACGCATATGGTATGACTCTATGAGCCATATGAAACTCCTATCTTGTGCAATGCACAGCAGCTCATTTCTTTAAGGAGGATTTATCAAAGCACAGAGGATCAAGACCTTGCCACCCTTCACTTGCCTCCTCAGGAAAGCTGGAGCAACTCAGGATAATTCCTCTTGGTAAGACAGTTACTGAGAGAGAGAAAACAAAAACAGTCCTATAACTTTTGCAAGTAGGGATGAGCTTTTATGAACCAATGATGTATATTGTTATTTAGATCTGCTGGCAAGGAGGCAAAAATAAAATAGGGCAATAAAATATGTCTCTAACTCCTTTTATAAAATAGACACAAATGTGAGTTCTCCTCAGCCTCATCTATCTATATGTTCTCAGGCACTGATCTATTAATGGTTTCTTGAGTGAAGAAATGTTATTGAAACATTGCAAGCAGCCAGCTATACGGAAAATGGAAAGGATGTTGTATAATTTGATAAATATAGTACTGCTATACTTAAAATATTTAAGCTAGGGGGAAAATGAAAGCAAAAAACATGTCTGCTGTTTTAAAATACAGCATTAGCACGTTGGAGAAGTAGCAAAAGGGATTTATGTTTGTCCTGGAGGAACAATGCCTTAGCATAAATCCCTTGTATTTTGAGTAATCACACAGATTACACCTACTGGGGGCCAGACTTCAATTTTATCACTGCTCATCATAAAAGACTGAAACAGCATAACTGTATTAATAATCTCCAACTTTGTTGCCAGCAGACTGGTACATAAACAGTCAAGCCAATTGCACTTTCTGCTTCTCAGTATTAAGCTGACTTAAGAAAAAAAGAATAAAACCAAATACTGATCATCGCCAAGAGTCCTTCTGTCTTTCAGATACATTCACTCAAATCTGAGGGGCCAGCCAATTATTACGTCCTAATTTTGTACAGACATTCTCCTTCAAATAAACTGCTTACATTTTCTGAAGAGATTAAAAATATAAGATTTTTTCTTAAGTATCAAAAGGAGGAGAAAAAACAAGAGATGTTTTTAGTTTAAGCTATTAAGGAATGGGGATGAAAATCCAACTTTATTGAAATGAGCACTATTTAAATTGTATTTAGGAATTCAACTATGTTCTGTTTTCCTTTGGATGCAACTGAAAAAATACAAAAGATAGAAATAAAGCTACATAAAAATTCCAGCTAAAGCTGATTGGAAAATAAGGGGCTTACAAGAAAACATGTTCTTCATATGAAAATTGTCTCATCAGAATGCTTTTCGTTCCTTTTTCCCTCATGGAAAAGTTCTTTGCTGCTGAAAGGCAGGCCCAGGCACACAAAAGGAGGAACACCTTGGGTAAAGTTCAACAAGAGTTTTTCACTCAGCACTGAGAGCTTTGTCCTGAAGCGAAACCCTATCTGGAAAGATATGAAGCCCTACAAAGGGCTTTGCGACAGGCAGGGCTGGTGATATCCTGTGCAGGTGATTAGGACATGGCATCAGGGTACACGATAAATGGGCTAGAGGAAAGCATTTTCTCAAGTGTGGAAATTCAATAGAAGACCCCCGGGGTAATGGTATGAATCTTTCCAGCCTGAACTCTGCTTTCAGGCCTATACAATTCACATTTACTTTTTTTTTTCCTTTGTGTGTGTGTGTACTGAAAGAATACATAGCACGCAATGAAGAAAGAGCATGGAAAAAAATATGGTACATGCAATGATTTTGAACTTATGCACCTGAAAATAATTTGTTTTTCCCTGAATCTTGAGGTTTTTCTAAATGATACAGATAGATTTCTGTTGTGTTATCTTATGGCTTATGAGCCCATTAGCATCACATTCTCTAATATTTTTTCATAAAATTCTATTCCTTGTCAATAAGTACTAGGTTTTTCATGTAACACGTAACTCCAACAGCTGAATGTACAGAAAGCCAACATTCAGTACTGTAATCCAATTGCATGATTTGCTAACATTGGGACCGTGGCATGTATGGATGAATGGTTGAAGCAAGAACAGTAGACAGGTGTCCTACCAGTTACGTGTATGAAAAGCAAGAACAGGAGGGAATAAGTTTAAATATTGCAAGAGAGGACAAAAAGACACATTCAAAAGTGAACAATTTTTATTACACATTTTCTAGTAATCCAACCTATTTTTAATGAACAAATACCAAATTGCTGAAGATGTTCAATAAAATACAAATTACAATTATTTGGGCATTTAATAGCAGTCTCTTATAAAAGTATCCTTGGTTGGTCTGATTTTGAGTACAGTCTTTATCATATTCAGAACAAAACTCTTATAAAGCACTTTTCATAGCTAAGAGGTATAATAAAATCCGTATGAATATTGCTTGTGCATGTGCAATTCTGAACTGTGATAAATAAGGTCAGATACTAAACTGAGCTACACAAATTTGTATCTGCTGAAGGTCTGATTGAGAGGTAATCATTTCCCCATACAGAATAGAACTCCCTATATTATTAAATGAATTTCTCTCCTTTAGCACCCTGAGCATGGAGTTATCTCAATGCACTTAGAGAAACACAAATCCTATTCCACAGCTTTCAAGTCATTCATACATTTCTGTGCTGCTTGAACTTCTAATAATTCTGTAGTTACCCAGTTCTTGCCAATGGCCAAGATCTTTTTCACAGAATTTCAGCTTTGATGGCAAACATTGATTGCCATCTCCATTCTCCATCCCTTTTATTTGTCTTTTTCTCAGGGTCTAAAAGAACCACCTGGGATCTGATACCCTCACTCACTTGAGGTGATAGCCAGCAGTTAACAATCCCACAATATTTATTTCCCTTTCTGCTGTCAACATTTTTATTCTACATGCTAACACCTGTTTTCCATTTCAGCCTTTATCAGACCTCGCTTCTATAACCACTTCCATATCTGAGATTATCATCTTGCTCTAATACGTCTACAGATCTTAATCATTACAGTGGTTCCTAGGACTCTTCAGCAGGCAGCTGCTGCCCTCTCATCCACTCCACTCCACTTCATGTGATGCCTTTCTCCAGAAACAGCCACTTGTTTCCTCCTCACCTTCCCCATATGTGGACAGGCCCTCTGCCCTGGTTTCACAGGACTGTCACGTCCCTTGACCTGTCCTTCACTCAGTATTGCCAAGTCCAAGCAAGGGTAAGGATATCATCTGCACACTACTCTTCCACGAGTCACTGCACTAGGTTATGCCTTATGCATCAAAGCGTTTCACTGAGTCGTGTGACTCGGCTTTTATTTTAGTTTGTAGATTATAGCTCAGATAGATAGCTGAATCCAGCACCATCCAGGTCATAAATGTGACAATGAGGAGCATACTGTTGAATATTCCCCAACCCCCCTCTCTTTCCAAAACAAATATTACTTGGTCATGCATCAGCACACTGAATACCTAGTGGCTGTGTTTGGTGGGTTTTCTAAACCTTGAACTTTTTCCCACAAAACTTTATTGTGTGGTTACAAAGATGAACAGTGTCTCTTAAAATCCCTGAATTTTCTTTTTATTTTATTTTGCTAACCACTGCACTGCATTCTGTATGGTTAATTTCTCTGTAGAGAAGAAATTTCAGTGCCAATCGAATCAAAATAAGCATGCTGCTGAGTGAGCTTTTGATCAATGCATCATGGAAAAGCTAAGGAAGGAGGCACAGCATTTCAAACACAGGTAGTAGCATTTGGTTATGCTTACTCTGTGAGGCACTATTTTATGTAACAGATTCTTATTCCACTCTAGAGGGATAATTTTATTTTCCACTTAGCAAAACCTATTGGCTTGGACTGGTTCTTGCCAGGGAACCAGGCTTCATAAAAAAGGCAGTAAATTCTGATTTTGTGCTTGTTTGATAATTAATAGTGCAATGTCAGCAGCAGTGCAAAATGCAAGGATTTTTTTTTTTTTCACTTCTTCTGCAGGTTATAAAAGATGGAGTTTAATTCGACAGCTTTATGCTGGGTGTCTAAGGCACACACCATTTACTAAAATGAGGTTAGCAGATTCACTGGAGGTTCAGCTATGCGTGTGGATGTATGTGTGCGAGGCCATCCCATTAACCTGGCATCTTTGGGGCCAAATGCAACTACAGATACAGCTATACTAGCAACCATTCTGCTTCTTCTGCGGATACTCAGTTTATAGCAACATTAGTTTTGCCTTACTGCTAAAACAGCAACTGAAGTGTGTGGGGGGTTGACAGTTTATTTATGCTAATTATAAATGTTTTTTATATGTATATATTTAATAAGGGAGGAAAAGAAGGAGGCAGAAAAAATGCCATGTAAACTTGATGCTACTGAAATACATGTATCTATTTCTGCTATCACCACATTCCAATATTTACCAAAGCCTAAATAAAAGCAGTAATTTGAAGTCTTAACTAAGCTATAGAGTCACAGATCATTGTGTATCCCCGGCCGGAGCACCTCTTGGTCGTCAACAATAGGGCCACACAAGTGAAACGTTCCGTGTGCCAGCACTGAGCAAACCACAAAGAAGTCGTGATCCAGGTGAGTGTGTGGGCAACCTGCCTGTCAGGACAGGATTAGACCCTCCTCATTCACCTGGCAAGTCATTGGATGCCCATGTGCTCCCCTGTGTGCCCTCCAGTGCTCGGCTGGACTGAGCAACTTGCCCTGGTGTCATCAGAAGGTGTATCTGAATATGCATGATTTTCCTCCTCAGATTATCCCACTATGGAGTCTGTAAACAGGACCCATAACTACCTGCCTCATTGCCGAGCTAGTCTGAACAGTCTCTAAGGCTTTCTGTAGGTCCACAACACTTGTGGCATCACAATACATCCAGGGCCTCACAGTTTACCTTTGACTGTCAGATGTTTTTTCTCTGATTGCTCAGAGAAAATACATTTTTAAAGAAGAAAAATGGCAATTACGTGGCCATCATTATGAGTAACAAGAACTCTATGACAAATTGGCATCAGTTGTTAACGTGACAAATGGATCTTTCCCCTCTTCAGACCTTGCCACCTGTTACTCCTTGGATGCCCATTCTGTTTGTCCCCTGCAAGCAGCCTGAAAAACTTTCCAAGGTGACTGAGCTTTGTTGAAAATAAAGAGTATTTGTCAGATGTATCAATTATCCCAGAGAAAATGAGGAAGCAGCACAACCACAGATCTTGTACTAAGGCTTGTATTCACTTGTATGTGTTGGCCCCAGCTTAACTTGGCTTTTACCAACAGGTCCGTGATTTCAGAGCACCACACACACAGCCATAAGCCAGAGATAGGGCACAGAAAGAGCACACGGGCATTTTGGTCTCCTGGCATTTCCAACCTCTTCCTGCTTCTCCCAGCTTCTCCCAACTGCTGTCCCTCAGCCTGGCCACTTCTTTTCCCCAGGAGCAGCAAAGAGAGCAACAGCAGGCAAAAGAGGAAAGGTCTGTTTGTTTTTCTTGCTGTGCCTACAGCAAAACCTCAGTCAAACTCTGGCA
>JAUBOD010000982.1:511568-588498 GCA_032353885.1 Nothura maculosa | reverse complement strand
CAACAGCAGGCAAAAGAGGAAAGGTCTGTTTGTTTTTCTTGCTGTGCCTACAGCAAAACCTCAGTCAAACTCTGGCAAGGACTCATCTCCTGGCTGTCTGCGCTACTGCACAGGCCTACTGACTTCAAGGGGTGCACAAGGCCTACATGGCTTTTATAACCTGAGAAGGTACAAAAGAGAAAACCTGGAGAACAAGTAAGTTTACAGGAGCCAGTACACCACAGCGTGCCCTATTTCTTCAGAAACCACCAGCAATCGGGGTGTAGAAAGAAGAGAAGGGAAGGAGGGAGGCAGAGAAGAAGGCAGAGAATGAGGAAGGATTGAGAAAGGGAGAGAGGGAAGGAGACTGGTGTTTTTCCGACTTATCTTTTAAAAGAAAGAATGGCAGGGAAAAAAGAAGAAAGGCAATAAAATACTTAGAAGGCAAGATTTCCATAGGAAAAAAATATTTTATTTTTTTAAGAAGAAATTCAGTTTGGAACAGACGTGGAATGTGATTTTCATAATTTTCGTTTTCTGGGAGCTAATCGCAATGTGGAACTAAAGCAGATTTCAAAATTATGACCGGCTATTAAAAAAAATCTGAAAAAAAAAAACAACAAAAAAATCCCAAAAAAACAGAGAAAGAAGAAATTATTTATAAATCAAGCATAATACTGTGTTACTTACAAACTGGACAAAGAAATTCTTAAATAAATATTCATGGTACACACTTTCAGCACAAATATGCGGCAATTTGGCAATCTTTTATACCATTTTTTTCCTCAATACAGTGCAAAGGGGAATGACACTGCCTTTAAACAAGCTGTAGCTAAATACATTGCAAAATTCAAATTTTATACAAAACATCTCGCTCAGACTTTATAAAAAAACAACATTGCTCTATATACACAATCTGGTTAAGAAAAGCCATTTTTGTCTTGTTTTCATGTGTATTTTTTATTATTTAAAAAGGCGAATAAGGCTACTGTAACACCCCAAATCCATATACAGTAAATCTGAACCTATTTACAGCATCTTCACTTAGACATCATGGTGCAAATTCCGAGTCGGGTGATTAGGGATGATCATACAAGCAAGGCATTTACAGTAACTTTTCAAAGCTGAACCAACGTCAAATAAAGGAACAGTTGGTAGATTGTCATAATTCTGCACCAGACACAAAACAGACGCACAGTACATTTCTCTTTTTTTCAATTGGTTGCAGGTTGCTCTTCAGCAATTCATCTCATTTATTTTTTTCCACAGTTTAGTACATAACCAGAATGTAGACAACTGATGAAGCATAGATTCGATTTAATAAAAATCACAATTGGTAAATCCATATTTTCCCTTTTTCCCCCTCCCCCAAATAAAATCTTAATGACTTACAAGAGAACCTTGTATGGATGGATTCACAGAAAGGAAGGGTTGTTGAAAAGAATTACATATGTAGTGTAGTTAGTCACCATGGTAACCTTCCACGGAACCATGGGTTGGGATTTTTTGTTTTGTTTCTCGCTTTTGGACCAACATCCCAACATAATTTTCAGGTTCAGGAAACAGAGAGAGTAATCACTTCTATGACAGTTTTGTTTTTATGTTTTTTTTTTTTTTCTCCTTGCAGGTGCTTGCTGGAGGCCTGAGAACCCCAAAACGCTGTTGCTACATTTTCTTTCCAAATCAGAAAGCAAAGTGTTACCATAGTAACATGACTATGTTAGAAATGTCTATTTTGCATAGCACATAAAGTAGGTTTTTTTTTTTTTTTCTTTTTCCCCGTTTTTTCCTCCCCAGGGTAGGGGCTTTAGAGGAATAACGACGCTAAAGGGAAAACTTTAACCTGAAACCCCCCTCTATGAATCTAGATGAAATCTAGAGAACACTTCAGCCCATGAGGCAAGGGAAAATGAAACATAGAAAACAAACGCTGGAACACCTTGTCACTGTTAAATATGCAGTGCAGGAACATCTGATTCTCTGATACTCTGGGCCTTTTATTTCCTAGTTTACTGTTATATGGGATGCCTTTATAGGGCTTTAAGTCCTTCTGTTGTTTCTTCTTTTTATCCCAGAAGCAGTTTCTTTTTTTAAAAAAAATATATGTGCATAAACATACACACATGTGTATACGTGTCTGTGTGTGTTGTGTGTATATAAAATGATGACTAGTTAAGACTATTCAATTGCCGCAAATGAATTTCACATCTTCTGGTGTAGATTCTGTGCAATCTCAAAATATATATTAGTAAAAAACAAATGAAGCAAAAAAATAAGTAAGAAAGAAAGAAAAACTCTTGTTTATATCCCTTGTGTTCTATACACCTATTATAAATAACACATATCTTCCTTCTCCATCTCAGTGTCATAATTTATTTTATTCTCATGGACTGCAAAGAGGTTTGCCATATGTGCTTTAACTTTGCAACAGAGCACCAGTGAACTGCCGTGTCGGTTGCAGTACCTACACGCACTGTGCAGGGACAGCACTACGATAAACCAAAGCATCAAAAGGCTCAGTCAGAAAAAAAAATTGTAAAAAAAGATTTATTTTTAGAGATGAGAATGTTTTTTTTTTTTTACACCTTTTCCAGTGTTGAAATTATAGCTCGTTTGACCCATTGGTTTATCATCATCCGGATGATATTTGGCTCTCTGCTTTTTTCTTAAATGCTTTCCCTGTGTTTAGTTTAATGTGATAGTATAGCAGCTGAGTCTGCTTAAAAGTCATCTGAAGCAGACCTCATTTTTGCTACAGCTTCAAAGCTGTACGTTTTATTGCCAGTACCACAACAGCCCTGCCCTAATATATCCTCCGTGGCCTACTACTGTCTTGTCCTCTCCAAGCTCACTCATTTACTAACAATACTCCTTTGTTCTACTGTATTGAAGGTGCTGTTTTTTTTTTGCCCACTGGTATTTCATGACCACGAATTCCTTCAAGTGCAGCCCTAATCCTCTGCGCGTGTTACTGTGTCTCCTAGTGGCCTCCTGAAACTGAGCGTGCCCAAGTGCGGCGCTACCTAAAGGATTTCTCCTCCCTGGCTTCTGCTTTCGAGGCAGCAATATCAGCTGCAAGTGCAGCCAGCCCTTCCCTCCACCACCCAGTCCTGCTCCTGATTTTGTCGACAGCCTTAACTTTTTGGCTGGAAGGCTCTCTGCTATCAAACACAATTTCTATAAATGTATTACCCATTCAACTGAGGCTGCTGTAGCAGATGGATGGAGCACGTATCTCCAAACATTAATGTTCCTTTAGTGATTCAGGAGGTGGAGTGAAAGGAAATCTTACGTGAAGGATGGCAGAGCCCCAGATAACAGAAATAAATGGAACAGTGATGGACTAAAAGCAAGAGAACGTTAAAAGTCTTACTTAGACACCAAGGTCTGGGTGACAAATCCAGTATGCACCGAGAGAGACACACAAAAGTCAGAAGATTGCATTTCAAGCTTGATATCCTAGAGCACCTTCCCAGGATGCCTAGAACTATTAACATCCATGGATCGCTCCATCTTCCCTTGGCTTTTGTACATGCCTGAATGGCTGCAGCACATGGCTCTGAGGATGATGAATGTAACAAGAGTACAGCAATCAGAATGGGTATCTTCTACTTTAAAGTCTTCCAGCTTTTAGTGAATGCTTATTCACCGAGATAGAAATTCTACAGACTAGGTAAGCTGTCCAGCTCAAGTCGGCTCTCGGAGAAACAGCTGCCGCCTTTTCTCCCCTGCGCTTGAGTCAATACCAGCGCACAAGGCATCATCACAAACCCCAACAGAAAGCACTTGACCAGTAAGTTTGCTCTATGACTCAACTGTACCACAGAGTTGGTGCTGTGTTTCTCAGACCTTGTAATAAATGTTTGCTGGACTCTGAGGAGGCATCTCTTGGACTATATACACCGGGTGTCCATAGTCGCCGCTGACCTTTTCATAGTGGGGGCAAAAGACACTGTCTGCAGTCCTTAGAGGAATGATAATGTCACTGGGCTCGGAACCATTGTTGTTGCCACCGCGTTTTGGGGTGGCTAACGTACTAAGTGACAGAGTTGTGGTGTGCTGCGGGGAATGCTTCCTGTGTCTTCTCCGGTACTTCAATAAAAGAACCACCAAAGTGATGATGATGACGATGAAAATGATGCACCCTGATGCAATCCCTGCAAATAAGGCCACCTCTGAACCCAGTATACTGGAATGCCCAGCCTTACTGCCATCTGTGCTAGATCCTAGAAAGAATGGAAATACAACAGACAAAAGTTATTGCCATCCTGCAACCAATTTACGCTTTTCAAAAATGTGTAGAGTAAGCAAGCCTGGAAGAATTAACTGACAGCTAAACTTTGACAAACCAATTACCCTGTTAGATAGCTAAATGCAAACAGCTGCAGTCAGCAATCAATACTGAACAGGGCTGCGTGTCTGCGGCTCTCACTTCCATGCGCTCCCAGGCCGCACTGCTTCATACATCATCATCCATCAGCAGCTGGGGCAGGCGCTGGCAGGGCAGCCTCTGACATGGCCCCGTCTCCACAGGGTCTCTGGCAGCTTGGGGTACCCGGGACACAAGGCAAGGGGCAGCAGCGGGGCCCAACAGCGGCCCCACAATGGCAGCCCCAACGATGGCCCCCTTGAGAGCGACACCCAGCTCTGCTACTTTATTCTTTACATGTCAACTTAAGCTAAGCCACATTCGGTGCCTATCTAGGTAGTCTTGCAAGTGGAACAAAGGCGCTTGAGGCAGCTCAGGAGACAGGAGAAGGGGTTATGATATATATTCTATCTGCATGCATTGCCTAACTTACACTTACTAAAAATAACAAAAAAAAAAAAAATAGGAAATCAAAAACACATACATGGAATTTGGGAGAGGCCCACATGTGCAATAGCCTGCTCAGCATTTGGCTCTACCAGTCACATCATCAGTTTGTCACATGAATTAAATGAATGCTCACTTTACACCTTTTCCCTTTAAAATCTGAATCTGCCCTCTCTAGATGCTCACTTCCAGAGGAGTAAAGCTACAGATGCTAAGTTCATATAATCATGAACTTTTCCAATTGTAACCCTAGTACAAAATTGCTGAAGCCCACGCAACAACTGCCACATGAAAGTTTCATTAGCCTGATAACAAATGATGGCAAGGCAAACCTGAAGTCACTTTTGAGAACTCCAAAATCAACTCCTGACAGATTTTTCTTTGTAATATTTCAAATTTACAGAATTCTTTTTGCAGAGGTCTTGTGTCTTAAGTACTTTTTTTTCCTTTTTAACCTACTGTGCAAAATTCACCTTGAAAACATTTCTTTGGAACCATCAGATTATCTCACTAAGTAAATGTATACAAAATATATATTTTAATTTACTGAAGGATCAGCCATTCATATGTAGTCTTTATATGATCAGTTAAAAGATCAGGGCATTAATTACAGATGCTTGAAATAAACTTTATGAACGGCTGTCGAGAACTACTTGATAATGTATTATACGGGAAGAGAAAGACGGAGAGAGTCTTTCATTTGCCAGAGCACTAAATGGAAGGCAGCACTTACCATCGTAAAGCTGCTTAGAGAATGTCCTATCCAGAAACTTTCCTGTAAATGAGTGATATTCTCATAAGGTAAGTAATTAACTTCAACTGCGAAGTGAAGAGGGGGAAGAGTAACTGTGGCCAAAACTAATAGTTCCTAGATACTACCCACTAGAGCACCTGAAGTCATTCTTGCTTCAACTCACTGCGAAAACATCACATTTCAGTGCAAAAATAAAAACATGCTCGGGAACAAAGCAGGAAATCTGTCAGAGCTACCTCCCAGGTCAAAATGCCATGGTATCTACCTGAATGATCCTTCACAAATGGACTCGTCGTGGAACTTTTCCCATTGGTACCAGCTTCCTGCTCTGGGCGTTTCGTTGGATCTGTATTCCGAGGTAACCCAGCAGAATTGGGATCTGTGGGAAAGAGAAATGATTCACTGCAACTTAGACATTTGATGATATTAAACTTTATAAGCTGGTTATATTTATCATGAGACATGAATAGCTTTGAACAGAAGAATCTTTATGCAAAGAACTATGAGATATAAGAATGTAAATTTCCTTTTAAAGCAAAGTGGTTATATTAGTTGTTTCAAAGGTTTAAATTGTGAGGCCATCTGCAGGAACTATAGGGATTCCTGTAATTGGTGAGAAAAGCTTTGCAGATGACATTTCAGTTTAACTGAGGAAGTTGATTGACTACTAAACCAACTTCCACTTAGAAGAATAATTCTTTCTTTCTGCACAATAGGTTATCTATATATGAAATGGGACAATGAACAAAAACGTCTCTGTAAACAGAATTTATAACAAGCAAACTATAGAAATATTAGCTTCCCTCCTTTCATTTATGTTAAATAATTTTGAATAGTGAAGTTGCAGCTTTTGTCTTTAAAATAAAAATAAAAATGACTGAAACAGATTACTCCCAGGTGACCTTTCCTTCTAGGGAGCTCTCCAATGAAGAGATCTTATTACGCTGAGCCTCCTCCTGTAGAAATCTGTCAGTAGCTGAGGAACAGAAAATAGGCTTCGCTTTCAGACTATCAGGGAGGAATGACCACTCTAGGCTTTGCTGGCTCTCTGTTCTGCTCTATTAAAAGAAGGCTGAAAACTAAAAGGATACTGAGACTGATCAAAGCGATTTCATGAAACAGCAGACGGTCTTTACCTTGTCCAACTTTCATGAGGATCTTCATGGTTTTTGTCTGGCACACCCCTCCCTCCTGGTTATCCAGGCCCTCCAAAGACCCATTTGATGTTGCTGATTAAAAAACAAAATAAAAACAAAATAAAAATAAAATAAAAATCAGGAAATCAACAAGCAAAGTGATGTGAACATGAGTGTCTAAAAGCACAAACTCTTTTAATCTACCCAGACCTGTTCTTGTAGCTCAGGTTGACCTATGAAAAGATGTGAAATGTTGAAAGCCAAAGGAATGAATACTCTGGTAAGGTGCACAATACATACAAATGGTGGAATGTATTACCAAGGTCTCGGATTTACCCAGCAACTTTTTATTTTATTTTTTTACTATGCACATTTGACTATCTGGGACAAAAACATGGCACCTTCCTAAAAGGTGACGGAGCCAGCTGAAAAGGAAGCCCTGGCAGGCTCAAAGGAGCAAAGCACTGAAAATTCAGCCATATCTTTATAATCACCATGTTCCACCTGCTTCCTCTATTACAAATCTCCCGCTGGAAGAAGTGAACATACACAAAAGACGCAGGTGAAAGCCGAGATTCCGCGCTGACTGGGAAAACATTTAGTATTTTGCAGTGAAAGTTGACGTTTTTCAGTGCTCGGGAGCATGGGTGTGACTCGCTCCCTTCCTGCAGAAACCCTTGGCTCATGCACAGGGCCCAGTGTTCTCAGAGGCAGCAGCAATGGCAGCTCTCTGTGAGGGGCCAAGGCGCCATGTCCAGGCCGTGGAGGTGCTGGGCTGGCTGCAGGCTGCCCATGCCGTTTCTCAGAAAGGCACAACAGGTACCACCATGGCAGCAACATTTGCGTGCCCTGGCCCGTTTACTCCTCAGGGTTTCCCAGGGAAGACGCTTTTGCTTTCATTGCTTCCTACCTGCATGGGCCGCCCTGCGAGGCCTGCTCAGAGCGTGTGGATGCGGCTAGCCCCAGAACTGCCGCCGGCTCCATTTCACCTTGGCACCTCGGCCCTGCTGGGCCACTCAGCCCTCAGCTGTGGCCAGGCTCGCAGGGCAGTGGAGCGGGTGCCCCTTCCAGGCCACCAGCAAAAACCAAACAAATGGGGAAGAAAGGGAAAAGCACCAGGGAGATGGGAGCCTGCCCCGGCACTGATGAGTGCTTACCCAGCACCTTCCTCCACACAGCCTCCCTCCTTTCAGCTAGGGATCTAGCTCAACAAGGGCCTCACACTGTTCATATTTTTGTTTCTAATTCTCCTTCCTTCTCTCTCTCTCTCGCCTTCCTTGGGGATTTTCTTTCAAGCGCAGGCGATGTATATTTCCTTTTTCCTTTACAATGTCTTGCTAGCCCCATGGCAGTATTTTTCTTGCTCTAATCTTCTCTCTAGCCATAAAGATATAAGCCCCATACTGCTGACACCCGCTTCCCAGCCTTTGATCTGCTGCTTGTTTTTGTTCCCCTCCTGCCTCTTTTGTGACTACCTCAAATTACAGCCACCACACAAACTTCCCCATTGCGCTTTCTTCCCCTACAAGGGCTTTCCCTCCTCACACAGGGTCCCTCCCCACTGGAGAAACACAAGGATGGAAGGACCAGAAGCTGCTGCTTTTTTTTTTTTTCAAAGTTAAAAAAAAATCCCAACTTTTAAAAATATATAAATATATATAAAAAAGCACTATGAGTAATTTAAGATAAAAGCAGATCTGAAATGCGCCACTGCATTGCCAGGCTCAGAAAATAATGGAGACGTATAGTTTTGTTTTCTTTTGTTTTTTTCCAGAGGGAAAAAAAATCAATACTAAGAACCAGTTCTGGACATAAATCAAATGTGTCTTTGCTGAAAGTGTTTTTTATGACCTATTTGCCAATGTACCAGCACAAGGACAGGGGGGGAAAAAAAGCATTAAATAGCAATACCAAAGCTGAGCATCAGCTGAAAGCGCAGCTAATAAACACTGACTTTGTCTTGCTTTGTTATTCTTTGTTTTTTAATCTCGGCTATGGGGGTTCACATCTCTTTAAACACCTTCTACTTGATTTTAATTGAATCGAGTGCTAATTCCTCTGAATATCAATGCCTTTTTATTCTCTAAAAGCCTATCCATTTAACCTGCAGTGCGGGAGAGCACAATAAGATGCAGAGGATGCTGTCTGACCTCAGCAGAGAAAAGAAAGTTAGATGGCCAGGAGAATGCAAAATTACTTCAAATACAGTCTGCAAATGAAGGCCCACATGTACAATGACTCTGGTTGTGTGCCTACAAGAGCTCAATCTGCCTCGCTTGCTAAAAGAATGCTCCCCTGGCTTTGATGTCAGATGAATGAATTTGCAGAAGTATTCACTTTTCCCCAGTTCTTCAAGGGGTTTTCTGAAAGCCTGTGTTATAGCTCAGAGTAGAGCGCGCTACATCCTGAGGAATGGAGAATTTTCAAAGAGGAGAGTTTCAGTGACAAAGCAAAGTTTCAATCTCGGCTTCTCCCTGTAATTAAACTGACGATTACCCAAGGCCACTGGAGGAAATTATTTTTCAAAATTCATTAAGACTATCGAAATGTAACCTCACATATCCCTGGAGTATCAGGAAGAAAGTGGGTAGTTTTAAACACATAGTTTTAAGCTTCAAAAAGCTGCAGAGAGAGAGAGAAGTTATCTGGGGCAGTGGAGAAAACAGTTTTATGCTGCTAATACCCCTTGACAGTTTAGTGTAAGTCAGGCAAGGCAGCAAGTATAAAATACACCTCAAACACTTGCAGCTGTCCTTCTATATTGATCTCCGAAGTGAAAATTATACCCGCTATGATCCAAGCTCCTCCATTACACTCACGCTGCTGTGGGAAAGCAATCCTGTACCTGGAGTTCTGCTTACACATTGATATAATATTAAAAAATAACTAACCTTATCTGTTGAGGGTATGTCTAGGGTTTATGGTGGATATGCAGAAACACATTGCTAAAAAAGTCTTTTAATCTTTTTTTTTTTATTTTAGGGTCTGAATGTGGATATATTTTAGAAGCATGTACTAATATAAACTACCATATACGACTCCCTTCTTAGAAGAATACATGCTACTTGAATATTAACATCACCAAACATAATCAATGATTAATACAAAAATGTTCATGAGTATTGTATGTTCCAGCATCACACACTTTACAGTAATACAGGCAGCATATAGTAAACTGTGGGAAAGCATGATGGTGTTAATCAGCTAATGAGACATTTTTTATCTTTTGTTGGACATATACCTCTGATTTTCTGAGAGCTGCCCTGCTCCACTAATGTCAATGGCAAAACTTCTACTAATTAGAGTCAAATGTACACATGAATTATTTAGTCCACACACTTTTTCCATATTTATAAATAAACACATGGAATGGCTATAGAATCTTTGCTAATTTTAACATTTCCTGACAAAATTATGAGAATAAATTACAGGCAATACATTTTCAACAGTAGGTTAAAAACAGTTTTTGAGCCCTGTGTTAACAGTGGGCGTCTATATTTCTTGAAGTTAACAGCAGATTCCTTATTTTATAAGGAATTTAAGTTTGTGTTTTCAACGTTCAGAAAAACTGATTTCTTACAAAATCAGGGGTGAGAGTCTACTGCTGTGTTCTTATTTTGGAGCAGTTAATGCACATATTCAGTTCAACTATCACCTCACAATAAGAGGTTATGAAATTACTGTGACTGAACCATATAATGTCAGTTCTGTCTTCCCTTGTTTAAAAAATAATATATATATATATATATATGCATATGTACATATATATATGGAAATCATGCAAATCAATGCATGGTTGTTTACATTCATTTGCTTTTAGAACTTCACAAGCTCTGTTTATTGTATGAAATGCATTAGTCATAAATGCCGAGGTAGGGAATCAGCGAGCGAAACAAAATCAGCTGACAAGAATAGTTCCTGGCTATGATTCTTGTGCAGTCCCCACGGAGAGGAAGTAATATTACATTTTAATATGTCTTCATTTGATTGTTATTACTCTGCCTCCCAGGAGGCTAAGCCACTGCATGGATCTTGGCTGTTTTCAACCTATCGGGTTGGTAACATTGCTCTAATCAGATGGAGAATTAAGCTGCTGGATTTGTGCCTGTATATAGCTTTTCATTCACAAAGAGATTAGAAATGAAGGCAGAGTCACAGAAATTCGACTTCCTATACTCTTAAAAATGCACCTTACCAAATTAAAAAATACCAATACAATTACTTAAAAGAAAACACAGGTAGACTAAAATTTCAGCCCTTTACTTTTGTCACAATTATTACACAGGCTTTCATGTTTTAGGTTTATGGAAAGCACTACTTAGCTCCCAAATTAAATGTCATATCCTTTGAACCAACACAGCTTCATAACTAATTTAATTCCAGAGCTTACATATGAAATGGACAACATACCTGCAGAGGGAAATTTGATCATCCCGTTTACTTTTCCTGTTTCAGAGTCTACAGGGACAAATGAGTGATGTCAGACTGATAGTGAAGACAAAATTGGTTTTGGATATAGCCATTTAACTATCTTATCAAAGATACATCACTGAAGGAGCCCTCAGGAATTAATCAGCTACTGGTCTGGATCCTCAAGGAAGGAAGGAAGGAAGAAGGAAATCATGGACTTCTTTGAGGAAGGTCACTTCTCTCTCGCAGTAGCGATCTCTACATCCGCCATCTTTTTCTGAAATGCTCCTGGAAACCAGGATCATAACATAGATTTCTTAAACTCAGAGCTAAATAACTGAATCTATCCTCACTTGTGCCCAGCTGTGCTGTTTCTATGCATTGAAATGAAAAGTTTAAATACTAAAGTAGCAAAACCCACTGAACTCTTTAGATTCAACATTAGTAAGAAGTTATACTTAATGCAAAGCTGCACTTATCTAATATTCAGTCAAAGGACAACTAAATGCATGCAAAGCTTTCCAGTTCTTTCCGTTCTTTTTTCTTTTTTTTTTTTGTTTTAACTAATAGAACCTTATTTCCCAGGATTCATGTGTATGTGCCCTGACTGCTTTCATCTACTTTTTTGGTCTTTTTAAAGACTTTCTTAGTAAAGTGCAAAATAAATAATTCTTCTTTCTCATAAATTATCTAAATTTATGGGACAGGTTTGAGAACACCAGAAATCACACACTCATAAACCACAAATCACAGATCACAGAACAAAGGTTGTCTCTAGACTAGCCAGGGACGAAGAACAAGGCAGCTGAGGTAATAGGAGGAGTGTTTTAATTAACTGAAATTAAATTCTTTTCTTTTTTTCCCACTAAGTACCAGTGCCAGACCTGTGTGGAGATCTGAAAAAACTGAAGAAAGAATTTTCAGGATACTCAGAACAGGTAGGTTGGCAAGCACAGCACTGGATGAGCTTCAAAATGTTTAAAGGGAAGACAAAACACACAATTTCAGCTACAAGCAACTAAGGGTTTACACTTGCCTGTAGTCACAAGCATTTAGATGGACATCGAAACTTTCTTTTTTTTTTTCCTCTCTAGCAAATTCGCTTCCAAAATGTATAAGCAGGCCCAAACTTCAACCTCAGCCCTGTGAACATTTAAGCTACATTTTGAAAGGTTGCACTGAATACTGGCACCTTTGTTTCTATCTGTAGGTTGAAGACTTCCTTAGTGTAAACTCTTTGTGCTCCAACAATAAAATGGCATCCTTATTTTTCTATGGATCTTGCAGAGACAGAAAAAGAATCTTCAATAACAACAGAAACTCCTGAGCTTGCTGAATAAATATAATATCAATAATCAGGATAATAAGAAAACTGTGAATTATGTATATAAAAAAAGTTTACTAATCATTTTGCATTTTTGTCCTCTTTTCTTTTTTACTTGCTAAATTGAGGTGGAAGCAGTATTTTGTGAGAAGCTGCTTAACCTAAACACCTTTCCAAAACTCCTAATTCTCTCAAACTAAATCCACACATTTTTTCGTATGAATATAGAATTTTTCTTAAAATAAAGCTTCTGCAGTGTTCATAAATACTCCTGAAGCTAATCCTTCTCTCTTCTAATTACAAACAAAACAAAAATTCTATGTGAAATTCTATGTGAAAAGAATTCCTTTTTTCTTTTGAACTTCTTATCTTTTTTGTTATTATTGTTCTACACTGTAAGACTCGGAATTCAAGTTACTTTCAACTTGTTTCAGAACAAGTTACTTTCTGCAGAGGGAGTAAACTGCAATACACAAGCAGCTCAGTCAAGCTTTAACCAGAGGAAAACCAAGTAAAATGAAAAACAGGCTGCTTCTTATCTATAAAGAGTCAAAGGCTCTGCAGTGAATTTTTATGATTCACTTTTTAAACCACTACTGTAATACTAATCTGTATCTATTCCAAATGCATCATGAGATGTGACTGGTGATATAGGGCTCTTTACAAAATTCTCTATAAAACTCTGCGCTTACTCTGAAGTGTCAAAAGAGGGATAGATATCACTGCTGTTTAGTGTTTTTATTGGGATGCAGTGCGGAGAACGGCTACAATACAAAGCCAACCAGTTCTGTATTGGAATATACCTTTGTATCTAGCTCATATATATACCAACTGTTTAATTCCAGGCACACCTCTGCAAATCCATAATCTGCTTTCCACATCTCATGTCATCCAAATAAGAAGGATCAGAATGGGGAGAGAGTTCTTGTAAATTTTCCCCCCTTTTCCTCCATGCAGAATGATTCTACTCATTCCAGATACACAGGATATATAGGCTGTAGAAAAGAAAAGCCCGCTTCCCATTTTTTAAACAAAGGATTTCCCTTTCCACAAAGGGATTAAAAGACACTAAGAATCACAGAAAGCACCCAAAAGGCTGGTGGAATCAGCAGTCTGCTGCTGCCTGTCACCGCAAAAAAAAAAAAAAAAAGAAAAAAGAAAAAAAAAAGAACGCAGATCCATTTTTATCTCTGGTTTAAGAGATACCACAGCTGAAGCAAGCTAAACAGTAAACTAGTTGCTACATTATTATCCATTATGGAAGGCCACAGCATCCACCCACTCACAACAAAATCCTCCTCCTTTGCTGTCAAATATCCCTTTCAAAATTATTTTGGAAAGATTTAGAGTTGATTGGAAGAATACAAAACAAAACAAAAAATCTCAGTATTGTATTGCTGCAAATGACACTTTAAATCCTTCATTTTCCTTAAGCATTTATAAAAGTATGTCAGTTACTTATTTCTCATACTCCGAGAAACGTCAGATAATGATCTACTGCACACATGGTTGCTTCTAGTTTACATAAACAAATTATATATTTGTGAGCGCTGAAGTAACTGTGGCAGATGTAAGCCCACTAATTATGATGTACTCAGTATATATCAGAATGTATGCATCAAAAACAGACTACTAGCTAGTTTACTTCATCAACCATGAACAGATATTCCACATAGTTTAGCCCATCTCTCAGCACACAACTGGCAGAAGCCTCTCATGGATGGAAAGGAATCTCCCTCCGCTACCGCAGCGAGCTCTGCTTAACAGTTCAGCTGAACAGAACTAATAGAATTAGTTAGCATTCCAGTTACACTGATTGTTGCTAATGACGAGCAGCATTGCTGGAAACAAAAGCTGCAGCTTTTACATTAAATGAGGACATGTTTTCTGTGTCGCACTAACTCCGTGAGCTCTTCAAGGATGTTCATCTACCTTGAAAATCTCTCTCGTTTCTGTAGGCAGCGCTTGGATAACAAAGGGTTCGAGCAGGAATTCATATTAAATAAAAAACAACCCCCCTGCTCATTCTGCTGTCACTAATTGCGTGCAATGATATTAATGACCCAGTAATTTGCTATACGAGTAGCACTGAAGTGGAAAACACCATTCTGGGGCCGGGTTCATCTCTAGGTGGTAGGACTTCACCAGTGACTGAGTTAATGCCTAGTGACAGTTTAGAATATAACACTATAGATGAGAAAATGTGCCACTCTCATGGTTTTAACAGTTTAGATGGACATGACGTTATTTGCTTTGACCACACAGTCCAGGAGTAACCCCAGTGGAGCGCCGCAGTTAGAGCTTGCCCTATAGATGAACCTCTCTCCTTTCAGGGGAGATGCTCTGTACTATAACAATCTAGAGCAATTTTCCACATGTTTGCTTCAATAAAAGAATACCTTCATCTCCTGCTCCCGCATCAAGCACAACAAAAGTGTGCTTTTATTGTAAAACACAAAAAGCTATTTACATCATCGAATCCCTCAGCAACACAGTTTTGCACCTTAGCACTTAGATCCATGATGATCTGGATGACTGTGTGCTTGGCAAAGATGATCAGGAGTTAAGCCCTGTTCTGGTTGCTGCATGCTCATGTTTGTATTTAGAACTTTAAAATACCTGCAGAATAAAGCTAAATGAGGGAGCACTGCTGAAACAAAAGCCACCTGAAGCAAAATTCAGTGACCTGATTTTGCTAAGTGCTTCGGGATCTTTAATTCCAATACTTCCCAATACTGAAGTTAAGAGGTTTAGCTTCTTTCTATTCTTCTATCACACCAGCACATCTTGATTCATTTTAAGAAACTCAGATGGGATGAATATGTAAATCCTCTGCAGCTCAGAATTTTGAAAAGTCAAAACTAGACAGGAAAGCAGGTACTTTTAATAAGTATATTCATAGAGTTTTAATATGTATGCGGTAATATAACATTATTAAGCTCTTTGTTAGTTTTGGTTTTGCAACACAAATTATTTAACAAACGTGTCATTCTGCTACTGAATCTGCTGTAGCACTCTGGAAGGTGCAATCATTAGGAAAAGGGGGCAGCTGGATGGAAAGTGGCTTTGTAGGAAAAGACATGGGGGTTCTGGTGGACAAGTCAGACCTGAGCCAGCAATGTGCCCTCATGGCAAAGACAGAGAAGAGATTCCTAGGCTACCTCAGGAGAAGCTTAACCAGGTCAGGGGAGTGATTCTTCCTCTCTTTTTACCACTGCAGATGCCACATAGGGAGTGCTAAGTCCAGATGTTGGCTGCCCAGTATGATAGGAACCTTGATACACTGGAGAGAGTTCAGCAAAGGCCCTTGAAAATGATGAAGGAACCAGATAATCTCTCACATGAGGAGCATGTGAGGGAGCTGAGACTGTTCAGCCCGAGGAAGAGGAGGTTTATCAACATGTATGAGCATTTCATGGGGCAGCAAACCACACAGAGAGAGGCTTTCTCAGTTGCGTCCGGAGACAGGACGGACGCAATGAGCAAAACCTGAAATAAAACCTCTGCTTAAACATATTAAGAAAAACTCCGAAGGAGGTGGTGGAGTCTCCACCCTAAGTATTTAACCTGACTGGACAAGCTCCTAAGTGACCTGTTTGACCTTGCTCTAGGCAGGTTTGTCCTAGAGGATCTCCAGAAGTGCCTTCCAGCCTCCACCATTCTGTATCACTTGCACTGCCATGGTCTAATGCATTTACATGCTAAAATATAAGGTTTGAAAACCAATTACTTCTCAGTTTCCTTGGCAGGGTTTGGATTTAGAGTTGTTTCTCTCACAGCAACTTAGAATGCTGCAAGCACATAAGGACAAGTCTTCTGCTGCAGTTTAGTCTTTTTTTATGCTGTCTTCATCTACTGAGCAGGAAACAGATAAATCATGTAAACAATTGAAGTTCTGAATATGTTTTTCAGAAAAAAAAAACAAACAAAAATAAACAAAAAACTCCCCACAACTTATCAGGGCTCTTCTTCAAGAACTACTACAACTAACCCTGTTCTTTTCTCTTAAAAAGGCAAAAAAAGAATTGTATGATTTCTTTGGGACTGAATTGGGTACTGTGGAGATTTCTCATTATGTCTGATTTATCAGAAATAAATCCAGAAATATTCTTCCTCTAAAGTCTCCAGAACACTTAAATTGTGAAAGAAAATGCAAACTAATCCAAACTCATGTTAAACCCTCTCTTTTTAGCCATTTAAACCCTGTTCCAGCTAATGAATTGCTTAGACAAAAGTACACTCTCCTCATTTAATGCAACTATAATGTCAGAAAATTCTTCTCCAATTCAACTATACAAAGACTTTAATTAGGAAAACAATTTCCAGTACTTAAAATCAGTTTCATTAAAGCCTTTACAAATGCTTATGAAGTTCTTGGGTTCCATTTGAAGAATAAAAGTATTTTAAAAAATAGCATACAAGCAGCTGCACAGAAGAGACTGATCATCCCACTTTGACTCATCCCTAAACTTATACACAAATGAAAGTCAAATGTGTTTCTGTATGCTACTGTGTTACTAGGTTTTAGTTACTTTATATTATAGCCTTGCTCCTCAGTACACCACCTTATTTTCAGGTTAATCATATCCTACATACAAACCATATAAAATGCACACTCAACCCCATCCTCTTCTGCACATAGTCCTAGTAAAGGTGTATATGTAAAACTAAGAATATACATAACTTGTTACAGATCAGGGCTGAAGCTGTTTTTGCAAAGAACTTCAAGTATCCTTCCTTGTTGATAAATATACTAAATATGGAAATTTTCTAAGGGAGAATACTATGTTTTTATTTGGGGAAAGTACATTATGTGCAGTATTTATGACTTATCTGTAAGTCAAACAAAAATGAGAAAAATTATTACACTGCTCCTTGAAAAAAAAATTACAATCTATGTAATTTCTAAGCATTTCCCAAATATTTCTTTCTTGGAGTCTGAATAATTACTCTTCATTTTTACCTGATTACAAATCTACTTTGAATACATTTCTGGAGGAGGAGGGAGTAATATATATATATATATTAGTAATATTGCTAATATATATTACTATAATAATATATTACTAGTATTATTACTAATAATATATATATTATTTTCACAAGGTGCTATCCAATTAACAAACTAAGCATTCTTCTCCTTTCATTTCCTTCCTTTGGGAATATAGCAATAATAACAGATTTCCTCCTGAACTATCGCTGTCTACTTTAAAGGAGATAAACTGTCAGTATCGCCTAGGTAATGGCACTGAATATGAACAAAGACCATCAATCTCAAATAGCCTTATTCTCTTACAAGACCTGTGTGGTCTGGGACAAAACCCCAAAGGAACATGACTCCATTAATCCTGCAGGTCTTGCACTCTGTTAGAAATCTGAAGCTGCACGGACACTTATTTTTTTTCTCCAATAATATTATTTGTATGAGCCCCATTTATATTTAATTCAACAAGAGCTAAGTGGTATTGCTGATATACCCCTTTAAAAGACTCTCAGAAAAGTCAAAGACTGACCTCTGGATATCATTTTACACGAGGAAGAAATAATTTATCTTATTTTCTAAGGAAGGAGGAGGAGGAGAATGGAAAGAGAAAATATGATCTAAGTACAGCCCAAATCAGGGTGGCTTTTATCACAGAGTTCTTCCTGAAGAACACCCACCAAAAATATAAACAACTAATATTAGATTGCTGAACCACTGAGTTTTTATACATATATATACATATGTATATTTTATACACATATATACAAAGAACACATAATGTCTTTGTTACAAGAGAGAAGGATTTGAAATTGTGCTATGTTTTTTGTTCTGCTTTTGCCTGGTGCAGAATTAACCCCAAAATAAAGGTAATTCTTTTGTTTTCCTTTTGCGCAATTCTTGCTGGGGGGGCTGGGAGGTTACGGGGACTGCAGGCAGAAGCCGGTGTCAAAGGGGTGTCAGGCTGCTCACCCAACCAGATTAGCTACTGTTCAAGCTGTTTTGTCAGAATACTAAAATAACATTTAAATGTAAAGCTACTTGGCTACACTGAGATTTATGCTTCCCACCTGGGCCATATTTCAGGACATAGTCTACATTGTCCTTTAAGGCATTCTTCCTCCAGTAGCTCAACAGAAAGAAAAAATGAAAACATAAAAATCTTGTGATTTTGTTTTTTTTAAAATCCAGCTAATGATAGAATTTCAGAATGGTTGTTTAATTCTAAAAGCTACCATTTATTAAAGTATTTATCTGAAAAGTAACACAGTATAAAATCAATGATTAAATATACACTATATAATATATAAAATATATGTATTTTAATTTTAATTTAAGCCAGAGGCCAATTATGTAAGTGGGTCACTTGACAAAAGTTGACAGAAAGTTTTAAGTAAAGCTGCATATTCCATTTTGCCAGTGTCAAAGCCAATGAACGTCATCACCTCGGTAGGTCCAGCTAATGAGGTCACCGGCAGAGCAAGGGCTTCACGGGAACCTTTCCTAGGGACATTCCTCAACCAACCAGGCCTTAAATGCTTCCCAGTGATGAAAAAAAAAAAAAGTCAAACAGGCAAAGACTTCATTGAAAATGACTTTTTTTCCTTTTTTTTTTTTTTTACATTCATGAAACCACTGGCCCATAATCCTCACTTTATTTTGTGTCCATGAAGAGATGAAATGCACTGAGCAGGTGCCTGCTTGGCCAAGTAACCTCTCAAGTGACAGCTTGGCCAGAAGCGGCCCTGCCCCTTTCCCTCTGGTGCAGCTTCCCGCAGGCCTCCCCACTGCAGCCCCTCTATGCGAATGCAGGACACTGCAGGGCTCTCGGCCATCTCTGACTGAGGGCCAACTTTGCTGAAAGGGTTCAGAGACTGAGAAAAGGTCGTTTTGATAAATCCTGTTAAAATGAATAGAAGTCCTTGAACTCAGAATAACCTACCCTCAAAACAAAATAAAATAAAATATATATATGCTTGGCCTGCATATAACCCATCTTCCCTCTATCCAGGAGACACTGAACTCAAGGGAGGTACTAACACAACTAGATGATTACCCCAGGACTTGCAGATCCTCTCATGTTACAGTGACCCCCATTCACTCAAAGCAGTGCACAACAGCAGAAAAATTTACCTCATTCCTCAAGTGCTGCAAAGATGAAGGGACTTTTCAAGGCAAACCACAGAGTTTCAAATTTGCTCACCCTTCTGCTTAACTTTGTCCTTTGCTGATATTTGTGGTGTTGGGCATGATGTATCTTCATGCATCTGCTTAAGGATTTCTTCAGAGCCTTACGCTACGTTAGCTAAGTGGCTGCATATTTTAGGTTAATCTAATATTAATGTCTCATCTCGAGTACTCAAGTACATTTGACCTTCATCAGTTTTGTTGGAAAGAAATCAGGTAACTATAGGAAAATTAATCTATTGATTTCCAAGAATCAGAAATTGACGATGGCAAAGAAGAGAAAAGCAAGGACACTCTGTTACATCATTTATTCACTTTCACAATGCCATGCAGGCTCATCTTCCCAAGTACTGCTGCTAGCAGCATTAACTCTTTGAACCTCAGTCTATTGAGGAATATTTTTCTCTGCTGCCATTCTAGCAAATAGATTGACTATTTTGGGATTAAAGTAGCACCAAATGTGAAAACCGGTCAGAAATTTCTTATATTTTTTGCTTTTTAAAATGGTGAAGATACTTCTACAATCTAACTGCTGACCATGAAAAAATACATCTTTATGTTTATATGCTTTGAGCAAGGGAAGGAAGAGATTTTTATATATATATATATGTATCATTAATATATCTGGGTGATATAAAATTATGGCTTGCGGAATTAATGTATAATCACATTTTCCTAATGGTATATAGGATGCCCTGAGCTTCTTTATCCTGGGTTATAACTCTACTACGTTGCTACTCAAAGGCTCCCAGAATGAATAACCTGATTTGAAATTTTACTGTTTAATACATCTCCACAAATCACATATTAGAAAAATACATGCATTTTTAAATAATGGTAAGATGAAAACAAAGCAAGGTGAGGGCTAACAGCAGCCTACCAATATGAACAGTACGAGATTCACACAGCCTGTAACACAACCACAAGGTACTCTGTAAACACACTAGGTTCTGTAAATCCTCAGCTCAGATTCATTCAATGCTGTCTAGTCAAGGTAATGCAAGACACCTCAAAATCTAAGACACCTCAAAATCTAAGACACCTCAAAACAAGAAGCCGGCAGACAAAATGCATTGTCACCCTCAAGTAAATGCAAAAAAAAAAAAAAAAAGAAAAAAAAAGAAACAAGAAGACAAACTCCAAAATCCCCCCTAACATCAGAAAAGAAAGAATGAAAGGAACAGTGATGTATGTGCATCTGAGTGAGGAGGAGACTCAATACATTTCTCTTTTAGGTTTGTGCACACCTGTTAAGTTACAGGCCAAGGAATAGGGATCTATAACAATAGTTCATGTCCTGGTTAAGCTTATGTACTTAACATGATTAAGATGTATATTAATTTATAAAATCGACAATAAATGTCACGACTAACAGAACTTATTCCTTGTAAGGCTATGTCAGGTCATAAGCATTGTATTTTATTATTTATAAAGTTGCCAGTGAATGTCACAACCAGCTGAATTTATTTCTTGCAAGGCTGTGTCAGTCCATTAAGCCCTTGAACTGCCTCTAAACTAGCATGTCCTTGGTGAGCCTTAATCTAATTTTTTACCTACCTGTTTCTGAGACCAACATCACTGAGTTTACTGTTTTCTCCCTCCATGACAGAACAGTAAGAGTTTTCGCTTAGGAGTATCTTTACTCTGAGGTTTTACTCAAACCTATCCAAGGTACAGGTACTGCTACTATCAGTAACTTAGCTAAATGTTTATGCCAGAAACCAGGGAAGTCATATTCTGTGGCATTCCACATTAGAGCAAACCTAGTGTGATTTCTGAGGCATTAAGCTGGAGGCTGAGCAAGTTCTATCAACCAGACTATACTGTAATATTCCAGGAAATGCAAAGTCTATTATGCCTTATTTCTGTAATGAAATAATTATACAAAACTAATGAAAATGAGCCATACTTAATAATTCTCTGGGTAAATCCATGACAGAGATACGACAGAACTGACAGTCTATCAGAAAGTTCCATTTGTGCCCATAATTTCAAAGTAATAATTACATCAGTGCCATTTATGCCTTATAACTGGTCTGCTGCAGATTTTTTTAAATACAAAATTAAATAATGAGCATATTTCATCATTAAAACCAACTATTTTAGCAAGGAAGTTTTTATGTCACAAATTTTCATTAGAATTAGACAACTATCCCTAAAATCTAATCTAGGTAAATCTTGACAGATTTTCATAGGAACTTTGCTCAAGTTAAACGTTGCCTCGATGGGTTCATGTTTTTAAATACCCACTGACTAAACAGAGAAAGCATCCATATTAAGAGATGTTTTTGTCAAAGCCTAAAAAACAGTAAATGGCATGTTATATCTCCCTTTTGCTAATGAGTCAATTATGCTGTTTTTATATATATAAATATTTATAATAGTTAACTGTTACTTCCTGTGATATAAAACCTGCTTCATACATAACAATATTGTGTGCACCAGGTATGGATATAACTAGGAAATGATCATTAATTTCCTATCAAACTTCATTTACATTTTAAACAAATATGCTTTAAGCACTTTTAGAATTAACAATATTTTGAGTAAGAAATACTTATAGTAGCAGACATTAAGTAGTTCTCAGTGTTTTTTAACAATCAAATTTTCAATGAGATGGGATAAATAAGATGGGTCAATATCTAACTCCTTGTAATTGCAGAAAACCCAAAGCAATGAATTCACCCAGTTCCTAGTAACTGTTAATCCCTGCCCAAAGCTTCAAGACCTCAAATATCCCCAGAAGTCCTCAGGCCACAGAATCACAGTGACAAAAATCAGAAATAATGTAAACCACTGTATCGTTGAGTCTTTGTCACCTTTACACACCATTAGTAACCCCTGAACTCAGCGGGTACGCCGAGATTAGCTTTGAAGCTTTAGACTCTATAATCAATATGAAACTCACACAAAGTCTAAATTGTTAGAAACATTCAAGTGTCTCACACAGGAATCTTCAGACTAGTTCAAGACCGTGAAAAAGGAGAAAAATCAAGAATGAGCTAGATGATTAGGTTTCAGCCCAAGACCCTTCCTAGCTATGTAAGGTCACAGTAGGTACCTATGCAGTTGTGCTCAACCAAAGCCCCCAGCAGCCCTTGTGCTTAAATTACATTGACAAACTTGGCAAGCAGGGCAGCCCAAGGGTGTTTCCTGCAAGAAGCTCTCAGTAAAGGACCTTGGGCTGAGGATGTCCCAGCTCAGAGCTGTGTGGCCATCCTGGGGCATCGTAGGGAAGGCCAACCAGGCAGCACCTTTGTGGAGCTGCAGGCAGGAAGCACCTTATTTCAGCTACACACAACATTTTAATTTAATTTAACATAACAAGACACAAAATATAACATATTTGGCACAAAAGAAGAAGCCCCTTACAGGCCTAAAAGTACAGTCTAATTTGAAACAGGCAAACCAGTGATTAAAAAAAATAAGAGACTCAGGCCCTATGGAATTAGGAATAATGTTTAAAACAAGTTGTCAGTAACAAATAAAAATCCAGAGGGGAAAAAAATACAAACCCATTCAAATTCTTCTTAGTCTGCTTATAATGTATATATACAGCAAAGAATGAAGAGCAGTATTTTGAACTTACATATGACATAATAATCCTTGTTCTTCTGAAATTCCAAGCCCCAGAGATTAGGGCTGAATTCTTGAAACTTGATGGTAAATTTAACATCTTGATCTGGCTTGGCACAGTTGAGCAAGGGTGTATTGTCCTTTTTAATAGCACAGCTATCTGCTTGGTCTTTATCAACCATGTAGACCTTGTAATACTCATATTGACCAACAGTTTTAGAGTCCACCTTTGGGCATATAATATCCAGTTTGTCTCCTATCTGTGGATATAGTACCAATCCTTGTCCAGGAAGGAATCTAAAAGAAAAAAAAAAGAGAGAGAAAAAGGGAAAATGTGAGACAGTTGATAAAAAATCATTCAGAAAAAGAAGCATTTGGAATGAACAGAAAAACAGACACACAGTTTCCAAATCAAAATGACAGAGTGAGCAAACCAGTTCCTAATAGTTTGTGCCTGACTCAATATCAACAAGATGTTTATTTAGATCTTAGAAATTACAGACGGATTGAGTTTTACAGCCTTTAGCCTTGTTTTAGGAATTTCAGTTTTTTTGTCTCTCGCAGGCACCACAGTTTCTTCCACAGTAGGCCATCTTTAACAGCCAGTGATACAAGGTGTCACAATATTGTTTTTCCATTTTGGTAACATTCCTGCTATACTTGCACATATTGCGCTAATTTTGGACACAGAAGAATGACAGGAATCATCTGGCAACCCTCCTCCAAGTGCAGAAAAGAAAACAATTTAGTCCTTAAGATTTAACAACATATTAAAAAGCTGATTACTGTGACACAAAGCAATATCAATCACTCCTAAAGCATTCTGCTCACAAACTAACAAGGAACAGAGAGGAAACCAACCTGTCTCAAGGAAAGCAAACACTTCTGATGATGTGTTTGATTTAAAAGTGTGAACACTTCAGTGCAATCTCTTTGCAAACTCCACCTTTAATTATTATTTTAACTCATGTGAGTGTGTTATAAGTGGAATGTGACTGTGCTTTTGCTTCAGTAAAGACTTCTTACACAGACTGGCAGTGAACTTCGATGTTTTGGGTTAAACTTCATCTTACACCTTTGCTATTGGTATTAACTAATATGCAAACTTTACCAATTTTTTAAAAAAGTAAATTATAAATAATTATTCATAGCATTGATTCACCCATAAGATGAGAAGCTTTGATCTCACATGGAGAGGAGCCAAAATAGGCTTGGGGTTTGGCTTTCTGTTTTTCTCCTGAAGTATTTGTTCCAACTTAGATCAAGAAGTAGAGCTTTGGAACTACAACCAATAATGCAATGGCCCCCAACACACAGACCTAAAAACCATTTTCCTCAGGAAAGGAAGCTCACCAGAAAGTCCGAGTACTAGAGCACAAATTGCTAATTTAGCAAAACGGCTGATGAGATGTCCCAAATTTCACATGCATCACTCACAAATGCTTGCTCCTACACAACGTAGGTTTATGATCTGCGCTAATTGAGTGGGATTATTTTCACTCACAAAGCCCTGTGTGAGAATCGTGTTTGTTGTGAAGCAGGATGTAGCGGGACAAAAACACATAATTACAGATTTAGAGGAGAAGAACAATGAAATGTTATGCCAGGAAAAGTGACTGTTGACGTATAAATCACTGGGCTCCTTTGTGCAGCAGAGCTTCATCTCTGGACTATAGAAACAGGGCTTGGCCTCGGCTGTTAAAATGGGGGTGAGCTGGGGCCCAATGAAGCTGCTCCTGTTCTATAGGGACCCTCCGTGGAGGCGGCAGCCTCAGGAGGACCCAGCCAAGGTGGGGGCTGCGGTGACAAGAGCAAACAGGGAAAGAGGAACTGCAGGAAGCTGGTGACCTCGAAAGCGGCATCGGGGCCACAAGCACCAACTCTTTGCAAAAGCTTCCAGAATGACAACGCAAATGTGGCAGAGGCAAAAGTTGGTTTCTGAGTTCACCTGGGTAATTTGCTACTAACCCCATCACCTTGTCTGGCCACAGCCCAGTCTTATTTGTTCCAAAGCAGCAATCTACAACATGAACGTTACTCCTCTTCCTCCTACCCTGCATGCCAGGCAAAAGGCCAGTCACGGCATGATCCCACTGCTGCAAATATCTCCACGTGCAGGAAGTCTACTTCATGTAATGGGAAAACATAGCAAGAGACAAACAAGACTTCTCAGGACCAATTATTTGTTTTTATGATGAACAATTTAATTTTGCATGCATAATAAATATGGAATTCATCATGTTAGAAGCACACACACCTGTCTATCAGTATCATTATATGACCTTAAAGATGCTCCAATAAAAATAAAAATAAACCTATTTTTAGATTTTGTCTATTTATGTGTTTAATTAAGTAACAACGTACAAATCCTCTGCACAAATCTGAGCTCAAACAGGACTGGCTCATAGGCAGCACGCAGGGCAATTCTCAGAAACAACTCCTAAATCGAAAGCACATTTATGTGTCTTGGTTAAGTAGCTAGGAATTGCCCTATAAAATGTAAAGGACAGAACCACCCCCCACAGACAACTAAAACTCATTTTACAAGGGCTTTAACTGATGCCCTCGTTAGGCTTTATGGCAAGGGAATATGCTAGCTATGTGTCTGAAGTCCGCACAGTCTGAGAATTAAGCTTGAAAAATCTGCTTCCACTTCAGTTTCTGAACATTTAGGATCTAACATTGATAAGATTAGAAAGAAAAAAGAAAAAAAAAAGCCTGAAAGAGAAAGGATTCATCTGTGAACTTGACTTTCTCGATTTTTTTTCCCACCATTTGTAGTTTTGACAGTTACTTTTATGTGAAACATGTTTTTCCAATTTAGGTTATTTTCTTACAACAGTAAATTATAAATGTAGATGGAGAGAATAAAAACAAAGCTTTACCTCATGCATTTGTTTCACCACAAAAATTTATAGTGACCCATAACGAGGCATGATTTTTATCCAAGCACTTGTGTAAGAACAGTCTCGCTACTGTATTTTTATAAAGATTTTAAATCAATCATCTGCTGGATCTAAACATTTTCTGAAACTATGCTATTTATCAAATGTCAAGGGACAGGATTGAGTATTGCCATTATGATCTTTTTTTTTTTTTTGAAAACTTTGTATCTTAAAAAGGATGACTATATACAGCCTTCATATAAGTTAATCAAAATTTCAGCAAGGGTGAATTTATCCCAAATCTTTATTTCTGTAAGTGCTAATGCCTTAAGCATTCTGGGGTAGTATCAACACTTATGAAATATTGGCAGGATTGCAGCCATAAAAATAAAATTTATAAACTGATTTTAAAAGTGTGAATGGAACATGCCTTCAACCAATTAAAGATCTTTTTCAAACAAAAATAAAATAAATTTGGATCAAGATGTTTTCTGAATCCCACAAATGACACTCGGAGGAGGCTACATTACACTGATCGTTACTCCAGATACTAACACACTTTTGGAGCAGTTGGGACAGTGACAGACTGGAACCATGCTTTCTAAGCATAAATATTCTTTAATGGAAAACCTACATACCAATAGATTCCCAATGGAAAATTTGAGGAAACACTCAGCCAATTTCCTGACTTATTTCAGCCAGCAGTCAGATAAAATGAGATTAGAGCATTTTGAAAAACCTTACCCACATTTATAATCCTAGTGCTTACTGTGAGAAAGCACAGAAAAGTATGTTAAATATAGTAAAAGCTATTGAATTAAGTTAACACACAGTCTGTATGGTATTTTTGGATAAAGACTGTTTTCAATGACATCCCAAAGTTGGTGAATTGTGGGTGACATTTAACATCTATGCCAAACTTGTCCATGAATGTGAATCCATCACATCAGCTTCCAGCTATTCACATATATTATCAAGTAACAGCAACTTCCTGAGCTCTCCAACCTTGTTAAAAATAGGTATTATTTAGGTCAATATTCATACACCACATATATAAAAAGTGGACTTTGAAAAGAATAGCCTGTTCCCTACTCCTATTAGTGTTAGAGTTATCTTCTGCATTACATTTATGCTTCTGCTTTAAGGCCCAGCTCTTCTTGGGGTCAATATACTGGCCAAACTTCTAAAGAATCAGGTTGACTAACTTTTGTTTTAAAAAAAAATCTGGTTTTAAAGTTTGCTTTGTTTTGTTAGTTAGAAGTTAGATTTGATTTTGAAATTTTATAGAAATGGAATTTTAAATTCTACAAAGTTTCAAACGGATCTCTTAAGAATCTAATTTAGATTTGACAGCAGTTTATTGCATTAACCCCCATTAAATTATGCAGCACCATTCCATAATAGTAACTATTCAAACCCATCCTACTCCACATAACATTAAATTCTCCTGGAATTAGAACTTTTATCTGTCAGCACATTTTTTTGTGAAAATATTCTTTACTAAACAGCCACATCTGAAACTATAAAATTATCAAGACACAAAATTCTCAGAGATTTAAACTCATGATTAATTTGTGATATTAAAAATAATAAAAATGTTTTGCCAAGCTTTTTGCAATCATATATGTGCACACTACACACATGAGCACATATGCCTGTGTGTGTAAAAATGTAATATTTCGCTTAAACTACACCCTAGTCATAAATGTAATTTTAGAAAGCGTGTTACTACTTCCTAAGAGTCTTATATATTTAACCAGGGAAACACTGCTAAATTTCTGTGCTTTAATATCTTACCTGAACTAATTAGTCTAGGCAGTTAGTTTTAATTTAATGTAACAAAAATAACCCCCCAAAATGTGAACAATCAAGATGTTTCCTAAAATGCAGCCTGAAACCTTCTGTTGGAGAATCCTACTCACTTAACTTTATGAAGTTTAACTACCAGTCTGACTATAAAGTTATTCATTTAAAAGTTTCATTAAGAAAATGCCATGAATACTAATAAGTGTGTTAGTCTGTTACTTGTACCAGTGCAAAGTGAAAGAGAATAGAAAACCATGACCCATGTATACCTCCCGACTGTTTAAAACAAAAACAAAAACAAAAAAACAAGCGTTGTTAAATAGCATATAATATATATCCTCCTCTCAACTTTGGAGAAAATTACAAAATTCCTATTTTGAGTCTAGTCTCCAGAAGAAATATTTAAGCAAGGCGAAAGTCATAATGGCTTCATGCAAAGCAAATAAAAGTTACAGGAAGAACTCCCAGTGATTTCTGCTGAGCAGCAGTGGCCTAATCACAGCCTGCTGAATGAGATGAAAATCACTTTTGCAGAATGCCAAAGACTTTGACAGAGACAAAAGTGCTCCAGAGGAGAGAACCATGCTCCTTGCAGCACTTTCACATTAGTTTCCCTCGTGCTCAGTATCATATTTGAAAATAAGCCATGTGGATATAAGGTTCACGCAGTGATAAATGTGCTGCACTTCTTTGCAGCAGCAGTGATTTTATAGGACTGATCTCACCTCAGTTTAAGTGGATTAAGTGAACAGGAATTCACTGCGAACAGGATCAGAAACTGCTATGGAGGAGCAAGAAAAATGAGCTTCATCAGAAAAGATTAAAGTGGAGTCTCTGCCTCAAAATGGGTATGGAATTTGGCTGAAAAAGACAGGCATTTCTCTTACATGAACTGTCTGCAAGAAGAAAATACTATAAGGCTTGACATAGCAAGATGACAGGACTGGCAAAAGAAACTTTAAAAAGAGAAGAGGTGCAACATTTCATATTATTAAAATTATTTTGCATGATTTTTATAAGCTGCTTCTGTCAATGCAATGTTATTAAGTTATTTTAATACTCTAACATGGTTTTAGAGAACATGTTAAATTAATACATTTCTGAATTTAAATGAACATAAGAAGTTTAATCTACTAACCTTTATTTATATATGAGATTTTTCCAGGCAGTTAATGAAACTATTCATACAAGCAGTGATTCCTTGCATTAATAGGAGTTGCAGAACAGAAACCAATGGAATTCAAATAAATAAACAAACATATTCATATTCATCCTTTAAGATCTTTAATGGCAAGTACCACAGTATACAAAGCCAAATTATAAAATACCATAATCCAGGTTTCTGAAACTATAGTTCTTATGTTTCTCACTTTCATTGCAAACATCTTTGAAACGGTGAGCTTTGAAACGCAACCCTGCAGCTGTAAGTGATCTCCATCCTGGGTTGCGCAGGACCTCCTTGTCTTTGCCCTTTCCCATATCCAAAGAAATCCCATTTTGTTTTAAGACTATCCAGGGGTGAGCACTCACAGTGCCCAGAAAAAGGCCCTGGCCAAGCAGTTATGTTGATCCAACCTTAGAACACAAAATGACAGCAGGGCCATTTTGTGTGGCTGAAATGGTGGGCACCATTTTGCATGGCTGAAGAAGTCTCCCAAATGGACATTGCCTCTGCTGCCTTTCCTTTCTAAGAAACTTAATCAGAAAGTATTCAAATGGAGGAAAAATAATACACACAAATACAAAAGAAACCCCACCTTTATATGCATGAAACAAAGATGGGATGAAAGTGTCTATGCTTTTCTCCAAACAGGATTTCTATTTTGTGTGAGCTGCACCCTCAGATTGCTGTCCATAAGATACAGCAGCAGCTCTGAATACAGGGACACCCACAGGCACCATGACTCTTCAAATATTTCAAAAGACACCACGACCAGCCTCCTGCAAAGACGCGCCATGAACTCCCTTCCCCATCATGTAACCTGCATGAGCACTGCCTTTGAGGAGATGCGCACAGTCACCTCTTAGCTTTACACAAAGCCGCAGCCTCGCACAAAAGTGGCAATTGTGGCGTGATACTTGATCACTCCTTCAATCCTTCATGTGTATCAAAGGAGATCACCTGGCAGCAAAACCCATCTTGCTGGAGATGTGCTCTCAAAGAGCAAATCCGGCTGCTCGAGAACTGTAATATAAGATTACAGCGGTGATCTCCAGCCACGGAGTGGGGGGGAAAAGAAAGAAATAAAAAGAAAGGCAAAGAAATAAGCCAATGGAACAGAGGTGCGCTTTAGTGGCTATCCCAATACTGGGCTCAAGTATTTACTTTGAGAAGTGAATCCCTGCGGCATGGGACAGCAGCAGCCCAGCCGCTCATGCACCGGGCTGCGCTGCACGTCAGCAGATCTGTTTCAGCTGGACACATTTTCTCCCTTTTTTTTTTAAATGAAAAAAAAATCATTTTGCTGGAAAGCTGCCCTTTCCCTCACTGTTTTTGGCTCCATCTTGTACAATAAACAATAATAAAAAAAACCCACAGTTATATAACTAAACTCTTCAGACAAACTTGTGCTCTATCCTTCACTCCTCAGCATAAAGGCAGGATGGTGCAAATAAATACAGCTTCCCCTCAGGTAAAAAAAAAAAAAAAGTACTCTGTCTTCAAAAAAAATAAAAGGAGTAAACATCTAACTCTTATTTTTCTCTGGAATAGGGAGCAAGACCTGTGGGGTTTTTCTTTTCTTTTTCTTTTTTTCTTTTTTTTTTTTTTTAAACGAGATTGTATAGCTTATCTTAGAGTATTTACCACACAAGTATTAAGACTTGCAATGGTGAAAATATATAGGATTCAATTCATTACCAATAAAGTTTTTTTGTTTTTTCTCAAAAGAACACAGATTTAAAATTCACCTTTTGTACATGACCTCCACATAAAGCACTATTAATTGCAATTAACTTTTGATATTATTGCGCAGAAAGCAATTACTGCTCTGCTAAAAGTACATAAAGCATTAGAGAATTCTGATCCATTTACTAAATCAATTCCAGTTACCACAAAAGAACCGCTAATGTGCTCCAGGATAGTCTCGAACTGAAGGGGAAGAAAAATGTAGGGATGCAGCTACTTCAAACTGAATTATAATATCATTTCATCAGTATTTTCAGAAATATGAATCCCTACAACAGTGCTGAGCTCATTTAGCTTCAAGTGAGAGGGGACAATTCCTCAAATTGCCATTTGGTATCCGTCCTTCACATACAAGCATGCAAACACACACAAGCATATTCTTTTTTTATTGCATTTTAGCAAGAAGCTTGCTTTCTACATTTGTTTGTTTTTAAATGCAAGAGGCTGCAGTACACAGTGGAAGTTGTTCTGTACAAACTGCTTATTCTGAGGAATTTCAGAGAGAGAAAACACTCAGTTGGTGCATTGTAATTAGTTGTGCTTTCTAGTTACCTCTTGATAAATGATGCATATGGGTCTGGATGAGAGCCCAACTCTTGACCCATGCCACCACTACACACTTTAGCACTTCAGGGAAAAAAAAAAAGAAAAACACCTAAGCCTCAATGTTCTTTTCATTTTGTTTTTCCAGAAATGCAGTTTCAGTAATGCATAAAATGAGTACTAGATGTTATTAGCAAGGCTGGATTTCTTTCAGAAATGCTTCTTATAGTTACATCCTAAATATATCTGAGGGAAGCTTACTGGCTCAGATTCCTTCCAAATACATAGCATGTTTCAGGACTGTGTGAAAGGACAGGACATGGCATTACACAGGCCAAACCTTGTTCCCACAACCCTTACTACACTTCTGCTACATTTTTAAGGCTCTGAAAACAGAACATATTCAAAAGAACATTATTTTTAATACAGGAGATTAGACGCCCATTGAAAAATGCAATTTTTACCACAAAAAATGCCCTTAAAAATAAACATTTTTTTTAGATAGCACTTTACTGCCCCCTTTTGCACTTTAACATTAGAACAGGTTTCAACACAAACATTCTTCTGTGAAACACTGTTAAGACATGGGGTAAAAGGCCAAGGCAGCATGTTTACACACTAGTAATCTCTCAGGCACTACTTTTGGAGCATCCTGCAATTACCTAAAAGATAAACAAGTGAAACATCTAGTTTTCATTGTCCTCAATCTTCCATGGAAGTTCATCAGTAATGGGTGGTTTAAATTACCATTTTCTGTTTTAATCTACATGTATAAAGGCTATGGGGAAAGAAAGAGATATTACTCGTTAACACAGGTTGTCTTTCTGCCACAATTTTCTAAAGCAAAGATCATCTGCAATTTAGTTTTATTCAAGAGGAAGAAAAGAATGACAAAGAGCTTTCCAGACCGTCCCTGGCCACTCATGAGTTAGCAATCTGAAAACTCAAAAGGATGGGTGTATCCTTCAGAGGAAAACTTCACAAACTGGCAGGCAAGAATATTTTCATGAAAGGTGAAGACAAGAAGCCTAGACATTCAAATACCCTGCTAGCCCAAAGGCATAAACCCGTTCTGCAACTCTGCACTGCAATTACAGTCAGTGCAGAATTCATGTGTGTCTGTGTGTGTCCATATATAACTACAAAAAGTAATAAATTTGTAGTCTAGTGCCCAGTTATTTACAAAATACTAATTCATTATGACAGAGCCAGAGGGGCACTCATCCTGCCCCTAACCTCAGCTTCCATTTGACAAAGTCCATGTGCTGCTGTGCATACTTATATTTAAACTTAATCCATTTTCCTCTGTCATCCTACAATTACAATACAAGTCACAATAATATTAAATTTCACTGCTTACAGCATTGCACAATTGAACCATTACTGTAATGAAAAGTGACTCCCTTTGATACTAACACTAGTGTTTTCTCTCATTTGCTAGCCATGAAATACAGGAAGAGAACAATATTGTTTTAATTAAAGAATTGTTGCTGAAAATACGCTACTGGGAATATTAAAATAGTTCTTTGCTCTTGCAGCAAAGATAATCTGGTATTTATATGGTCTGTATTTAAAGAAAAAAAAATCTGTGCCATGAATTCAGTGTAACACAAAACCGCTGCTCTACTTGTGCTCATAGAAGCAGGGTGTGCCAAAAACAAGAAACATGGCACTTTATTGAAAAGATGCAGAGCTGCAGTTAGTATGGAATGGAAAGGCAAACCAAACCATGTGTGCTTCTTACACGAGTCTTACACTAAAGGCTTTGCTTTTAGAAAGCTAACAGAGACCAGCTGGCATTTGCCAAAGAACTAGTTCTCAAAAAGGGCACAGTAAATCACAAGTTATGGCTGGAACAGAGGAACAATAAAAAGCAATTGTTCTATTGCTGTGCTATTCTGTGCTTTCCTCTGCTGCTTCTATTACAGAAACAAATCCTATGTCAGCCACAATACAAGGATGCAAACCAAACTTTTCAGCCTTCTTTCCCTTGGCTGTAATTTGTTCACACCTGTAGAGTCTTGTTCCAAGCAATGCTCCAAGCAAAGTCTGTAAAAAAGGGCGGGGACTGTCTTGTTACTTGATGAGACATTAATAATCAGTGATTAGATCTCTGAAATTCAAAGGAAAAGAATTCAGCTGCTTCGTAGTTGTCAGGAAAGATACTATTCCGTAACATTTGCATGCATAAGGAAACACTGGAATGAGTTGTTTTGGAAAGAGTTATGGCAAATCAGTGACAGCACCAAACATATTTTGGTAAGTCACTGTTATGCAGGATTTGCAGAATCCAGCTGCAACTGTCTTTCATTCCTACACTGCATCGTCTCCTGCCCTCACATATAAAGTCAATTTTCAGGTGGTAGAAAATGGCTTTGGGCATAAACCCAAAATAGGAATCTACAATTGGTCCTCACATCCATCTCACATTAAATCCAAGATCCAGCCACTCAGAAGCTTGGAGATCACACATTCTTACATTGAATTTAGACATTTCCAAAGTTTGCTAGAAATACAGAAGTATATTAAAATAGGGCAGTGACAGCCACCTCCACATCTAACCTACATGAAACAACAACTTTGTGCCCAGTGCTGTGTTGAGCCTTGCGAATTAATCTAAGCTGAAACTGAAGTAGCTCCAAAATTACAGTGAAGGTTCAGAAGTTTAACCAGGAGTAGCGCAAACATCCCTGCCTCTGGATGACTCTGAGGGGTTCAGCAAGCAGCTGGGGACAGTGACCACCATGTTCATCAGCTGCCCTAAGCTGATGAGAACTTTTAGATTTTGTTTCAGCCTCCACTATGGTGAGACTGTCTACTGGAATCAAAAACTGGATTATCTTTCAGATGGGTAACCGTTGCTGTTCTCGGGAATAACAGAATTAGTAACAGCAACTGGTACTTCATATAAGTGCATGGAAATTACTCTAAACTGCAAGTGAAATATGGAAAACTTAGGGCCATCAGAGCCATCAGTAGAGACAGACTCAAGCGGCGAAGGTGGTGGTAGCTCCCGAGGCTGCCATGCCCTGGCAGAAGGGACCACCCGTGCGACAGGTGGATTCATTCCAAGGGCAGACATGGCCTTCGCTTCTGACATCACTTCCTGGTGCAAAATACATAACCAAGTGTCAGAAAGAAGTGTCTTTGCCCAGCCTCAAAAATCTTCATGTTCTGGCCTCGGTTCAGGAAAGCTCATGCTTACTCCGATTAAACAAAAATACTCAGGGCTTGGTATGAGATTTTCTCAATGAGGATTGTTTCCTCACTCGGTTTCTAGGAGAAAAACTAAATCTTCCTCACTTTGCCCTCACACAAAAACTGACAGAACTGACAGCGGTACCATAAGCAATAAACCTATAAAGATTCAGCATTATTTTTTTTTCAAAAACAAGAAACTGATGTCTGCTTAAAAATAAACAGAGGAGGTAATGATAACCACCATTTAAAGTATTTATTGCACTGACTAGTAATCCTAGCTGACAACGTGACCTTCCCTGCTCAGTTCATCGGTACAGTTTGGAATTACCTTGGAGAAGACAGATAAATAAATAAATAAATAAATAAATAAAAGTCAAGTGTTGTGCAGTGATTAAACTGGACTGCTTCTGAACTAAACTCAAACTAATTAAATAAGCAAGTGAAGTGCGGACACTTAATGCTATGTAATGCTATAGGACTGCGAATCTTCAAAAGGAGCCAAGTTGTTCCTAGCTCCAAATCCACACTTTTACTCAGCCAGGTAGAGAAACAACTGCTGCTCAGGTGGTAGGTAAGCAGATGGCAAGCACCAGCAAAAACAAAAATGCAAAACGATGCACCACTTGAAGAATCAGAGCCATAGTTATATGTCTTTTGCCAGTGCTCACTGCATAGGTTCCTTAAACAAACTGCTTCAAACTTGCAGAACATCAAAAGCCAGATGGGCCCTCCTGAATGAATCCACAGGCAAGGAGCCAGGATTGCAGTTCTCTGCAGAAATAGGCCTGGACTTGATTTGAGTCTTCTTAGCTCTGACAGCCTGGAGTCTGGCAGAACTCCCAAATCCAAAATAAAATCACATTCAATTGTGACTAGACTTTAACTAATAATAATAATACATTCTAAATCCCTCTCATTAACTTTTAACGAACGCTTCCCTATACAATGTATTGTTCACCTTTCCCACCGCTGCTTTTTGGGCTGGGTACCTACATCAATACCCCATTCAAATCAAAGTTGACAGAAGAGTGGGAAGTAATTTATAGTGTCAGGTTTGTTTTCAGGCTAAAGTATCATTCCAACTTCCAGCCCTCTCTCCTGTACAGGACAAGCCATGTAATTTCTCAGCTTCTGTTAACAGGTGGAAAACTGGCTTATTCTTCAAAGTGCACATAACTCCAAATCTTACTAAATGTTACTAACGTAGCTATGAGCCATTTAAAAAAGCCACCAAAAGTAGCAAAGCCACCTTTATCGCTATGTGTATGTTATGCATGAGGAATGATTCACCTAGCAACATAATCCCCTACCAGCCTTTATCTTTCTTGGCTTGGGCTCTATGTTTAAAACCAGGAGAGAGCACAGACCTATTACATCAAAGTTTAAATCAGCTGCATTATAATTATCAGGTTGATACCGCAATAAACACTGGGTGTTGGCTGGCCAGGATTGCCAAAAAAGATAGAGGTCCTGCCCTTATTTGCTGTCTTTGACAACGCATATAATCACATCAAAGGAAAGTTTTCTGCATCACAGTTTACAGAAAGAAAAAAAAAAAAAAAGAAAATCTGAGGGTTCTTTCATTGAGTAAAATGATGAATTCTGTTTGTTATATGAAATTTTTTTTTTTTTTTGCCTATAATGAAAAAAAAGGATTATAATGTAAATTCCTTGTGGGCTAACATAATACTCACTGAAATCACTTGAGGTATTTTCACTGAGTTGAACAGAAGCCAGACAGAAGCCTCAAACATGTTCACCTACCTGAGACTGAAAATTTATAATACTAAAGATTTTTTTTCTGATACAAAATTTAAAATGAATTTACTGTAACACTGTATTTAAGAGTGTGTGAAGACTCCAGAAAATCCAAATGCCAATTTATTAAGTGCAAGAAATACCTACATTTTCCTAAATTTTTATCTAAGACTTTCTTTAGAAAATATTAAAATGACACTGAAGACACTGCAAGTTTACCGAACTTGTATGTATGCTCTTCAGTTTCCATTTAGAAAATCTCTCCATCCCCGTGGTTTGAGGAGAAACAACATTTTTTTCCTTGCCATTTTGTTCTCATTTCAGAGGCATTTTGAGGGTAATATGCTGTTTTCTTAAAGCACTGACACTTTACTTTCTCAATTAGGTGCAAACTGCAAACCCTCATGCGCAGGCCTGCGTAATAAGTGACCACCATCTGACTTAAGCAGAACCTGCAGGTGGTTGTGTATGGGAATACACAGCCTTGGCACTGAGTGCACAAGGAGCATGACACAGACTTACCTGCTCCTTTTCGTGCCTCGCCAATGCACTTAGTCTCATCTCGTACATTTCTGAGATGTGACATGACAGGCCGGTTCGAAAGCTAAATGTTGGATAATGGTTGGCAAACAAAGGACATCGGTTTTTGCATTATTTCTTTAATTACTTTAACCCTTGTTCTAACAGAAAGCATAAGGCCAGAGTAATTCAGCTTCTCCCTTTGTCATTTGC
Organism: Nothura maculosa; assembly: GCA_032353885.1. Lineage (NCBI taxonomy): Eukaryota > Metazoa > Chordata > Aves > Tinamiformes > Tinamidae > Nothura > Nothura maculosa. Next base: position 551,502 of record JAUBOD010000982.1, on the reverse strand, counting down.
CTGCCATAAATATGCACCAGTCCGCATTTGAAAAGCTGAAGGAGGCCGCAAGCTTGCTGGACATTTATCATGTTCTGTTCCCTGTTAACAAGCAAATACTTTAGTTGAATAGCCCATTAGCAATCATTGTCAAATGCAGAATGCAAGGTGCTTGGATGTGACCAGCCTGTAAATTAGATGAGGGTGCCCCCGCGCTTTGGAGAATTTCTGCAAATGAAATAGGTCTTTTCATAGAGATTTCTGAAGGTTAAGCTGCAAGAGAGGAAACATATCTGAATACTTCAGACTCTGCATATTATGCCAATCTGTTCAGCTCCCTATATGCACTTATTTATTTTTCATCTGTTAAATCACATCAAGCAGCCTGACAGTTTGGGGCTTGGAGTTCCCTTTTCACTCAGATTTGTGAAACCTTCCAGCTTACTATGAGGTAGGATAAGAATGATAAATTCAAGCATGTAATTAACATCTTTATAAAAAATAAAAGAAAGAAAGAAAAGAAAAAAAAAAATAAAAAGCTTCCAAGCCACTGCCAAACAAACAGCATGAATTCCATTTTGCCAAGCTCATCCAAGGCTCATTCCCACTAAAGAAAGACACAACTGTTATTGTAGGCTTCAGTGTTTTTTTCCTCTGTCTAGACTCTGCCTAACAAATGCAGAGTGCTTTCTCTTTCCCCTTAGCAGACAAATGAGCAGGCAATAAAGTAAATATTTCCCATTTGAATTGCATCCCCCAGTTTGCAGTGGATGCTAACAAGCTTTATTTTGTTTAAAGGCCTGGATGTTTATGGGTGATAGTTGGGCTGAAAAGCAGGCCTTAACTGTTCAGAAGGCTCTAAGAGAAAGGGCAAGAAAAAAGAATCAAGTAGAAGAGGTGTTTTACTACCTTTACAGCTATAGATCATTTCAAAGAGCAAAGTAAGGATAAAATTACCTGCTATAGGGCTATAGGGGCTAGGCTGACAGCGGACTCACCCCAATGATTTTAAGTGGGGACGGAGGGGGGGCAGCAAGAGGAGAAAGAGGGGTAGCATAGAAAGAAGCAGGCGCTTATCTCATTCAGACCTGGATTTCAGCCTGCCTTTTGGGAATAAATACCACCTTGACTAAGCCAGATCAATTCGGTTATCAGCAGCTTTATTAGTAAATACGAATGAATGACCGATTTTTCTTTTATATTCCTGCAGGACAAGAAACGCTGAAGTATCATCTGGCTAAGACGCAGACAATGCACAGTGTTTATCTTTGCTTCTCTCATGGAGTGTGAGATTGAGACCACAGTCTGAAATATGGCTGAAATCAAAAGGTCTCTGTTTTCCTTTCAGATAACCCTGGCCCTACCTATCCCCCCCGCTCTCTGTTCCTCACCAGTCTATTCCTGCGTGAAGCCCAAATAGATTAAGGAAACAAATTCAAAGTGCAGCTAAGTCTACAGAATGGTGGCCACTGCTAGGCCAGGAGTTAAAAGGAAAAACCCCCACCCAACAACGGCAACGATCTGAAGTTTTAATCAGTCCAGATCTCAGTTTAAAAGGGAGGGTAGTAAATGAAATCCATCTTTACCATATTATACACCACCAATGAGCAAGAACTGAGCAGCTTTTCTTTACTGCTCTAACCATCACAAGCCACAAGTAGGCCTTTCATACTTCCTAATCCTGGCCCCCAAGTTTTGTGCACTTCTCACATAATACCTCACAGCCCGGAGCAAGGCCCTTAGTTTCTAACACCCCTTTCAGGGACGTGTCATTTCTAACATCAAGCTAATCTATATGTTGCCATGGCATCACCCTTTATCTGCCTTTACATCTTATGAACTGCATGGATTTACCACATTATTTTTATCTGAAAGACAGAAAATGGTGGTTTTATTGCCATACAATCAGATTACTGCTGCTAGTTTCTCTATGCCTTTTTACCATACTTCAATCAAAAGGGATCAGTTTCTTTATACTCTGCCCTTGATTTACATTACATCTGTAAAGACCAAGTCTGGTTTGTAATCCCCTTATTAACTATGACCAGGGTTGATTTGCCTAAAAATAAAAGCAAATTGTGTCAGACCTTTTCACTTTGTTTTTGATTCGGAACTACAAAATGGATTACTAAAGAAATCTTCAGAGTTCACACGGCTGGTATAGTACTGAATTTAAAATGAGAATTAAACAAGTTAAACATGGGAGCTGTGTCAACGGTTTACATTTTCCATCATGGGAGAAAGGCTGAACCGCGTATGTCTTTGTGTTCTCAGGCTTTAGAGAGACAATGAAGCCACAGGAGTTTCTCCAAGCTGCTCTAACACTGTCCATTTGCCATCCTCCCTTCCTTCACTTTTCATATATTTCCCTCCTCAACTCTTTCCCTCCTCCACCCTACTGCCCCCCCTCAATATACACACAAAAAAAAATTGCTAGGCAGACCTGTGCACTGGTTGGTTAAAAGTTTATGATTCTATGGCATATAATCCTATGGCACTACATATTTTAATCAAAATACTTTCAGCAGTTTAACATTCCTGTTTAAACTTCCACAACGCCTCACAAAGAGTGAGCTCATAAGCAAATCTATGCAGATGCATGATAAATGACCTGAAAAACAGGTTTTTTTCTGTCAGCAGTCAAGGCAGGCAGACATTAGGCACACATGAATAACATTTTAATCACTATTTTTTTTTCCCCTGAGAAGAATACTTTCTTCTCATTTGCAATAAGCAATTTCAGGTATTGCAGGCTTCGTGATACATTAAGATCAATTCCTAAGAAAACCTGTTTGTGGCTGCTGTGCCGGTCTGAAAAGCCCTGTCTTTGCCAGCATGCCGTTGCAGTCACCTCAGGTTCTCTGCTGATTTCTCATTATAGAAACATTTACTAAATCAGACAGACCTAAGTATCACACCTAAAGCAATGTGATCTTCTTGCAATGAAAAAAAAAAAAAAAGGAACGGAAAAAGAGGGACGGGAGTTATTCTTGTAAGTATATGTAGGGGGAGAACTTCTGATTTTAGCTTGTCTTTAGAAACAGTGACTAAAAGTCAATTATTTCATTTATCAAAGATAAATAACTCAGCTTACACATAACAGCCTTTACTATAAATACAGCAGTTACAGTATAGGAGACTGGAGCCTTACAGTATAGAAAACTCAGCCTTTCAGTTAGTTTGGAATTCATTTTGCTAATTCACTTGTGTTAATACCTGGCTACAAACGCCAGAGATATCAAATGGCCAGAAGCTCACTGCTCATTTCTTGTGTTAGCATGCCAAGTGTCAGCAGCTCTGTTTCAGGTACAATTTAGAAGCATGTTTAAATCATCTTAACCTTCCACTCCTCTTCCTTCAGCTTGAAGCTGTAATTGTTGAGGTTAAGAAGTGCAGTCCCATGACACAAGACTCCCAAATAAATTCTTGTCTGGAAAGAGGCTACCAAACATGTTGTGAGCTACCGTTTTAGCGAGCTCTTTGTGCTTCAGTTGGCTCAGTTGTCCTGTGAAACAAGGACTGTCCATTACCTACAGTTTATCATCCTGACAAAAAGTGAGGAATGTGGATGTGAAAGCACTAACAATTCCACCCCTGGTGCTTTCTCCTTTTTTCCTCTCTATATTAAAACCGACAAGATTAACCCAAATGCAAACTGCAGAGCATAGTTCAAGGGGCTATTCAATCGATCGTGAATGTGCATTTGTTTACCTACAAAAAATAAGAATTTCAGATACAATGAGAAGCAGACTAGTCTAGATGCTGCTGAATAGACCATTTAACAGGGTCATCAATCGTAGTTTATTTTACCAGTCTCTGACACCTTAGCATTTGTTTGGAGATTGTCTGTGAAATACCCCTTGTATAACTGGTTATTACAGATACAGGAAAAAATATTTAAGTCAATCAGTATCAAATGTACCACTTGTAAGGGTATGCTTGTGTGTCTATAAGGAGAACTGCTTTGCTGACCAGCCTATAGCAAGCAGGGAACAGCAACACTTTTTGTATGATGTTTCTCTGAGAAATGCACTAAAACACTCCATAAGACTGCATTCCGCCACGTAGTTCAAAGGCAGTGCTGAGCAGTTCTGAGGTGAAACTGAGGTAATCCATGCTATCTCTATATGTTTATCTTGGCAAAAACACCATGCGTAGAAAGTCCCTTGATTAAAAAACATCATCAGGAGTCAAGCCTACAGTCACTGCATTTTCAACATCCAAGATTGAATATTCTTCAAAAAAGTCTGCAAAGTTCATCAGTATCATTAGCAACAAACGTACTTAGCCTCCTAAACTGATATTTCACAGTTATTGTAGGCATGTCACTTGAAAAGCACATCTTCAGATTGGGCTGATGCAATGCACATGGCTCTCGAGGAAAGGGCAGCATGGGGGGTGAGAACTTGGTTTGTGTTCAAATAGCTACTGCGTGCTCTCAGTCCCAGCCACCTGCTAAAAATTACAACCTCTAAACTTCAGTACAAAACCAATTTACTTTATATGTTCACCTTGCCCTAAAATTTATTATTTCATACTTTACGTTAACCTGACTAATAACTTCTCACAGCATTTAATTGCCTAGCTATTCAGCAGATTTATGTGTTGAGACTTTCAATAGAGTTAAACGCATAGCTTCCATGAATAAATTAACCAAAGATAGTTATTACTACGAACCTAGAGAGGAGCTGCTTTATTACTCTATACTGAGATCCATTCGGCAGCATATTTCTCAAGCTAACACTCAGCTTGAATCCTGAGTGAAGGCAATCTTGTCCAAGGAGGAGTTATCTAGTACCCTTCGGGCAAGCAAGAATTAGTAAGAAATCCTGCTCATCGAAGTGGAGCTGTCTTACCAACAGCAATATTGGTAACACATTTGTAAGCTTCTTCAAACTACAGGCCTCCAAGTGGCCTATAAATCACTAGCCTCAGCAATTGAAAAGACTAATTTTAATAGTGTACTTCTTCACTGTGCTGATTAAACCTCAATGAATCACTCTAGAAAACTCAATTACATCAACAGCAGAGGCTATTTTTAAGCATGCATTTAAGTTGAAAAAAAGTAATTAGCTATTATCATTAGATCTACCATTAACAACATTCAAACCCCTTTTTTTTGTAATCACATAGCTTAGAATTAGCCAAATGGAAACACAACTTTCATTTGATAAAGCAAGCGTGTCCCCAGGCAGGGTGAAGTGGGAATCCAGTTGAGCCAGGCCGGTTGCTTCCCTTTCCCCGACGGCTAACAGAAGCCATGAACGCAAGGAAAGGAAAGGAAAGCCAAGCCTAGCCAGGCGAGCGCGGCGCGCTGGGACTGCAGGCGGCGGAGGCAAGGCCAGGTTCTTCTGCATTGGAAGAGTGACCTCTGTAGGTGCGAGCTGCGCACAGGGCCGGGGCGCTTCGCGCCTCTTCCTCCTCCTCCTCCTCTTCGACCCCAGTAATGGGCCCAGCGCGGTCCCGGCCTCTTGCGAGCGCACAGGGCACCGTTAAGGCCGTCTCGGCACCACAAGGGCTACCTCCCGGCTCGTCTCTTGCGCTGCTGCACCCTGAGACCATGTCCTGTCTTTGCTAGGCCGAGTGGCACGCGGCCACACCAGTGCACGGCCACTGAGCCAGCTAAACTTTTATTTTAACTGCCTTCCCACCTGCAGGGCATATATAGCACCCTCATTTGTCATGGAACAGCAGAAATAAACACGGTGACATGAGTGGTCCGTGGTGTTGCCGTCTCCTAGTTTCTTTGTTTTTAATGGAGAGTTAGAAAACTTTTAAGCTTTTGCAGAAGAGCTAAGAAGATAAACCAGTCACATATTTCGATTATTATAAAAATACTGTGAGAAATCCTCAATGAGGTTTTACTCAGTGGGAGCAATGGGAGGGCCACGATGGCAGTGAGGCAGGATTACTCTGCCCCCTCCAGCTGCTAGTCCTAACTCAAACTTTGGAAAGCGTCACTAAATTACTGGAGACCCTGCCACCAGCACAGGATTAGCCCCTGATCCAGGAAATACTCCCATTCTTGTCTCATCGCCACCTAATGTTTCCTCTAAAGAGCCCCTTGGGAGAAGGCGGCATGTACTTACTGATTTAATGGGAAATCCTAAATTCAATTAAGTCACAATGCATATGCTGAAATTTCATGTCTGTGATCCTTTAAGTGTGTGGTTTACTTTAAAGCATCTCATTAAAAATATGTAACCTGAATGACCAAAAAAATGATATTAACTATTTCCAGCACAACACTTCCGAAACTCGTTACAGACTAATATTCCTACCATAGGAAAAAAAAAGTTTTTGCTGCAATAAAGTGTTTTTATTACCACACTTTTAATGCATGTCAACTTAAAGGCAACTTTTGCTTTGCATGTCAAAAATAAAGGGGACAAAAGAAATCAGAAAGCAGAACTATTTTTCCAGTGTCTTAAGTAACCTTCCTGAAGAAAAAAAAGACTACTTCCCTAAAATCCCTTTTTTCCCCCAAAAGGGTATATTTTTTACATACGTTGAAATAAAGCAGGCTCTAGCAGCACTCGCTTGTTTGCGAGGCGAGCTTCGAGCGCGAAGCCCTGTGAAGGCACGAACGGCTCCTTCCCCCTGAATTTGTTAATGAAGAATGACACTAAATGGCTCCGCGATGGGTAATGCTTAGTTCATTACTCACTGCCATGTGCCTCGACACCATCAACTCCACCACCAAATTTAGCCCTGCTACAGGCAGCTGGAACTTCGCTCAAGTCAAGACACAGGAGGGGGGGCGAGGGGGAAGATGAATGTGCATCTGCAGACGGAGGAGAAGTTGCATCGCCCCCCTCTCCTGGTTGCACTGCCCTGCGGCCTCCGGCGGGGCGCGGGGCCCGGTACCGCCTGGTCCGGTACCGCCCGCTCCGCAGATGCCGGTGGCGGCCGCGCTCCTGGGCCGCGGCTGCGGCGCCGCGGGCCGCCAAAGGAAGGGAAAGAGGGACGGGAAAGCTGAAAGGGGGCGCGGGCTGCAAACTTACTTGGGGTTGGAGGAATTCCAATAAATCGGGTCTAAAACTATGGATCGCGCCATTGCAGTCCTGCATAGAACCATGAAAACTCCCCAGCAGTACTTGCCGGCGGCGGCGTCTCGCCCCCGCGCTGCCATGGTCGCAAACGGCGCCGGGCCCCCTTGCCCAAAAGCTTCACCAACTCCTCTGTGCACCTGAGCAGCCGAGGCGGGCGGGGGGGGGGGGGGAAGGGGCGCTGTCCTCAGCGACCGCGAGGGGCAAAAAATAATTATAATAGTTAAAAGAAAAATCACAGGCGGAGGGTCAACGATGGCACTCGGCAGATATACTGAGTCATGAACGCCGCTCGCATGTAGGAAACGCTCCTGCAAGGTACGATCCCGGCTACCTCCGAAGTAACAGCAACAGTAGCAAGAAAAAAAAAAATGATAATGCGAATGCCTCAGTCCTTCCTCCTACTCGGAGACTCCTGGCTGCCGCTGAAGATGCCACTCAAATCGCCAACTCCCATTTGGATCCAGGGCGCCGTAAACGTTCACAGTGTCTAAGGTCCGCAAGTAAAGCGATAGAAAAAAAAAATTAAAATCAAACAAGCAGCAACGGAAGCGGGAGAGACGAGGGGCTGCAAGCGCGGGACCCGGGCGCTGCGGGCGGCTCCTGCCGCGCGGCTCTCGGCGCCGCCGGCCTCTGTGCCCGCTCCGCGCAGCCCGCGCGCACCCGCCGCGCTATAAATCCACTGCGAGGGGCGGCGCGCGGGGCCGCGGCCGCCGCCGGAGGGTGGGCGCAAGGAGAAGGAGGCGGAAAACAGTAATTAAAAATACACGGAGAGCAAAAGGAGCGGCGAGGAGGCGTCGCGGCTCGCTCGCTGTTCCGCCGGCGGGCTCTGCAGTGCCGCGCGAGGAGGAGCGCGGCAGGCGCAGGACGAAACGGTGGCAGGAGCAGGACCAAGTGGCGCCGGGCGCGGCCGTGCCTCCCGTCCGCGCTGCTCCCGCGGCGGCGCCTCTAGCCCGCGCTGCTACAGCCCGCGTTGCTGCTCCTGCTGCTCCTGCTGCTCCCGCAGCGGCGGAGGCGGCGAGTCCCGGCGCAACAGCGCGGCCGGCCCCGCCACCCCGGCCCTATAAGCGCGCGCCCGCTGCGCCGCCGCCGCCGCTCATAGGGCGCCGCCGCCGCCGCGCCGCGCTGATTGGGTGCAGTGCGCGTCACTTAGCGCCGCGGAGGGCGGTGCCACCGTGGGGCGCCCAGGTAACCCCCGCGCCCGCCCCGCGCCGCCCCGCCCCGCCGCGGAGCCCCGCGGAGCGCGCTCTGTGTGGGGCTGTGGAGGGAAAAAAATAGGATAAAATAAAATACTAAAACGGAAAAAAGTAGTGTTTTCTTTAGCACGTTTCCATTTGAAGTGTGCGGAGGTGCGGCGGCGCGCCCCCTTGCAGCGCGCTCCCCGCTTTGCGCGGCCCTTTACACGGGCGGCCGCCGCTCCGCTGCGCGCATCGCTGCGCGCGGTGGGAGGGCCAAGGGCCCTGCTCCCTCGCTCCCCGGCGCAACTTTCCCGCGCGGCGCCGCCGCGGCCACGGGGCCCCCACGCGGAGCTCCCGGCGCTTCCCTCGCGCCAGCAGGAGCGGGGCGCGCAGGGCTGCCCCACGGCGCCGCCGGGACCCCGCGCGCCGCCGAGGGTTGGGGATCCCCGCGTAAGGTGCGGAGCCCCCGCCCGTCCCCGAGCGCCGCTTTCCTCCTTCCCACGCTCAGCCCGCACACACGTGGGGGTCCGTGTCGGAGGGTAAATTTTCCCATGCGGGTTTTGCGCCGGGGGGGCCGAGACAGCCCGGGGGCGGCCCCGCGCCGCTTGCACGGGGTCGCAGCGCCCACTGGCGGCCGCGCGCGGCGGGGGGAGGGGAGGGAAAGCCCCCCATCCCCTCCTCCGCATCCCGGGATCTCGCTCCCCGCCTCCCCAGTGCGGCTCTCCTTGCAAATACCATATTAAACATAAACAGAGAAAATACTAATAAAATAATAACACCTTGCGTCCTCTCCCCCACCCCCCGAGACTGTGCCGCGGGGCTGCAGAAGGAGCAGCGCAGAGAGAAAGGTCCGCGCCGAGATGCGCAGCGACGGTCGGGACTATCCGCGCGGTGCCGGAGAGCGAAGCGGGCGGCAGATTCCTCCCACGAGCGGCTTTCTGCCAAAAATAAAAAAATAAAAAAAAAGGAAAAAAAAAGTATCTGTAGAAAGGCTTAAAAGTTAAATCATTGGAAAAATGCGCGGCGCACTCTCTGCCGTTTCCCCGCCTTTTAGTTAAAATGAGCGAAGCACATGCTAAAAATAAATAAAATAATAAAGAGCCAAATTTGTATCATTTTATTCGCGAAGAAACGCTGCCGTGTATTTAAAACTCGTGTTAGCGCTGCTGCCCTTGCGGCTTTTTGGACCGACGTAAAGGAGCATTGGGAAGGAAAACGACGGCTGGCCCCTCACTGCGTTTCCCTGGAGAGTTTGGATGCGGGTGGCGCTTCCCCCTGGCTCTGCGGCGACCGCAGCCCCACGGCAGCCCCAGGGAAAGGCGCTCGGCGCCCCATGGATCTCGTGCTTATCGCGCCGGGGGCCTCTCCGATAAAATCTCCTTCTCTGGGAAGCGAGGGAAGCAGTTTGCTTTTCACGCCAAACGTCGAATACATTTTAAGGTAAACTTCCTAATTAAATTTAATTTCGCAGGGAAGGGGGAATTGCAGATCCGGCGACGCAATTTGGGGGAAAAGGAGCCGATTCCCAGCACTTTGGAAAATTAATGCTCAGGCAGGGGGCGGACGTGGGGTATCTATGCACATGGAGGGGCTTCAAAGGGTCCCTTCGCCAGGGAGGGCAGGAAAGCCCTTTAATTATTAAACTTCCAAACAAACGTGTGGGGTGTAGCCAGTAGAGAGCCAGTGCAAACACTCAGCCTGATAAGTGATTCCAGCCACAGGGACGTGTAAAATGGGTTTACTTGAGTTTGGTAACGCCGCTTCTTGTGTTTGTTTTGCACCAAAAGGTTACGAGCGGGGCCCTGCCGAAGCTGTGCGCAAACGGTGACCTCTGGCTCCCCATATCCTCGCGCCAAGTAAACCGGAGGAAACGAAGAGCCCTGGGCATTGTCTGAAAATATCCTCCTGCGGCTAAATATATCACTTCGCTCCTATTGTCCGGCGGCTAATCATTTTACGTAAATACAGCCGTTTTCATCTGCTCTTCAGCGTCCTACTGGTGTAGGTAGGACGCTTAAAAAAAAACACGCCTTAATAGAATCTCAGGCAGAGCACAGAATAGTGGGAACTTTGTTTTTATTTATTGGTTTGCCTGACTGCTTGTTTATGTGTTTATTTCTCGCCGAGATAACCCGAGCCACAAGGGCCGACGCAGCGGAACCAGCGCGGCAGGCGGCTCCTTTGGGCCTCCGGCTCGGCGGGCTCCGTCCCGAGGAGCGGCCGACACCGCCCCCGAGCAGAGAGGAAAACGCGAGAGGTCCCTGGGGAGCGGCCCGGAGTGGGGCGGGGGTGAGAGAGACCAAGGCGAAACTCCAACGTCAGGGAAGGGGGCAGAAGCGGCGGCCGCGGCTCTTGGCGCTGCGGTGCGCGCGGAACCGGCGCGGAGTCCCCCCGCAGCACGAGCTGCCCGCAGGCCACGACGGACGGACGGACAGATGGACAGATGGATGGATGGACCGACGGATGGAGAGCGGTGCCGCGAAGCAGGTGAGAGCTCTCGGGCATCCTTAACTTCAGGGGAAACGGAAAAATATAATCAGGAGTCTGCGATTTGCACTTCTTAGACCTTTATTTCTCCACCTCTGCCCAGCCACACAGCACATTAAATAAAATTAAATAATCACATAATTAATAACATTAATAATAGCAAAAAAGAAATTATCGTACAATAACTGGCCTGTCTTCCTTCTGACAGAAACCTATTAACTACATCGATATTGTCTCTATGAAACCTGGGAAAAAAGGCCCGCTTATTCGCATGTAGTCAGGACTGGGCCCATCTTCCGCAAGCCTCTTTTGGACATCAAGCTAAACACTGGGAATAAGGAGAATACAGGGGGCATAAAGAGTTATTTCTGTTTAATGGAAAAACCCACTTGCATTTGCCATTGCTTGAAAAAGTGCCAGGTTGGAAATGGAAAAGGTACTATGCCACAGACACAATTTCTGCCAAATTTAGTAAAGACAAATGATCGAGCAATTGATATTTACTGATTTAAGCGCCTCATTTACACAAAAGGCCAAGAGTGCTGGATACTTGAAACAGCTCCTACAGTGGTGTCACTCACACTGTAACAATATATTTTTTCTGTATTTATGGTAGAGCAAATCTTTGTTCTTACACACAAACACACTATGCATATGCTGACTTGTCTTCCTTGTCTTTTACATAACAGAAAATTTGGTTAAACAGCTTTTTTTTTTTTTTCTCCCAAGAAAACTGAGCTAGGCTCCTCATAAATAAAATTTCAAGCTACCATGTAAAGCAAATTGCTCTAAAAATTACTGTATTTCTAACTATTCTTGCAGTCATTTCTTTGACTTTGTTTTAAACGGGGTGCTCAGTGGCACCCAGCAAAAAGGAATTTATTTATTTGTTGTGCTCTGTGGGGCGAGATGGGCCAGGGAACAGGTGCGACGGGACGGGCCTTCCGAAGGGCTCCCCATCTCCTGGCGGCCCTGGCTGCTGCTCCAACGCAGCCTCTGGCCCCGCGTGCCGGTGCAGCCAGGGAGCGCAGGCGACCGTTGGGATGTCAGCAGAGTCTCTGCACTCTTCCAACGGCTCCCAGGGAAGTTTGCGACTTCGGATCACGGCACAAAATGGAGAGGCGCGAGCAGGGGACAAGGCTGAGAACAAGTGTTTGGTGGTGCCGGCACCACCATGTGCGCATTTAAACCAGGTGTGTGAAGAAGCCGTGACTCGACTCCAGCTAGACCAGGCTCCCGGTCTATAATTGAACCCAGACAGATGCTTCCACCTCCTTTTTTTCCCTGTTCTGCAGAAAGTACCTAAAGCACAACCATGACTTCACATTTTCCTTTGGCATCCGGGCAGCGTAAAATGAAGAGTATTTATTTGAATTTCATCTGACTTCTCACTGAGGCCCCAAGGGGCTCATTGTTGTCTTTCCACCAAGCCATAGCACAGTCCCAAATATTCTACAGAGACCCCCTTGCAAGGTACCCGCTACTGGATGTCACTGTGTGCAAACAGCAAGAGCCGCAGGCCTCTCTATTTAGGATGTAGACTAGGAGCGACACAGAAGCACCTGCACAGCTTTACAAGGACCCATTCATGTGTCAGAAAAAGGGCTTCTTACTCCCAGATCAGCCTGGACTGCAGCAGGCAGCTCTGCGCTAGTGCCTGAAGAGCAGTGATGGTAACAGACCAGGTAAGTGCAAAGAGTCGTGTAGCAAACCTCCCAAGTAACTTCTTTCCATTACAAAACACAGCACACTGCTAGGATGCTGCCTGCAATGTCTTCTTGCAGCTGCCAGGCAAGTGTCATGTTTGCTGTTGTGTTAATTCTCTAAAGTGGTTATGAGCAGAGGTAGGAGAGGCCGAGTTTCCCCTTGGTTATCAAGTATATGAATGAATACTGCTCAAGGCAGGTGGCAACGGGAGGTCGCAACTTACCTCCCTCTCCCCGATTCCCATGCAAAACCAACCAACCAAGCAACCCCCAATTCCCAAAGTCAAAAACTCTCTATCCAAAATTGAAGCTGAAAACTCACAATAACCACATTACACTGACAAAAGAAATTTCAGCATGTTCTCTATGTGCATTGATACCCTCAAAGAGACGCGCTAATGCTGTTCAGCCACTGCCTAAATGTCACTCTGCATTTTGCCATCTCCGAAACCTGCAGACCGAGGCGCATCGCAGGCAGATGCAACATTTGACACATTTCACTTTCTCACCTTACGTCCATTCTGCCTATCCTATAAACCAACAGTATGCCTTAAGTTTTGCAGTAATTTTAAAAAAAAATCCCAGAATCAAATGTGAAGACTTTGTAAAACTCTAGCTAGCAGAGACAGTAAAGATACGGTGATTTTGTGAAAATAATTTTTGCCCCAATAAAGAACAAAATATGTAGCCTTCTTCTGATGGTAAGAACAAGAAAGTAGATGTTGAAAGGAGTTATCTCTTATTTGACATTCTGTGCACAGTGTAATTAGGAAGGAAATAAAACCTCTCTAACTGTAAACTTAAGCAAGTCAGAAACTTATACACATGGAGGAAAAATGCTATTATTTAACAGCAAACTAGTAATGAAGAGCCGGGTGCCTAATAACACAGCTGCGTTCAGAACAAGGCTTCTTGCCTTGTGAAGTGGAGAGTAAACAAAAATGCATAGGTCTGTTTCAGTATTGATTTTTAATAGCTTGTTTCTCATAAGGGAACAGGGGACGTTTTCCATTCTAGAAATACAGGTATCAGTTGAATTTTTAATACAGCCTGCTTCTGCCAACAGGTCATGTACACGATTTGGTTTCAGCTTGTTTTTAAGCATTAAGCAACCCTCTTTTGAAATACAATATATAAAGACAAATTTAAGTACAGTAATAGTGTAGGTATTTTGCTGTCTTCACATTGATCTAGACATACTGGACAAATCAACACGTACCAATCTGTCCCCAGTCCCAAACAAAGCACTCTCAACACTGCTTTTGGTGATACATTCATTCCACTTGCTCCCGCATTTTATTTGCCAAATCTACAGAAACATCTGTTGGGAGTATAAGAAATTATTTCCAACTTTGTCCAGCAAACATTCAAATACTCAGGTAACTACTGTTCTCTTTCACTTTATGTTCACTACAGATGTCACACACTGACAGGAAAAAGACAGTTTTAGAACTGGACAAGCTATAGCAATCCAGATTTTGGTAGTAGAGTTATATACAAAAAGGGGATTTTTTTAATATAAAGCTTTTAATCTGTAGTTTCTTTTTTTTCCAAAATAAAAACTGTATATATAAATGGGTAACATTCAAAGATCTCATATATGAATAACAGTTGCTTTCTGGCTAAAACAATGCATTTAAACAGAATCTCACTTTCTGCTTTGGAGTTCAAGTGTGCTAGCCCGTCCAGTCCTTTGGGGAAAAATTTTCAATTTTTTAAAGCCTTTTGGATCTCTAAATTCATTATATGGTAAAGATCTTAACTTACACAACATACTACATGATGGGGTAAGCTGAAGAGGAATAGCTATCAAAGTATTGTCCGGGTGCAGTAAGCCAAACAGCTGTTTAAACATGATACTAGAGCTGAAATAGGTTTCTGTCAGAATAAAACCTGACACTCATGAAAAAAGCAACAGCCATCAGAAACATTCACAACTGCGGGGATTTTTAACTGTGTGTAATTTTGCATTATAGGTAGGAGCAGCCACAACAGTTTAAAGCAAACTTAAAAAAATACCACTATAATTTTGAGTTTAATAATGTGCATTATCATTCTTATAGCTGTTTATAGAAGTGTACTAAAAAAATTTACTTAAACATATGAATTTAAGACTTTCACTTTATTCAGCAAATTTTTTTATTTACACAACGGGGAACGCTGGTTGAATGCTGTCAATGTAATAAAAACAAATCTAACAGAGACAATACTGAACTCTCTCTATGTATTCATAGCAGAAATGACAAACTATTTCCTTACCTGTATCAGGAACATCAAGCGCAACAATGGGACAGTATCATAGGACACTGATTTAACAATAAACCACAGAGGTCCAGTAATACCATGACAATTTACCAAGGTATGTACTGACTATAAACAAAAAATAAAATAAAATAAAATAAAATAAACCAAAACAAAAAAAAAGGTCAGCAATACCCAGTATAAAGTTCTGTCAATTATCAGAGTCAAACTCTGATGTGCAGGTAAGCAAAACCTTATCAGATCATTCACAATTCATAAAGTGACCTGATCTTTTTCAGACCACTAATAAACAAAATAGATGAGAACAGATTACTCTCTAAAAGGCAACAATGATCTGATAAGGATTTAGCTTAATGGAAGTTTAAAAAAAAAAAAAGGAAAAAAATTGCAGAGCACAGCCCCTATTAGAACAAGCTAACTTTCCAGACCAAAAACAAAAACAAAAAAAAAGGAGAGACAAAAAAAGAGAGAGAGAGAGAAAAAAAAAAAAAAAAAACAATTCAACATTAAGCTACCATACAAAGTTGGGTTTTTTTTCTGTTTCTTTTAGGAGTTCAGAGTTACAATTTAATCCTGGCTCTTTAGTGTGAAGGACAGTTTTGGCCTGGACTTTCCTTTGCCCAGGATCTTTTTTTGCTCTTCCTTTTGTTGACGTTGTCTCTCTTGTTCTAGTTTCATCCTCTCCTCATGAATCTTTCTTTGTTCTTCAACAATTTTCAATTGTTCTTCAGCCTACATATGAAAATAGCAGAACTCAGGCCAACATATTCTGTAGTCATAAAAGCAGTTTACAGTTCTGTGCAATTCCCAAACATAAATAGTTCTACTCTGGCTAGACACCATAGTTACACGAACCGAGTTTAAAAGAAACAATAAAATCTCTATTTACAGACTTTTACACTAACAGATGAACACCAAAATACTGAATGTTTACATATAAGGTTTTTCAGTATTGCTTTGTAAACACCACATTGAAATTTCATATTTAAGAGGAAGATACAAATAAAATACAGCAATGCTCCGTCAAACAACCCACCCTCCAAAAGCAAGTTCCAAAACAGCTTCCCAATTCAAACTAATTCTCACTTGACTTCCAGCAAGGCCTTAGACTGATGCTCTCTTACTGCATGGAGTGTGCTACTTATGGACCTGCTTGCACAAAGTAAAAATCACAAACATTTCCTAAACAGAATCTCTTTGGGTATCTTCTGAAGTTGCTGATTTTATTCATTAAATCAGTTACCACGTCACCTTTTCTATTTGTCCCATTTCCTCCAGGAAAAGCATAAAGTAAGCAACACCACCCCAGGGTGAGATCTAAAGCAAATGCAGGTCAGGCAGACAATTTTAAGAGAGATCTCATTCACCTGAGAAAGTTGTAATTAGCTGAGTGACTTACAAACTGTTCCAGCAGGATTTTAAAGAAGCTTAGTTTGGCTTATCATAAATTGATTAGAATCAGACAAGTCATACTACATATACTCCTGAGGCAGGCATCTGCTTAAACTGCTGTGAAGATGAATATGGCTTAAGAATTTCATAATTTAGAAGTCTTATTGACTCAACTTATTGGCTCAAAGTCCCTTTCAGCACTTGTATAATAACATTATACTAGTCTCAATCCAGTTTGTATTTGTCCTACTCAAGAAGACAGAATTACTTGGTCATTCTAATTCTAGAAATTAAACATGTATTTGCAAGCATCCCTGTGAAATACTGCTAAAGTGTACTTTTAAATTCTAAAGGAGATAGCAATCTTTTTCTAAATTAGCTGCACCAAAACTAGTTTCTGACTAGTTTCAGAAAACTGTTACTGCTAAACAGTGGGCCTCGCTCTACAGAGAAGGAGAACAATCCTTATGGACATAGCCAGCAACAGAGAGGTTAAAAATCCCGTGTATTTTAATTGCACTGCAAATTAGGCAGAGGGATCTGTATTCCCCTAGAAGACTTTAACTACATATTCACATACCAGTTTAGCTTGTGCTTCTGCAATTTTCCGATTATTCTCTTCTAGTATTCGCTCTAGTTCCTCACGCTTTGCACGCTCTTCTTCCTAAAGGGGAGGACAGGGCAAGATGTTAGTAAAGTAAAATACTCATTTCTGCACGTTCACTAATCTTTCTCAGACTTCTTTTGTGAACTGACTTAAAGTGGTAGCTTTAGAGCCACCTATTTTGTCTCACAAAGGTAAATTGTGCAGCCACTAAATCTGGTCTCTAGAACTAAATTTATATCACCCCGCCCAGTCCAAACAGCAACCAACTAAACCCTCCCTAGTCACAGAAACCTGACAATTTATTACTAGAATTTTAATATCACACAAATCAACAAGGACAACTACAAAAACTGGATAGTATTTACCAAGTTAAAAAGCAATATATAAAATATAAATAAAGTGAATAGTTTGTCTCACCAATTAAGTATACCTACGTATTCTTTACCTATACTCCTTTAATCAGCATTAAAAGTTGAATATTTACTGTCTTGTCCAGTGTCCTGCAGAGTGTGCTCCTCGGCTGCCATACGCGCCAGCTTCCTCTTTAAAATGATTTGTACTGTTAGCTTGGCAATACCTGCATCAGCAGCTCAACCATTTATAAAGAAACAACATACAAGGAAGGCTGAGCTGAGGAATGCAGATGTTTATGATAAGAAGGAACAAAAATATGTAAATCATTCCTAAGGCAAACAATTAATAAGAAAAATACATTTACTGTTAGTGAAAAATACAAATGGTAATCCATACTTCATGGAGCTATGGGCTTCTTTCATGGGGAGAATGGACTTAACATTCAATATTTTGACAATTTTAGGACAGGTTGAACTGTCATTTGCAGTCTGAACTTGGAACTCAGGAGTCCAGGGAAGGCATGATCAGGAAATAAAGCCTTGTAATTGTTGTTTTCTTGGTGAATTTTATGGAACTCTATGCAACTCATAAATATGAAGATTGCGTGAAAGTTTCTGAAGTGTTTCAGTTCACATGATATATATCCAAAATATTTTAATATTTGGAAGATTTAAAGTTAGCCAGAGGTTTAGGTCTGTATAAGAAAAAAAAAGTTAACATGAACAAAGCAAGCATGTGAAGAGAAAACTTCTTACTATGACTAGTAACCAGCTACTGGCTAGCACGCTTCACTCCAGGCATTCTCCTTTGTAAAGAACAGATGGGACTTCTCCCCACTGAACTGACTGCAGCAAAAACATCTTAAAAATGTGATCCAATCAAATGAAAATCTCACTGTATGAAGCATTTGCTGAACGTATGCATCTAAATCAGTTCCCTTAAGCTTTAGATTTATAGAAGAAGCAGAATTTAATATTCTTAGCCACTACTACATTTCAGTAGTTTTTTTCTTTTTTTTTTTTTTTTAAAAGATACTACATAACAGACAAGCATTTAGATCGAAGCAGAAATTACGACTTTCCTCTGGTAAAGCCAATCAAAATATTAACTCAAAATGTGGAGGAGGTGCAGACTGGAAAGGTGATTGATGCTTGTGACTACTTAGCACAATTTTCCTTTAAGACTTAAAATTGTCTTGAAATTTCGGGATCCTGGAATGAGTGGTGCAGGCAGGCAGGCAAAGCCTTTAGTAGCAAGTTACTGTCCCACAGAAAGACATTTTCAGCTTCCGTTCCAGCTGCTAATTAAGAAAAAGCAAAACCAACCAAAAAAAAAAAGAAAAAGACCAAAACAAAAAACCCAACAACCAAAAACCCAAGTCACATGTTCAGCTTGACTTCAGACAAGGGCAACCTGCCCTTTTATAGCTTCTAGGGAAAAAAAAAGGCGTTGTTAGTAGTTATTAAAAATGGATATAATGATTTGGACATTGATCCTCGGTGAAGACGTGGATGGGCTTATGCTCGAAGTCCCAGAATTAGTCCAATGTATGCTCAAGGAGAATGTTTATTTTAAATGGAGAATAAGAAACCTATTTGTTAAATACAGGTACTGCAGCTCAGTGCTGGGCCCTGCTCTTTGCCTGACTGAAGGCAAAAGCCTCTTACAGTCTAGGTAAGCAAAATGAAAACAAATGAAGGATACATAATTACAGATTTTTTAATACCCTTCCCCAAAAAGAAAGGACTGTTGATAAATCCTGCAGCCATGGCAAAAGTTTCAAACAATTCTGAAATATGTAGGTCAGTTCCATTAAAAATCAAGTATCCTTGCTCAGGTTTTAGGAGAGTAACTGTTTAAGTATCAGTGAGCTCCTCAGAATAGGCTAAAAATTAGGTTTCGCAGCAATGCAAGTTTACATGAGAAGGGAATTAGATTTGCTGTATTCCATCTCTTTCTGAACCGAGTAGGAGGCACAAACCGACACTGAAAGTTTTGCCATGGACTGTCTCTACTTTCCAAACGACCGAGCGTTACCTCTCTGGCTTTTTGTGCTGCAAGTTCAGCTTGTCGCTGTCGCTCGAGTTCTTCGAGCAACTGTTTTTCCATGATGCGTTTAGCCTCCTCCACCCTGCGCAGAACCTCTCGCTCAATCTCATCCTTCCGTTTCTCCAGTTCTTCTTCTACGCGCTTGGCCACGAGCTCTTCTACTCTTCGAGCAGTTTCTTCCTCTATGAGCTTCTCTTCAATTTCTTGTTGGCGACTAGAAGAAGCAAACACAAAGGTTAATTTATTTTGTCTGTAATAAAAAAAAATAAATACATTGAAATAAACATTTGCAAACACACAGCACCAACCATGCTGCAGAAGCCTTATTCTTTGCAGCTCCTTTGCTTAAGAATCGTAGTGTCAATACACTTCCCTTAGACAAAAGGCAAAACAAAGTTTCTTATACAGAGTATACAGAGAAGCCACGTTATTAAGTATCTTTCCATTGCTCAAGACATCAAAATCAACAAGACAATGTATCAGGCTACTTCTTGCTATGGGAAAGCTAATTTTTAGATTAAACAGCAAGAGAAGAAAAAAAAGAAAAAAGAAAAAAAGAAATGCTGTGCACCTTTTCTGCTTCAGGAATTTAAACATGCTCAGTTTTATATTACACTTAGCATTAAAATCTTGCCTTTAAAATCTCCATCTCTGAGGTAACAAACTTCTGGGTAAATTAAAAAGAAAGAAGAAATATCTAATTTCAATGTTATTAGTATGAATTCCAGATACTGTTTCTGTACTTTAGTTGTCCAGTAATTTATCTGTCCAATCTCAAATATTTCAGCTCTCCTTAACTTCCTTATAGTGGTATTATTTCCATCACAGTTATCCACAATAAAACACAAAATTTCCAAGAACTAAATAAATCCTTGCGACATTTACTTTCTTGCTTGTTTAACAATTTAGAAGCTTTTTTCAAACAACTTCTCTTTCTTCTTTTTGTTTGAAGGCAACTCTATCAGTCTAAGCACTGTTAAAACTTTCAGTAAAAAGGATATAGTAAAAGTCAATATCCATATTTATTACCAACTAAGACCAAACTCTTCCAGATAGGAACTCTTTCAGGTTTCCTAACTATGACAAGTTTCCTATGACAGGGCAAGTAGACATTCACACATTAACTAGGCATGTATTTGTATTTAGATTTTATATAAATATATACACATATAAAGTGAACACAAAGTGAGGTATTATTTATTGCAGATTACCACAGGCTTTAAGGGAGAAGGTTATTCTGATTAAACCTTGAAACTGAACTTTCAGTTTAAGTATTCCATGAAGCATGGAAAAGCGTTACAAACATATCTCTAGCCTGTCAGCACAAGAAACGAACAATTTACAGTAACACGTATCTGATGCAATTTCCTGTCATGCTCATAATGCTTGCCTTTTATTATCTTCTTTCTGTTGACAGTCACAAAAATAGCTTAAAAGTTGCAGCATTTACTAAATTTTACATTTCCCTGTGTGCAATTTGCAAACATGCCTGCTCGAGAGATACTGAAGTATGGATCCCTGATGTATAGCACATGTGAAATACCAAGGTGAAAGGCCTGCAAAATCCCAAATCTCATATCAACTTTTCCAAATTCTTATTTCCATTTAATTCAGTTAAACGGATTCTAGATATTGAGCCCCAGCAGAGGCCTTAATTCCTCAGAAGATGGCAAACTTATCCAGTAACACCAGGCCAGCATTATCTTTTCCTAAAGCAAAACAAAATATCTTGGTGATTTTTGAATAGGAAAAACACATCCTTTTAGTGAGGCAGCTTGGCATACACTAAAGGCTGTTCTGTAGAAACAGATTTTTCAGAAAACTTGCAGTTGAGCATTTTATTCAACTGCATTGTTAGTATTAGGGGAACATGGAATAACAAGTTAAGTTTAAAAAAAATCACTTGTGCAAAGCCACTGATGATATACTTAAATTAAGCACTGCGCTTGCACAAGTTTCTCCTCAACTCCTTAAATTCATTTATACTACGCAAATATATGTTTCTACATTTACAGATAAAGACGCTATTATAAGTAACTTCTGAGGATATGAACACTGGAAAAAGAAAGTAGCAATATGGAATCCAGACAAAATTTCTTCTCAAAAATCATTTATAAAGCCACCTTTATAAGGCTATAAGCCAATCATTTACAAAACCTGCAGAAGTAATATATTTACAATAAATGAGCTTGGCATTTATGTTGGTGTTTATAGTTCAACTGTGTTTATAACTAGTTGAGGAGTCTCCTCTTTGGAGATCTTCCAAACCTGCCTGGATGCCGCCCTGTGCCTCGTGCTCTGGGTGTCCCTGCTGGAGCAGGGGGGCTGGACTAGATGATATCTAGAGGTCCCTTCCAACCTCTTCCATTCTGTGATTCTATGTTTCTGTGACAGTATCTATTCATTTCCTACCACATATATATGGCTTATATGTATATTTGATACAGAGATGTAGATGTGAATTTATGCCCACTTATTGAGTAACAACTCTAGAGAAACAAAAAGTCACTGAGGTCTATATATTTTTAGTATGCTTTTACTTCTTATAGACTAATTTTATAAAATCTGTAAAAAAGACTGCATACAGGTCAGTAGGTTTCTGACAAAAAAACCCCAAAGCTAATGTGCTTGCAAAGTTCACGCAGAAAATTACCATCCCAACAAAAAGCAGAAACTGTACTAAGATGAAAAACTAACAAAGGAATTCACTTTCACTGTATGAGTAGCTAATTCAGTCTGTCAGAAAGTTGCTTCTTTTCTTCATTAGCTTCAGTACATATTAACACAATTTATAGATCTTATTGTAGTTTTCTGCTGTGTTAAGGTATTGCTTGTTCCTTTCAAAATTTG
Organism: Nothura maculosa; assembly: GCA_032353885.1. Lineage (NCBI taxonomy): Eukaryota > Metazoa > Chordata > Aves > Tinamiformes > Tinamidae > Nothura > Nothura maculosa. The sequence continues at coordinate 529,589 of JAUBOD010000982.1, read as the reverse complement.
AGGTGCATTTAAAAAATATTCTAAAATTGGTATTTTCATGTATTGTTCTCTCCTCTGAAGTTCATCAATTTACTATTAATCTCAATCAAATATCATGTTTTACCCATACAAAAATCCACGTGTATTTTACATTTTCAAAACTACAGATTTTTATAGAAATCATACTACAGAAAACAGACTTGAAATATATGCTGCAGTGCCAAATATTAATAAACTACAGATCAGGCTATTTGCAGATGGAGCACCAGTGATAAAATACTTTAAATATATTACTTGTGAATACTTAATTTGCCACAGGTACTTGAGCATGTCCCCTGCTTCTTGTTTTAAACCTTGGACAGATACCAACTGTAAACTTCTAAGCCAAGACTAATAACGTGTAATATTTCCATTATATAATGCAATACATTTCTATTTTGTGATTTGCACAACATTTTCTTTCTTCTACCTTTAAAGACTCTTTGGAGATACTTAAAGAAATATAGAGGTACTAAAGAGACTTTGGAAAAACATTAAGATAATGATTTAAAAAACACCTATATTGAGTATAGGTGAGTATTCAAACATTTTCCCTTTTTTTTCCCCGTCACTCTAACGATACATGCAATATCTTTTACAAATTTAGTGACAGCATAGAATTATAAACCATAAAAATCAATAGCTTGGAAAGTTTTTTCACATATCTTTGTGCTACTCTGCAAGTTTTTGAGGACATCACTAAAAAATTAATTCTGAAATTTACAAAGCAGATACTCAACAGCCAAACAGAACCAAAACTGGCAACTTCCAGTGACCAGGCCTTCTGAACTACAGATCATAGGAATCACTGCATTTGAGCTGTACAGTGAGAACAATGCTCAAAGCAAAATTCTATCCTGGAGAATTAGCTGAATTCACTAGCTTCACACAAACAGCTACATTTGAATTCAGTATTTAAATTCACTACTTCAAAAAATGAGAATAACATTCAGGAACAAGAATCACCATCGCAATTTTTACAATGGTTCTGTTAGCTGTGCTGCAGAAAGCTCTTTTTCCATAACTTAATAAAGTTACTACACAATTGAATTGCTATTCCACCTTATTTGAATAAAATGTATCCATCTCCATAGATTTTATGAGGAACTTCACTCTACAGTATCAGCAGGAACTCGGCAAGGAAAAGACTTCCAAGCAAGACAAGCCCCCAGGCCTCACTGCCCCCTTTGGAGCAGGGCAGACAGATGATGGATGGATGGATGGATGGATGGATGGATGGATGGAAAAGAACAAACTGCTTGTTAAGATAACTGTTGTACCCCACAAGATGGGCAACTCCACAAGCTCACAGTAATAAAAGCTCCATGAGGGAGGAAAGAAAAGAGAGGGAGAAGGAAGGGGAGGGGCACACGGGTGGCAGGGCCGCACAAAGCCTCGGGACGACAGAGGCCTCGGCCACAGAAGGAAGTTTAAGTTTAAGCGCAGCGGGAGGTGGGGAAAGGGCTCGGCCCGGTGACAGGGAGGCCACGCGCCGCGGGGCTCCCGCCTCCCCATGGAGCCGGTGGCGCGGGAAAGAAGGCGGGAAGCGAGGCACAAGTTAGGCCTCGGCGAGGGCCTGGTGCCCCTCTCCCGAGTGGCCAAGGGTGGTTTTGGGGGGCGCGAAGGCAACAGCGCCCTAGGCCGCTCCTTCCCGCCGCCGCCCCCTCGCACTCACATTTTCCGCTGCCGCTCGAACTCGGCCTTCTTCTCCTCCTCCTCGCGCTTCTGCTTCTCGTCGAGGCTGCTGCGCTTGCTCACGGTGCGCCCGAAGATGTCGATGCGGTCGGGCGGGGAGGAGGCGCGTTCGCGCTCGCGCTCCCGATCGCGGCGGGACGAGGGGGCCGTGTTGGAGCGGGAACGGGAGCGCGACTCGCGCCGCCGGGTCCGTTTGCTCTCCCGCGACTTGGAGCGCTTCCGCGCGCGCTCCTTCTCCCGCGAGCGGGACCGCGAGCGGCTCCGGTTCTTCTTGTTGTGCTTGGAACTCTTGGTGTGCTTGGACCGGGACGAACTCCGGCTGCGGGAGCGACCCATCGCGGCCGAGCCTCCCCGCCCCGCTCCCCGCCCCTTTCGCTAGCGGCGCCCGCGAGAGGAGCGAGGGGTCCCCGCGCGCATCGGCGCCGCCCCGCCGGGCCGCTCTCGCCGCCGCTGCCCCCGCGCCGCTCGGCGAGCACAAGGAGCAGGCCCCGGAGCTGCGGCAAGGCCGGACGCAGACAAGATGGCGGCGCTGCCGGAGCGGTGACTCTCCCCTGCCGGCCCACAATGCGCCGCGCGCGGGGCGCTCCGGCCGTTGGCGCCGCGCCCCGCCCCCGGCGGCCGCCGGGATGACCCGAAGGCGCTCGGAAAGGTTCGGCCGCCAATGGCAGCCGGCGCTTGGGGAGGAAGTGGCGTCAGGCACTGCCTGTCTCTGCGCATGCGCTGCCGCCAGAGGCGGTTGTGAGGAGGCGGCTCGCGGCGGATCGGGTGGCCCTTGAGCGGCCCTGGGGTGGGCGGTTGGGGAGCGGCCTCGCTCTCCTTCCCGGCGGCCTCCGCAGCGTCCCTGCGAGAAGGCTACAAACGGGCCGTGTGTTGGAGTGGGGGCAGGCCCGTGTGTTGGAGTGGGACAGGCCCGTGCGCCGTCTGCTTGGAGCGTTTCCGCGGGCCTTCGCAGCGCCGAGGCTGGCAGCGAGTGAGGTCTCCTCTGTGACCGTCCTGGGGAGCCTGAACGTGTAGCAGCGACCACGGCGTGCCAGGAAGGCACAGGCCCCGCGCCTGGACAGTTATTTATCGTTACTGTTATTTCTGAACACTTGGATAAGGCTCAAAAGGGAGTAAAACGAGTCACCAACTGCCAAATACCTTAAAATACCATTAAAAAAATCGCTGTTCTGTTGAACTTCAAAGTCATTGCATTTTTTTTTTTGTTGTAGCTCTTCTGTAACTTGGTACAATGATGTCCATTATATATTTAACTTTTATGTGTAGTGACTTTACCTACATGTATTATTTGCTTCTGCTTTGATAACAGCAGTCTACCGCATGTGCTAAGCGGAACCTTTTAGTAGCTTCAGTTATGGCAGAAAACCTGATCCTGGTATCCACTATATACATATACCATCTGTGGATACAATTTTCCTTTTTTAGTCACAGATTTGCCATGTAATTTTTAACCTTGTCTGCTGTAACAGACATCTTGACTGATGTTATAGTTGGTCTCAGATGAACAGGTGAGAGGTATAGACTAGGCTAGCCTCATCTTTATTTTCAATAGAAGTTAGCTGCTGAGGTATTTTCAAAAAAGCTCCGTTCAATAGATGGAAATTTCTAATAAGTGTGATAGTCGTGTTTTGCAAAGCACTTGGTTAGTTGGCCGAGACTATCTCAAAAATATCTATTTTCTCACCTAATTAATCTGAGTTCTTACATATAAGTGTGTGTATATATAAATATATATATATATATATGTGCATTCACACATACTGAGTTACTCTACTTTGATTATTTTTTTTCTACTTGGCCACAGAGTGGTGATCGCTGAGAAAGCACGTCAGGGGTTTTAGGGTTGCAGATCTTTGTGGTGTGTGTCCATCTCTACCTATGAAGTAGTCCATGTAGCAGATTCCTACCAAGGAAGTTGGCAGTTGGCCCTTTTGGCTAAGGGCCACGTAGCTGAATTTCCAGCCAGACCTTGCATAATTTCTTGGCTACAATTGATTATTGAATCTTTTAATAGGAAATTGTTGCTTCTTTTAGAAGTTACACCATAATTTCAACAGTACATTCAACACTGGATAGACCAGACCTAAGTTGGAATAAAATACATTTATTCCTCAGGTGAATATATTCAGTATATTCAAATGCAGAATTTGCTGCTTAAAACAGTTGCCTTATGGTTGGAAAGCACCTTATTTGGCAGCCAAATTCTGGCCTAGTTAAAGCACCTCACCCTGCTGTGACATGGCTACTATCATGAGATGAAATCTGTCAGCCCATTGGACATTTGAGCAGTGGTCCTGCAGGGAGAATGTGTTGTCATAACCTCCAGATTATGGCTGTCATCTCACGCCACCACTTTTGGCATTAGTTGGCTCAAGGGGAATCATAGATGCTTAAAAGGAGGATTGCTGTGGTTAATGCTAGAGCATAGCACAGCTGATGCAGGATCTTGTGAACGGATTGGAAAAGGAAGGTTTCTGGAGGATAAACAATAGAGCATAATAGTGTAAGAAATGGGATATATAATATACAGTCATCTGGCATATTCTTGCTCAGTGCTAACATGACAGAAGAAGTACAGAAGAGAGAAATCACAGAATCACAAAATGGTTGAGGTTGGAAAGGACCTCTAGAGATCACCTAGTCCAACCCTCTGCTTGAGCAGGGACATCAGTGCTTCCTTCCCATCTAGCATGAGGCATGTCTAACTCTCCCCAAGCCTGCACTAAAGCACACCCGAAGCCCCAGGGACCCCTTCAGAAATGCTCAGAAGGATGTTATGATTTAACTATTAAAGTGTTGAGGATGAATTTATCTATTTAGGGCCTTATTTGTGTTGCTTTTGGTAATAACCCAGTTCTTAGCCCACAAAGGATTCTTGGGGGGAGAAAAAAAAGAAGGGTGATTTAAATGTATATCATAGTAGCTATTTGGGCCTGAGTTTATTACAGGACTAGAAACTATGTACCCGTAGAAACCATGTTTGCTTTTAGTGTGAAGCTCAGTGACTCATGTCGTATTCTAGTTCAAGAAAGTTATATTTGTGTAGAAGTTGAATTGTTTTGCTTATGCTTTTCTATCAACTACTTTTTCCTTTGTTTGTCTTTCTATTTCTCTCAGCAGCACTATAGCTACTAAACTCTAGAAATGGAGGGAGATGAAGCATCTGGGAGAGCAGACCACCTCTGAAGAAGAAATGGCAGAAACACAGAACAATTGGCAAAGAGGAAAAAGCTGTTGTTTTAAAACTTGAGAGAGTAAATCATTGAAACAGGTGCTGCAGAAGGACTCCTTTGAAAAGGGGAACATTTAGTTGAAAAAATAGAGAGGAAATCCTGTACCAACAGAATTAAAACTCAATATGGAGGTTTTCACATTGTATTTCTACAAAAATTTGGATAGGTTGTATACATACATGCAATTATTAGTTGAACAATCCTATGGTGAAAAAGAAAATATAGGTTTTTAATTGTGTATAGAATTGTGTATTTTAAAAGATATTCATATCCTTGAAAAATAAGCAATACAATACAGAATGCTTGTGGAAGGTGTTTTGAAGTTCAAGTACAAAAAAAAAGTTACAGCTTGAGAAATCGGGACTAATTTGTGGTATGTACTAATCAAGTTAATTTAAGAACATATTTGTTTTCCCAAATAGTCATATTTTTAATAAACAATTATGAAGATCATAATCGATGTGGTAGTTTTTAAATGGCGCAAATTTAAATTAATGGGGACATTTTCAAATTTTATTTAAGTTCACTTACTGCCTTTTTAATAATGTTTGAACTATAACTTTTTACATGTGAGAAGGGAAAATGTTCATTGATTTGCTTGTCGTCATTGTATAGCCCATTTAGATCATGCTCTTAAATGATATTAGTAGTGGAGAACATAAATTTTGATTAAAACTTGAGGCACTTATTTCTTAAGATATGAGTCAATGTTCAATTTTTTTTTCCACCGTGAGTGAAATAAAACAATTCATTGGTGCTATATATAGTTTGCAAAACAACCAACCTTATCAGAAGCTGCACGATCATGGAGATACTCAAACTCTGTAGGTTTACCCTGGTTTATCTGGATCATCTTTCAGCATTTGCAGCTGTAGGAATGTTGAACTAGGAACTTAAGCCTGACCAGATGCAGAAATAAGTTGGAGTGTCATCTATATCTTACAAGAAACTTGTCCAGTAGGAGTATTTGACTACTATATATATATGTGTGTACACATGTATGAGTGTATATATATGTATATGTATTTATATAGAAAGAGTAGCAAAGGGCACTGTTGCTTAAACACACGTGTTGCTCTTGATCGGGAGGTTAGACGAGATAGACAAGCAAGAGGATGGGCTTGTGACGTCTTCTTGTTCATATCAACACCTCTTCCCTTCCAGGAAAATGTCTTAATCATCATGCTGCTGACCTTCGGAAAAGGGGGAGAGGAGAGTTGGGCGCTAAGTTCCCTTGTACTTCTTCATTTGGTGCCAAATGGTCTCACAAAACATAATACAGCATCAGCGAATGTGGGTGTAGAAGTGAGCCATCTCGAGTTTAGGTTCTTGTTCGTGAGACTAGTTTTTCATTTTGTTAAATAATCATGGGAACAAATAAAGAGCTAATCCTGAGAGCTGGGACGCAAGACATGACAAGTGCTGTAACCACTAGGATATTACATAAGACTACTCATACAGCAGCTGTTTTAAAGAGAGGGAGCTGTGCTCAGCTCTTCAAAGACTCTCCCAGGCACTGCCCTCAGGGAAGGCCTCCAAGTTTTGGCTCCCAAAGAGATGAAGATGCCACCCTTGGAGTGCTGACTCAGACACCTCAGCTTTATGGGGAGAGCGCCACACCTCTTTGTAGAGCATTTCCGCTTGGCTCTGTAACTCCTCATTAGCATGCATGTTTTACGAGTTCCTAATTCTCATTTGATATTGAAAAAATAGTTGGATGAATTCCTGGCTCTGTAAATTGTGTTTGGAGACAGAACCTTTCCTGTATTAGTATGATCACCTTTACTACTTTGCTTTTCTGTGTGAATATGAAAATGGCTGGGAGCTATTACTTTTTTTTTTTAGGGAGGAGAGGGGAAGCAGTCAAGAAGCAACTTGTTTATGGTAAAAATAGGGTTGCAGGTATGGGAAAAGCAGCCTACACTTAAAACAATGATTCAACAATGGATGGGAATTTGCCCTGAAGCAGATTTGAAATTTCAATAGTCTACTACAATGTTGAAATATTTTAAAAAAAGGAATTGCTAGAACTTATTTTTTTACTTCTCATCATAGAAATTGTTGAACTCAAAAGCTGCTTGTATTCATGAGTAAAAAATAGTTGTTGATATTGTGTTTTGTTACTTTCTCCATTTTTTTTTGTTAAAAAATTTAAGACAAGTATGCTGCAAATATGGGCAAGCCAGTTTAGCAGGAAGTTTTATGAATGCCAAATTCCACCTCCTGCGTTCACAAAGTAGTGCTTCATTTTGCAGTTGACTCAGTTTTTTCATTTCCCCAGGTATACCAAAGCAGGCTAAAGGTTGAATGAATAATTCATTTGGATATGATGTAATTTCATTATTCCCGTATATTTCTTATGAGTTTCGACAAATGCTCTCACTGTTTTATTTATGTATTTATTTATTTCATTGAATATCTCCTTAAAACGACAAAGACTCAGAGATTAGTTGTGGAGGTGTTTCCAATGATCTGAAGAGAAACAAAGTATTAGAGAGAAAATAAACATTTTAAATTCCAACTTTATAAGAGTTTTCTTTAAAAGTTCTTACTTTTATTTCTGTTCTTCTTGGGAGATATTGAAAGTGCTGTGGAACATGTCCGTTCACTCTCTGGATCATTTGGTCTCTTTTTTTTTTTTTTTTTTTCATAAATTATGACATTAATACTTGTCCATTTGTTTGATAACCTTTGAGCTGCACAAGTACCTCTACATGTCACACTGAATTGTGTTTTGATGAGGATTCTGCTGACTGGGATGTCATAGAAGCTGAAGATCTACCACAGAGCCCTAGCTCTGACTTCAGCACTGCCGAAACAGGTTGTCTCGAGCAATAACAGAGCTCTGAACACAGGGCACCTTTACCATGCACAGCACCTTGCCCACTGCTTCTGTAGCGTGGAGTTGTGCCGTATACACCTATATGCTCTGCAAGGTCTATGCACTGCATCTCATCTGCCTCAAACATGCTGCATACTGATCTCAAAATGGAGCATGGACCCTGTTTTGTTTTGGTGCAAGATAACAATGCAATAGAGCAGGATGTGTTTCCAAATATATGGAGTATCTAATGTATGTACATACTTCTCCAGAGCTATAGCTAACACATCAATGTGTATATGGTTACTGTTCACTGACAGTGTTTCTGGTTGCCATGCAAGTTTGATAAAGTTTTTTTGGGATTTCTATCACAGATGAAAATTACATCCTTATGAAGACTGGGGGCTCTCAGAAGCATGGGAAACAATGCAACTGCAAAAAAAGAATCCTCAACTCTTTCTCCTTTTTCTTATTTGCATTATTCAAAAGTTTCAGGTGAGTGAAGCATATCCTACAGTTCAGATCATTACAAAACATCACATGGTGTTATATTTGTGCCTTGTGGTGCTATATTTGTGCCTGGACAGGTCTTTCTATTGTGTTCTGGTTTTGGGAATACGAGAACAGTGAAGGAAAAAAATGTACACAACTTGTAAAAGTATTTAAAGAAATTGTATACAAAATACCAGTTTTAGAATCAGGCACTAATGATTCTGAATAATATAACTGGAATAAAAGAACCAATGAGTTAAACATTTTAGCTATAATAAGGAATTTGCTTTTGAAACAAATCTTTTGAACATTTCAACTCATGGCAATTTGGTTGCATTGTGGAGGAATCTCATATAAACTTATTTCTGGAGGGATGAAATAGAACCATATGATATAATCTAGGACTCTAACTGCTGTTGGGTTGGGTTTGAGTCTGCAGGACTAGGCTAGAGCTAGACCAAAATAAAACTCTCTTAACAGCACATAGAGAGGAACTAAGATTCTCAGCAGCCACTGCCTTAATTCACAGATTTTCACTGCAAAGCAATTCTTACTGCCATGATGCTGTGCATAATGCAAGTGATGCTGTATGGCATTAAGTTAGAAACTCCTCGGATGTTGGATCCTTTGCTCAGGAGCGCATAGAAGTCACAGAGCATTTGCTCAAAATACACAACTACTTATTATACTGGGACTATACAGACCCTTGAGCCACTGTTTTTGTTTTTTTCTTGTACGTTAGGAGACTCTTATTTCTCTGCCAGCAAATGACAGAAACCAAGCCAATATGTGTGTGTATATATATAGATATAGATGTATTTAGCCAATATTGAGATATTTAGCCAGTTTGCAGACTTTCCTGATAGCTAGTTAAGGAGTTAGCACACCCTCTACTCTGTTCTTTTAAATCCTCATTGGACAATCATTGCTTTTTCTAGATTTCCAAATGTACGTAGAAGAAATGACTGTGGGAAGGTAATACGGAGCCTGAAGGGCACAGGAGGCATGGAGAAGAAGAAATCAAAGTATTGCACTACATGGATAGGGATTGGTGTGTTGTAGGTTCCTGTGCACACTTGATTTGGGAGCTCCTGCTGTGTATATTAGATGAAATACTGCACTGACATGCTCCAACTGCTCAAAATCAGATTCCTAGGGAAAAATGCCATCCTTGCTTGCTCACCCTGCTAGGTAGCATTCTCTGCAGTTTTCTTTAAGTTGTTTCTAATATTTTTCAATCTTGATGCTGTACGGAGACCTGGAATCATCTAAAAGTCTAGAGTTTTCCTCAGGCTTGGAGCCGAGAGCAGAGTCAAACATTTGTCATCAGCAGGACTTGCCAGTAGCGGAGCTGGGCACTACAGATGACAGTGACACAGGTACACAATGAAACAATGAAAGGAAAAGCTTTCTGGGACAGAGGATGGCAGTTCATGATAAGACAAGAAAATAAACTACACAGGTGAAAGGGGAGGATATGGGTAACTGAAGAGGAGAAGACACACCAAGACATAAAAAAAATTAAAAAAGATGTTGGCCAAGTATAAACTAGTGGTACATTGGAGAAATCAAAGGAATGAGCACAGTGGGAAAAAGTGTAGGAATTGAAGAGCAAAAAAAGTGAAGAATTTCAAAGATATACTTCCTCCTTCCCAAACACTCAATATAATAATGAAATAAAAAGATGCACCCTCCTGAAAACACCATCCATGATAAGAATAGTGAAAATATAAAACTGTGTTTTTGAATGTAATTTTGATATTATTATATTTCTATATAGGCTGCTGCTCTTGTAGTATCAGAGACAATAATTTTTCTTAAGATGTAGTCTTCTAGGCAAATGTGTGAGAACTAATATTTTGTTTCTCTTGTTCAGATCAGAAGAATGTGAATGCAGCATGGATTTGACTTAGTGTCTCCTTCTATGAGTACAGAGGAAAAGTGGAAAGCGAAACCACGCCCCTCGGGAAAGAAAGGGAATGAATCCATTATAAATGAGATCCATACAACATCCTCCTGGAGGTGTGTTGAAATTTCCCACGGGAGGAAGAAGTATAAACAAAGGTCAATGTTACTAATAAAAGAAAAAAATACTTGGCAACCAAGGAAATAATAATTATTTGATTGCAATGCCTGAAAAGCTAGCAACAGAAACAGTACTCGTCAAAAGCAACAGGCCAAATACATCTCATTTACAACCATACCTGTCATTACACCAAGAATGTTTGCCTTATTGCCCTGAGAGCAATGCTTTGCCAACAAAATAAATAAATATGCCCTGACTCTGTGCCTTTGCTGCATTACTCTTATGACCACAGTGTTCCTGAGGGCTTGTTATGTTTAACTTCACAGCACTATCATGGTACAAGGCATTGCTATTACCTCTGCTTCACAAATGAGGAACAGCCTGAAGTAGAGCTGTGCTTACAGCTGCACACACAGCTTGTGTCAAGGAAGGGAGTTTCCAAGTCCCAGGCCAGTTACCTTTGTTTGACTTTTCTTGCTTACTTTGTGAGCTGGCAGAAACAGTAATGGGATATTAATACTGGAGAAAATATGCAACAGTTTTTCTCGAACAGTAAATTTTACCTATCAGGAAATAAATGTAGAAAAAAAAGTAGGAAATAAAGGTTTCCTTATTGCAAAACACATACTCCATGAAATACAATCACAGCTCCAACTTTTTCTGAAAGGTTCCATATAACAACTTCCCAAAATATTTACAAATAATTGTATTTGGCAACAAGATCCTTTCTTGAACCTAGTTCCATTTCAACTCCCCAGTTCAGACCGGTAAAGCCTATTAAGGCATTTCTAACAGGCATTACTATTTTTTACTGGAAAGGCGTATGCTGATCTAGACACAAGGAGCCGTGCATAGCTCTGGCCGCTTTTCTAGTCAGTGTTGAAATGCAGTGTTTAGCCGTGCATTTCCTCAGATGTAGCTTCACTAAATAGCACCATCTAGCTGAGCTTCATCATGATGTGTACGGCCATTCTGTGTCCTCAGTCATGCTGTGTTTGCCGAAGTGTGCAATGTACAGCAGAGTTTGGGAATGATTTGTTACCCTTTCGCCGTGGATTACTTTGTTCATTCATCCCCGTATGCAGGCAGAACAGAGGGGATACTTAACAGGTCTGGATTTACTGGGCAGGCTGAAGTGCCTGTGCTTATTTCCTGCCTTTTCCCAAGTGGTACTTACAATTCAACTCCAGTTGAATGCCACAGTTTCTCTGCAGCTGCTCAAATCTTCATGCTAGGTTGGGCAGCAGAGAGAAAACAATATGCAGTAGTAAGTATCACTCTCTCCAGAGTCAGTGTATGGTGGAAGTGATAGAGAGACAAGACTTTGTTAGGAAGCCAGGCTAATGCTGTTGGGAAGGGGTAGACTGTGTAATATAAGCTCATTTTTTTACTGGCTAAGGAATGGGAGTTGGATTTTCCCCATCGCACACCAGTTTCTGCTCTGCTCCTAGTGCTGTAGCATGTTCAGTTCTTTATTTCCAGGAAGACAATACCAGCTGCCTAGATTTCTTTTCTTCTTATTTCAGTGGTGTCTATCTCTTAAATAATCTGCTAACACTAGGGCAGGTAGGTCTTCTAGAGCATCCCATTTTCTCCATTTGCATTTCTTTTCTTTCTTTTTTTTCTTGTTATGTATCTTTTTTCTTCTTTTTTTTTTTTTTTGTCTTATGTCCTTAGCATGTATGTTTGGCATTTCTACCCTCTAAATGAGATTACAATCTTATAGAATATATTTTTTAGAATTATTACTTACCTTGCAGAACAGAACAGAAAAAAAGTGCACTCAGAATTCTCAAGTTTTCTTTTTCTTTTTTTTTTCTCTCACGAAACAGAGGATAAGACCAAAGAGTGCTTACAGAAAGGGAGCACTTTCCTATGTCAAACTCAATAAGAGTTTATTGGATTCACTGTTGCTAGTGATGAGAGTAGCTGTTCTGATTGCTGACATAGCTCTGCAAAGTTAGATAGTACCATTTGTGTTTTCCACTGAGGTTATAAACGTATCTTTTGTAAGATACTTCTATGAAGCTATTTAAAAATGTGCCAGTCTCCTACATTACTATGAAATCGATCAGTTTTTAAACAGTGATCTGAAAAATGGTGTATAGAATTAGGAATTCCTAAATTATTTTCTTTCCTTCTTAGTATTTCATCTTTATGGAATTATTACTAATTATTAATATTGAAATATAAATATACCTCTTCTAGTTTCCCTGTTTGGAAAATAGGTATAACAGTTTTTATCATTCTTTATACAATGTATTGAGAACAGTAGAAATGAAAGAATTAGAATTGTAGAAGGTAAATAATTTCCAGTATTTCAAATATTTTATAATAGTACTATTCTGTTATAGTCTCCTTTGCCCATAAAGTACCCTTGAAAATCTATTATCTGCTCCTTTCTTTCAAGATGAGATAAAGAATTTTCACAGAACCACAGAATCTTCAAGGTTAGAAGGGACCTCTGGAGATCATCTAGTCCAACTTCCCACTCAAGCAGGCACACCTAGAGCATGTGGCACAGGGTGGCATCCAGGCGAGTTTTGAAGACTTTCAGAATTTTTCTTATGACTAGACACTTTACTTTTGAGCAGAAACAACCATTTTAAAAATTCCTCCAGATACAGTCATACAAGTCAGAAAAATGGTTTGAACATATTCCTGTGATGGTCCAAATGTATGCACTGAAGTTGAATGCCAATCCAGTTGCATAAATAGGAGATTGGTATGTGCTCCCAAAGGCATAGCATCCTTGGATTGCTCTATTCAGTCAAATTCATGAGTGATGGCTAGAATAGGAACAGGCCAAATAGGTAGTTGTTTCTATGTGTGCTTAAAGTTCCTAATGAATATTCTACCCAAGGAAATACTAACTATTGACCACTTGTTAGTTGTTCTACTAACGAGAAAGAGTTAATTTAATGGGTAAGGTGCCAGTAGATGGCACTAGAGAATACATCCCCTAGTTCTGCAGGTCCTATTTTGTAGGATCAATAACTACAGGGTTGTAGACTGTGAAGGATTTCTGTCCATTGCTCTTTACATGGTGCCCTTAATGAAAGTTGGGCCTGTTTCAAGTGCTTTGCTAGAACAAGGCATAAGATACTCACTTTTCAAAGCTGCTTCACTGCCCGTATGAACTGTATGTCTTTTTTTACTGAAGGGCATTAACTTGAGTTTCTCCACTCTTGTTCTCCTTGCATATATATATTTTAAAGCTTAGATTATTTAAATGAATGTGTTCATTTGAGTATATAAAAGATTGCAATTAGAAGAGTTGGAAAGGTACAATTAGAGGAACTCTGCTTCCCATTCTGAACAAAAGCAGTTAAGACACAAATCTATGGGAGTAGGTCAACCTTTGGTAAAAAACATTCAATTTCCTGTTTTATGGGCGCTATGCTAAATGCAGTCCATTGCCTTTAATTGAAATAAATGAACTGTTTGTCAGTCCCAGTGGAAGCAGAACTCTGGAAGGAGCCTAAAATTCCCTTTTATAAGAAAGAAAACAAGTAAGAAAACTCCTCAGTGACTAGTCTGACACCTATTATTGCTGGTTTATCAAAACCTCCACCCATTCCACATGGATACAGGGACTCTATCTTTATCATAATTATTAGTCTAGACTGGAGACATGTCAGGTTAATATTTCCACAGAGAGAGGACTTTTTCTCCTTTAATCCAGATGGTGGATTGAATCACGGGATGGGATCTGGAAAGTGCTCCTAAAATGATCGTGATTTTGTCACATTGGCACAGATTACTCTACTGGGAACCACTCCCAGAAAAGGAAAAACATGGATGAAAGCTGTTTGATTCCCTGTGGAAATGATCTAGTGAAAATATCTTAAGAATAGTATAGACTAGAGATATTTTACACTAACCACGAGTTTCTGATTATATTTGGCTTTGGCCTACTACTATAATGACATTAATGTACACAAATACTTGATTCATTTCTAGTAGTGTCAATAGTACTTATGGCTATACCATAATGAAAACCTTGCATGACTTCTCAGTCTTGTATCAGATAGATAATGCCAAACAAATATTTTCCTTCAATTTGTTCAGAAAAGAGAAAATTAACTTAGAAATGACATTTTTAGTCAGAGAAAACTCTTCAAGGAGTGATATCTAACAAAAAAAAAAGCCACTTACAGTGTAATTCATGCCTCATTAACACTTCTTACAACATATCTTCACTTACAGCTTACAGTAATTCTTGCTTCAAAGCTATTCTGGGAAGTCAGGTAATTTGCAAGATAGTGATTTCTGTACTTATATGTGCACTGCGCTGAAAAGCTGGAAAAGGTTGAAAGTTGTCTTTGATATGTGAAAACATATTTTATCAATAAAGCTTCAGAATCCTACAGTGCCTAGCTAGCACTGGTAAAACTAAAGGTCTATCAGCATTTCCATTATGAACCTTCATTTTCAGGGGTTTGTAATACTAGCAGTCCCTAAAATATCTTTCCAAATGGAAACCTGGCATGCAAATTCTCAGTCCAATTATTTTTGTATAAATTTTGAAACAAATCAGTTTGTCCATTTTTTAAGTTTTAAAGAAGACTATAAATTTTTATGGTTTCAGATGCTTTATTACTTTCCTGTAACACAGAACAGAAAATCATTTAAAAATGCTTCATTAAAATAAAGTTTGCAATGCATATTGTTAAATGTGATTTTTTTTGTATTTGTCATTCTTTAAATCAAAAAGTAGCTACTGTGGATATTATTTAGCATACAGTATTATTCTGCAGGAAGAGATCTGCTGATTTTAGACTCCTTAACACTCTTGTGGCTATCTCTAAATAAAGGACTATATTAAGTGCTGAGTGTGTGAGAATAAGTTTTCAGTTAGGACTATGCTACGAAATGTGTTTTAAAGTAAGCTAAGCTCAGCCAACATTGCAGTGCTATCTGACTGCAACCATTTATTTCATAAAGAATATCATTCTTTGTTTATTTTTCTCTTGATTCTATTGGAATTTAAGCAATCTTAAAGAGTATTAACTTGCATCTTTATGAGGGGAGCAAAGGGAGGTTAGCTCACATGTGTGGACCAACTCAGAACTAATTTTGACATGTTTTCTAAATATACGTAAAAACTTTCTTGAAATAGGCTTTAATATCTGTAGATTTTCTGACCTGATTAGTATGTTTGTAAAGGGTACATGTTCATATTCATTCTCATACAAGATTAGATCCTGAGAAATAGCAAATGCTCTAATTTCATGTGCTCAAGTATGCCACTTATACTTGCTGATAGTTGGATATGTAAATACATTAACGAGGAAAAATATTCTAAAAACTTAAATTCCATGTAAAGCCTAGAAAACTGAAAATAAAAAAAAAGAAATATCATTCTATTTGCTACCTAAGATTCCTTCTATAACTATAACCCTCTAAAACAATACCTCTACATCAGGAAATATTGTTGTAAAACCACCAGGAAGTTAAGAATTCAGAGAAATAAGCACTTTTCCCTTTATTGTGCACAAATCTGAGCACATAACTCTCTGAAAAGTATGTTAATTTCCTGGATGAAGAAATGACTTCATCATTATGTTTGAGTAATTTTATTTTTGTTTATATAAAGAGACAAAATGCATTAGTAATGGCAGAGACATCTGGAAATATCATCAGGAGTATTCAGAATTGTTTTCTTTTCCTGATCAAACAGAAAGTTTTCTTTATTTCTCCAATTTCTCTACTTCATTTTATTAAGAACAAGATGTGATAGTAGCAATAACGACAATGAAACTTATAATGCATTATAATAGATTTACAATGTATTGCTTCATAAACACATTAGAAAGGAAGTGTATCATGAAAATAAGTGTGCTTTGACACTCTGTTTTGTAGTATAGATCTTTTAAATACATTTAAGTTTCTGTAACTTTGGGAAAATTCAACAAATATGGGTCTTAGAGACAGATATGATGACTTGCTTGATGCCTGATTTCATAGCTGATCTTAAGAAGATACCTGGTCAGTAGGAAGGAGTAGGAGAACCATATTTTTCTCTTACAGAGACCAAAGTTTCCTACCAATCTGAAATGATTCTGCTCTGGCCTGACATTTGTGAAACACTATGCTAAATTTAATAAGTACTGCAGCATTACTGCTTACAGTGTTGAGCTGAATGCTGCTGTAAAAAAGCAGATGTACTTGTGCTACTGTCACCATTGCCTTTACAAATGGCATCAGATTGGGTAATGATCCAGAGAAGAAGTTGCCTGGTTTATTGTTCTATATCTATGGAAATCAATGTTCCCTTCGCTGCCTCTCCCATTCTACCTCTTTTTCCTTTTATTTGCTGTTGGGCTAGGCTGCCACAGCAGAGAGGAAGCCAACTGAATTTGTTTACTTTATGAAATATAGAGTCTGTTTTGACTAATTCAAACCCATATGTAGCACCAAAGGGATATATCATCCATTAGAATCCTAGGAATTTCCTATCGACATTTTATAAAATTTATTAAAATGAGAATTATTTAAATAGGACCTCTTCTGACCTCTTGATGACTGTATTTCTAAGCCCTCCTGTGACATTTGCAGGCTTATAGAAGGCGCAATAGTGGAATAATCGTCACTATGATTGACATCAGGAAGGGATCATCTCCTATGAATGAGGACTCTGAGACAGTCATTATTACCTTTCCCTGCTGGACTGAAAATACATACATTAATAGAGCTTTGTGAGGGATGCATGGCTCCCTACAAACCCCAGTAGTTTCAGATTGTCATATGGAACCTTATAGTAGGATCTGTGATGTGGCAGACTCACTGGGAACTGAATAATTCTGGTGAAATAATTACCTCAATTGTAAGGAAATGAATACAATACAACTGGAGAGATTCAATATTTTGTGTAACGGTTACATACCATTACATAATGGTTACACAGTGTACTCTGAGTTATGCATCATAATAGCACTGAAATATTTCCTTTTTAAAAAAGTATTTCTTTTTTTAACATTAATTTACTTAATATGTGGCTTTATTTTTAATTTAATAATTGGAGTGGGGAACATATCTAACTAGCTATCTATAGTTACGGTTGGATTTGTCTTTTTTTTAAATAACTGATTTATCAGAAAAAGATCTCTTGCCATAAAAGGCTGCCTCATATGTAATTAGATTTTTGTTGGTCAGTGTTATACATATGTATATGTTTTGGTGAAGCCTTCTATCAACCCCAGAAAGAGTCTGTTTTGCAACATTTAAAAGCTTAGCAAAAGTGTTATGGTACAAGTTGAATGAACCTTTTTGTCAGACTTGCTGTATGAGTGTTGCCTGTTGTAAACACTTGTTCATTCATAACAGAATCCAAAGAGGATTAGATAATAAGTACACTTAGCACATTTGCAGCATGGTATGCAAAGCAGTTAACCCAACTGATATGCTGTTTGAAAGCTTGGCTGAAAAAAAATGTTGAAACATCAAGGAGGGTAATTTGAGGCTTAAGTGGAAAATAATATACTAAGGAGAAGTTCAGTGTTTCTGCTGAGGAATTAAACCACTGTGGCTAAACAACATGATGCACAAATAATTTATACTCTAGTGGTAATTTTTTATTTCTAAATGCAAATGCACACATCTTAAAAGAAATACTAGAGAAAAGTTTGCAAGCATGTTATGCTGATTCATCAAACATACATATTATATATAATCTGTTCCATTCATGAACCACACGTACATATATATACAATATGTATATATGTGTGCCTGTA
>JAUBOD010000982.1:500557-511468 GCA_032353885.1 Nothura maculosa | reverse complement strand
TATATATATATATATATATATATATATATATATATATATATATATAGGCTAGTCTATATATATATATATATATATATATATATAATCTGTTCTCTCTGCCATTTGTTTGGAAACCAACAACATTAGTACCTATCTTTGCATGTTACCACTTGTACTGTTGGGGTACATCCGATCACCTCAACTGAGCTCTTCTTACTAACCTAGTTTTAATGATACTATTCTAAGGCTTAAATCAGTTCATCAGCCTTTTTATTTATATATTTATAATTCCTATTTGAAAACAATAACAATAAAAGCTAAATCTTTAAAAAGAAAACCAAAAATTACATTGGTTCACCACCAGAGTTGTATCTCTGGGTTAGATTATCTTCTGCTCATGTGAAACAATCTGCCCCCATAGGAGCATTATCTCGGTGGTTGTACTTTACACTATTTCCTCTAGTCTTGTGTAAAGACATGACATGATCTATCTGACTGAATCAATTTTGACTCTCCTGTTACAAATGGAGCTGGTAGAGGAGCTCTGTTTGGTGCCTACATTTTGTAACCATGCAACTTTAGGTCATATTAAATTTGTCCCTGATTTCTTCACGTGATGTGTGGTGCTTTCCAGAGCTACAAATGTGCAGAGGGGAAAGCTCAAGATATGCGATTTGTGCTTGAAGGAATGCACCAAAGTTAGAACAGATGTTGCACTCTGAGGGATTTTCCTCAAAATCAGGTATCTCCACAGAGGCCAGGCTTTGTAAAAAATTCTCACTGAAGACTTAAGATAAATCTCTTCCTGGAGATTTTTTTGAGGAGAAAAGATGATTCAAGTCCAAATGCAGTATTTTTCTACCATCCTTTTTCCACAAATAACCATAGTGAGTGATGACTTGAAAAATAAAAAAAAAAGAATTGGCAAGCATAAAGTCAAACAATGTCATGCTTCAGCTAGAAAAAAAAAAAGACACTGAGAAAAAAAAATTACATTGTGTCATTTTCTTAGACTTACTCATAGGAAAAAATGGGCTTTGCCAAGGTATATTTAATAACTGGGAGGGCATAGGCAACAGGAAGGCTCTTTTGTTATGCTTTCATCAGCTTTTTATGGAAGGTGCAAAGAGTTCGTTTTGTAGACTAATTTTTGTTTACTTCTGGAGTTATAGGTGAGCTTGCTCATTTCTTCAATAGTGCTATGGTTGTCTTTCTTGCTTTGCTAACCTTTGATTTTTTTATTCCCTTATGCACTATATGGAGAACATGAAATGCATGACTTACTGTGCTTCACGTCATCTTTTTGCCATTGAACTGAGAAACAAATAAAAGATTTATATTGATAATTGATATTTATATGATAAAAGACCAAAGGATTTCTCTACTTCCAGTGTTGAAATATGCTGTTCTGCAGAATGAAAATGAAAGTGCTTTACTTCATCTGTTGTTGCAGGAAAAAATAATGGGAGAATGTTAAATGTGAACACATAATTTTCACTCTTATTTATTAACTTTAAGACATGAGTGCATGGCCTGCCTTACCTGGTAATGGAGTTAATTAAGAATTTGGCTATTAAACATAAATCATGTCTTCCCATTCGATGTCTGTAATTTCATTTGCTCCAAGTCCCTAGAGTATTTTAAACAAGTGAGAAGAGAGAACTTTACAAACAGTCATATTCTACTTTAGCATAACATAAGAAATCTCAGGTGATTTTAAAGTGTTTAGAAATAAAGAGATTAATTTTCAACTGCAGGTGAGGAGAGGTCATCTCAGCTGAGGGGATACTTCCTTGGTTGTGGTGAAATAGCCTGTTAGTGTCAAAACTATTTCATGCCACCACAGATCCTTCTACCCAAGTAGGCTCAATCAGTTTTAAAGCAGCATTACAGCCACCTTATTCCAGGAAGATGCAGAGTACTGTGGCCACTTTACTCATTACAGTTGTAGCATATAGTCACTGTTAAGCAGTGTGCAGTAATATAAGAAGGAAGCAAATATAAGAAGGCACTAAAATTTCAACTTTTTCCAGTTGAAATTGGAAAATATTTATTTCTTGAACAACCTGGTACAGAAAACACACTGCCATCGAATTTGAGGAATGATTCAATGGAAGCTAGCACTTTTTTTTCTTTGCTTTGCTTTGTTTTGTTTCATTTTTGTTTGTTTTGTGTTATTTTGTTTGTTTTTGTGCTATGGAGTCACACGTGCTTATGAAATAAATTTTAAAATATGGACTAGTGATACCATGAAACAGTGTGATGGCCTATCCTTTCCCACTAGGGAAAGGATATCAGAAAGATTAGTGTTACTAACACTTTGCTTTCTTTAACAGAATACCGATTAAATAAAACATATTTATTTGCATATGTACTCTGTTTCTGTCCAATACAGACCATTGTACAAGTTTCATCCAAGCCTCTTGTCATCCGACTTGTGAAATTTAAGAGCTTCCTTTGTTTTACTGCTTGTATATGTCTCTTAGCTAGAAGCTCTTTTGTCTTCTTTTTTTTTCTTTCCCGCTAGTATATGTGCATTTCACTGTGCATTTCAAACAGTGGTGAACAACAGATCTGATTACTCCACATAGACTGTGTCCCTTCAGAATGTGTTATCTCAACAGGGACTTGTAGAGAAAAAAAGGCTATTTCCTTGCTTTCTAGCAATAAGTCAATGGATTCTTAAGAGGAGGCTTTGCCTCGGATGCAATTCTTAGGCTATGAGCAAGCAGAAGATAAAAGAGATCAAAAGCTTCAAACTCTTGTGAGGGGGAAAAAGCTGCTGTTAGCAAGGGGCCAAAAGCTATAGCAACATAACTATTCCCTAAGAAGTGAAAACTTAAAAGGAACTTTTAAAATGTGTATCAAACAAAATCTAGTGTATATTCTTCATGGACAAAAGCGCATACACAAGCTCACTGCTCTCTATCTCTCAGTGAAAGGTAAACAAAAATCTTGTTTGATTGGTCCCTTTTGTATTCACATAGTTACATAGAAGACAGTGGGGGAAGGAGCAGCTTAGGAGCCGGAAGGACTGCGCTCAGCAAGACTGTTGTTATTAAGCTGAGTCTAAACTGCTGGTTTGAATTAGTATGCAAAATATAACTTTGCAACTACTTATGTTTTATTGGAGGATTATATTTTGTTTGATCACCATTCTCCTTTTAAGGATGAACAAGTTTAGGTGACCTACACAACCACTAAATTATCTGTGGCATTAAGGCAGAATTCAGACTGTCATTTGAAGTACACAGAGTACATTGAAGTACATATGCTGTACATAAAACTATTTACTATGGAGGACTGAAAAGTATGTAACATTAACAAACACATTAAGTTCTGAGGATGAAATCTATCTTCCTAAAAATGTAAAGTAATTATGCAATTCATTTACATTTCAATATGCAACCATGCATAATTTGTGAGTCCTTATAGATCTCTGTACCTTATGTACAAAAATAGAACTTTGTTGCGTATGCCCAGGAGATGCAGTTTTTGCCAGTGCAATATGTGCTGAAATATAGAGATATAACTTCTTGCACAGTCCTTATAGGCCATATTAGGAGTGGAACCTCTCTGGTGCAACAACAGTGCAGAAGAACTATATGACTGTGACATTTTATTCTTCCAAATACTAGGTGTGGTGTTTACTTTGGGAGAAATGGTGCAGGTGGTTTTCCATTCTGGCTGAGGAAAGTTTGGAAACTGTTTTGTCTCATAGGCCCTAAATTTGGAGGAAAAATTGCCACTCAGGGAAAACTTTTCCCAATTACTTATCTATTCTCATTGAGGGAAACTCTTTCTCAGTTAATTGCAAAATTTAAAAAATGATAGCTGACTATGTGAAGAAATTCATTCGCTAAGAAAAATAGTAGAGCATATTACCAGAGTTTTCACAAGAACTTCATGTTTTAGACAAAGATTGAGAAGTAGAGAGCTATAAAATATTGTTTAGGACATCTTGTTTTTCTTCACTAGAGCAGAATTAAATGATGGTGAAAATCTTTTACATTTCTTTCCTCTTCCTAACAAATTATTTTTTATATATATTTATTTATATTTATATCTGTTTGCTGAAATATTTGTAGGTCCTAGGAAGAAAAGGATAAACGTACTCAGAGTCTGAGTAGCACTGGAATATAAACATATGCAAAATTTATTTCTCTCATATGTATGTGTCATCATAGTCAGGTGCATTTACATATGACAATACTTTCTCATATGAATAAAATGAGATAATTTCCTAAATATGTTATTTTCTTTCCTTCTTCCCAAATGTCATTGCACAGATTTGATGGCTACGTGAGTAGTTATTATTATTATTAGAGATTTGGCATAACTCAGTCTACACTTCCCAAATCCTGTACTGATCTGTAAACCTTCATAAACACATCTAGACCTTTCTTAACAAAGACTTTTATGTCAGTGGCAGGGAGAGTGATCTTTCTCTCCTGTCCTGGTATCTGTATACCTTCAACAGTAGTAATCTCTTCATTTAATGAAGATAAAAATGGAATAGTCAGGTTAAGTAACATAGGATATGCACACACCAAAAGAACATTTATGTTTTATCCCTCTGTTTAACCATATTGATCTAACTGAAGATTAATTGTTCACATGGGTGCATCAGAACCCTATGCAGTAGAGAAATACTTTTGAATTTATCTGCAGACCTGCATTCACCTAAAACCTTTGCAGAAGAAAAAAAAATGTCAAAATGTGTCAAATGTCGTGCTGGCATTCATGGTTCAGAAATTCTTAAGTCCATTAATTACCTTGGCTGCACATACTGCATGGAGCAATTTCATTAAGGTGATTGGCAAGCAGTGCCCTTTATTAATCCTGCTTGAGTCAAATGAACTAACTTGGGAATTGAAGTCTTAGACTTTCCAATCCATATCTTAAGAGAGACTTTAGAGTGCAAGATTGATGTGTACAATTTGTAATGTCCTTCTCCGGTTTAGTATCATCTGGATAAATACAGACCATCAAGCCTTACCTAATTGTAGAAGAGAAGGTCTGCTTTAATTTAAGTGTGATTAGCCTTAAACTTATTTCTATCCCTCCTGCACTTTGAGCTCTTCCTGCCCATTAGTAAGTAATATCACAATACTACATTTCTGTATAGCATGTCCTCTTTTAACTGTCTCACAAAAAGACCTTAATAATACTAAAGGCTTTGTTATTCATTTAGTTTTATTCCATTTTCTTTTGCTTTAATAGGAAGAAGATATCCCACGTCTTTAATCAGGATTTAAGATAGCTTTATGTATTAGATAATATTCAGCAGCAGCAGCTTTTGAGACTACCTACTAATTACTCACTGTCATATTGCTTTCAAAACAGAATTTTCTCCTCAGCATATCATTTTGAGTTCAGTCCTTCAAACTGAGCTAGGACAAATAAATTCTCTATTGTAATGACCATTTTGAAATAACAGCTTCTTTTTCCTTTTTCCTTTTCCTTTTCCTTTTCTGATGGCAAAAATAATTACTCCAATTCTTATATACTTTTCTTCTCTCTTTGTTTTACTCTAGGAGAGACCACTGGAGCAAGTTATCCTCTGAAAAGCACTATATATGGTTCTGGGCTCCTGGAGATGTTTAACTGGAACTGTCCAAAACCCTCAAACAGTGAACTAAAAGGCAGTATAGAAGATCTAATGCCTGGGCTCACTGCCTGGTTTATCTCCATTTCTTGAAGGATTTACAGTACAGATGTCTTCTGAAAGACCTGTTGCAATTCAAACAGAAGTTTTTGCTGAAAAGCTATCTTTTAAGAAATTTCCAAATAATTTAAGAAACTTTCAAATACTTTATGCATATATCAATCTAAAAATATACACTATAGTCCTTCCTGGCCTTAATACGAGTGAATGTATATGTAATGGCTGAGTCGTAAGCAAAAGATTCAATAATTCTCTTTATATATCTCTCTAGAAGATTATGACATATATTTCATGTTTTTTTGACAACCTGGAATAATAAAAAATCGACTCTTTGCCCTCTTCCACATAGCTATAATATTATTTTTCTCTCTATAGGGTTATAGAAGACCATTATCCTTGGTTTCTGCACACTTCCCTGCCAGGCTTTACTGCCTCCCAGATGCATCCATTTTTAATTTAATCATTATGGGAATCTTGGCTGCATATAAAGAAACAGGGATATTCATCCTTGGTTTCCTTCAGTAGTTTAGGATTGTAGATGGGTTTTTTTTCTCACTTTTTGTTCAAGTCTTAACTTGACTGCTGTTTTCATCAGCTGTGTAGTTTGTTAGCCTATTCTATGTCTTATCTTTAATGTCCAAAGGCATTGTTTAACTTGTACAGTTCCTGAGTTCTTACAATGCTACTGTTTGTATTTTCCAGACTAAAGCATTTTGTAACTGTGGCTTAAATCATGTAATGACTTATACACATCCTTTATATGGAAATGTTTGTGATTTCAGTGAGAACAACCACAAAATGTTGATTTTATGGCATAGTAAGATAATCCTAAAAACTTGCCAAAATTTGTAAATAAGCAGTATTTTTTAAAAATCAAATGTCTCATTTCTGGGGAGCTATGTCTTCATATACTATAAAATCTTGTATCATATTTATATGTGTGTGTGTGTATGCTTTTTTTTTCCTTTCTGAAATTGTATAGTTTTAATCCGATACATTAGTATGCCTCTGAGTGACTACTGTTTATGAAACAATGTAATGGTCTCTTACGAGCTAGACAGGTCGTAAGCATAACCAAATGGAGAAGACAGCAGTTTTAACAGTAACTTCAGGAGGGGCTTAGCCTTAGCCCCAGAAATTTAGTGAGTCAGTGAAATGCTGTTACATAAGCCTACCTTTCCAAAGCACTTATGATCCTGTGCTAGATGAGCACCCATACTGTGAGCTGGTGGCTAATGCACATCTGCCAAGAAAACTGATAATACTGCTTTTTTTCTCCCTACTCTTTTGTACCTCTGCACCTATTCCTGGCCATATGATTCCATCTTCCCTTGCAGTAAGCAATTCATCTTACTAGCCTGGTAAGAAACTTATACATACATATATATATGTGTGCATATATATATATATGATGTATTTTCCTGCCAGATTAGTAAATCATGCTGTCTTGCCAAGGGATCTGATGACAGCTCATTCTCCATAGTGACAACTCACTGGGAAAAGAGCTTTGCAGACAAACTCTATGCTCTATGCCATACAAAGCAAGCTTACTCACAGCATAAGTTTTTCCCAGCATGAGTTCAATCTTAGAGAACTTCTGCTGCACATATGTGGAGGCAAAATATTGGCTTCTAAGATCTTTGGTTTGAAAGTACTCTTTTCCTACTGAAAATTCTTCTATGGAATGAAATAACTTATCTATGACAGCTGGAAAATTGGAAAAACGATTCTTAGTATTGATTTTAAGGTCATCCTTAAAGGACATTTGCTGTGTCTTTCTTCAGGACAGTTCTGTGCTGGTTAGGGCCAAGCATTGTTGATGTTGCAACACAATTAGTTTAGGAAATATTTTTGGAGGGTCTTTAATGAAGAAGCTTTTTGTGGTGTGGCCACAACATGGAGTCTGTTGTAGGATAAAGCAACTTAGATTTGACTTTAGATGTGCCTAATTTTGGAGTATTAGGACTGGAGAAAGAGTATCTTTCTACTGTTAGGAGATTTACTGGTTCTTTAGAAGTAGCAAGATGAATAAAGAGAACAATTTATGTGGTCCAGAAAAGCAAAACAAAACAATAGACATTTTTATTATTATTACTTAGAGAGGAATAACATATTTGATCTTATACTTGTAATAGCCAATCCCAAGGACTGGGATTCTCCATTACAAATTAAATTTTCTGTCTCCAACATCTGTATATATACTTCTATCCTTTATTCTCTCTATAGTAAAAAGCTATGTTTATGTGGGCTAGTGTGATCTATTGGTATTGAACCTATGCAGCATCTCCTTAGTTAGATGCCGGAGTACTGACAATTATTTGAAAGAGAAAGCACAATGTGTAGGACTATGCTCTTGAAGGTTTAGGTGACATAAATTTACCATGGCAGGGAAAACTGAGCCTACAAGGTTGCTTGCTACCCACTGCTGTGTTGGCACATAAATAGATAGGCATAATGAATAAGTAGTCTAGACCATGACATCAGTTTCCTACTTTTGTAAGAAGTTCTGGCTCTTCCTGATGTGTGTCAGAAAAGGAACTTTATACAGTAGGCATGCCCAAATCCTGGCATACATATGATGAAAATGATTGTAGAGTAGGTAAAGCCTAAATCCCAGTGGGTTAGTGCTGTTCCTAGGGTGTCCCAATCCAGACCTCCTGGGTTAAGGGCTGAAGGCAATCTGAGAACTTTAAGTAGAAATAATGAGATGGATTGCAGTGCCTGAATTAAGACATTTTTCAGGAATAAATCCACTGTAGAAGTGGTCACAGATAATAAGAAGGATATTCCTGAACCAGAAAATGTGTGGCTTATAGAAAAACAGTCTTAGAAACTTTCATTTTGTTGTATTCCACCATGAAGGAAGAGTTACTGGTTCAGGCAATTAAATTCCAAATTTTCAGAATATTTTACCTGGCCAGTCACCAGAGTGAGAGTACATTTTAAATTGCTGGGAACGTAATCTTTTAATGGAAATACTTATTTTGCCCTTTTTTTTGAGGGGCGGAGTGGAGGGGGGAGGGCAAAGAGACGTTTCTTAATAAAGAAAGTAGAATTCTGTATTCCTATTCTTGCCATAATTAAATCCATTTAGATTAAAACTATTAGAGGTTTCATGTGAAGATTTTATTATGACTACCTTTCAAGTCTCAGATAAACACCTGCCTTACAGTTGTCATCCATAATGGTCACTGTTCTTCATCATAGTGAGATTACCTTAGTTATAATTTTGGATGGCTTTATCTTTTAGGATTAGAACTAACTTATCCAGAAGAAAATAGTTTTATGGCAATTCAATCTTTGTATTTTCTTTTGTAAATTTATCAGCAAAACTTCCATTGTTTTCTTTTTTCTGATGATAAATTACACTTTATTATGGAATCTTGAGTCATAGTAATTTCCTTGTTCCAGTACTATTACCTTCCTGATAGTATTGTCTGCAGCAACCAGATGCTGATGTGTAACCCAACTGTTTCCCTAGTATGTGGGAAGCAGTAAACTTTTTGTTTATCTTGTAAACAGTTCTGGCTATATATCTTTGTCTGTTTCTTTCCCATGGCTAGATTAAGGTTGGCATAGACTGTATTCTCATTGGCAACATGTAGTGCCTAGAAAAAGGGACAAAAACATCCCAGATCTTTGTTATTAGTCTGGTTCACAGACGTAATGACTTACTTTGTTTTGTTTTTAAATCTGGCACAGTTATGTTATTTTTACCTGTAATCTAGACATAAACAGTCTTCAACAATTTGAGGCTTTAGGCTTGCTTTTCATTATTTTTTATATAATTTTACATAAACTCTTCTGAAAAGAAGAATATTAGCATTTAAAACTGATGGTAAAATATTGAATGAAGTGTACCAGATAATCAGTTCCTTGGTTCTCAGAAATAGCAAGTTAATCATGTTTATAAAAATGCTAAGAGCAGCTGTCCATGTAAAACTACTGAAATAGAAAAGAGTTTACACCATATTTTTTTTAAAACTTTGTAGGCTTTAATGATTCTTTGTATTGTAACGACTATCAGATTTCTTGAGGATTCCCTGAAACAATGAGAAGCAGAACTCGGTCCTGCCTGCATGCACTCATTTCCAGGATAGAGTCATGCTTCCTTACTCTCCTTCTGCTACTCTGTCCTCTTTGAGTCTTTGCTGCAAAATGGACTCAGCTTCTCTGCTGCAAAATGGGGCAGTTTCCATAAAGAAGCCTGAGAAGCTTCCATAAGGAAATCTGAAAGTGCTCTTTCCTACCCAAATAAATTTAATTGCCCTGGAGAATAGAGGGCAGCTCAGTAATGAATTATTTTGTATACAGGTCTTTTTGCCTATGTTATGTTTTAGATGCCATGCATTCTTTACCAGATCTTGCTCCTAATTTTGTCTACAAAGTACAGTAAATTGGCTTACAGAAGTGCTGGAACTAATTTCTCAGGAAGGTAAGTTGGCCTATCTGGAGTATCTCCATAATAGTTACACTAACTCTGGTAATTTGAATAGTTCATTTAGAGCTGGCTAGGTTTAAAAGAAACTGAGTTATGATGTGTAGATATGTATTGTTATGTATAGATATTGGGAACTGAAACTATTGCAGTTCTAATAGGGTAACTACAGGAATGCCAAAATCTCTATATTTATTTATCTTATGGTTTAAGCTCAAAGTTTACTGTTTCCAATAAACTTTGGTTTATAAATTGCTTCCCAGAACAGACAAAGCCACTGAAAGATTTTACTATTGTTTCTTTTTGTTCCAAGAATAAATAGTAACCAAGGATACTGGATTTAGTATTTTAATAAAGTTTGGAGTTGAAAATTTTTCATTTGTCCAATATTTATTTATAGAGAAAAAAACTCTTCTGTGTCTTATAAAAGCAGTAGTTCTGAAAATCTATCTCATTAACAAATGCATTTATTCAGTTCCACTGAATTGCTGTAATAACTCTACAACTTAAGTTATTTATGTATTTATTTGTACACTTCTTTGTGGTGAATTTTGTGCAAAAGATGTTATTAAATAATAATAACAATAGAGGTAGAAATATTATAATTCTGCTTATAAGAATTGATCAGTACTGGACCCAATGCTGTTCAACTTGTTCATCAATGTCTTGGATAGGGGCACGGATTGCACCCTGAGCAAGTTTGTGAATGATACCAAGCTAAGAGGAGTGGCCGACACTCCGGAGGGCTCTGCTGCCATTCAGAGGGACCTGGACAGGCTGGAGAGTTGGGCAGAGAGGAACCTCATGAGGTTCAATAAGGACAAGT
>JAUBOD010000982.1:472263-493378 GCA_032353885.1 Nothura maculosa | reverse complement strand
TGATGAACAAGTTGAACAGCATTGGGCCCAGTACTGACCCCTGGGGGACACCACTGGCCACAGGCCTCCAACTGGACTCAGCCCCATTTATGATCACCCTCTGAGCTCTTCCATCTATCCAGCCCTCGATCCACCTCACTGTGCACTTGTCTAGTCCACACTCTTGGAGCTTCCATATAAGGAACATATGGGAGACGGTGTCGAAAGCCTTGCTGAAGTCAAGGTAGACAACATCCACAGCTCTCCCCTCGTACAGCCAGTTAGTCATCCCATCATAGAAGGCTATGAGGTTCATCAGACATGACTCCCCCTTGGTGAATCCATGCTGACTACTCCTCAACACCTTCTTTTCCTTCATATGCCAGGAGATTCTCTCTAGGATGAGCTGCTCCATCACCTTTCCAGAGACAGAGGTGAGGCTGACCGGCCTGTAATTGCCCGGCTCCTCCCTCTTGCCCTTTTTGAAGACTGGAGTGATGTTGGCTCTCTTCCAGTCCTCGGGCACCTCCCCTGCTCTCCAGGACCTCTCGAAGATGATGGACAGAGGCTGAGCAATAACCTCGGCCAATTCCCTCAGTACTCTTGGGTGCATTCCCTTGGGGCCCATAGATTTTTGAATGGCCATTTTGTCTAAGAGGTCCCTAATCCAATCCTTCTCAACCAATGGAAGGTCTTCCTCATGCCCATTTATATCTCTTTCACCTGAGCCATGCAGTTCACAGGGAGTAGTCTTTACCAGTAAGGGTAGAGGCAAAGAATACATTTCATAACTTTGACTTCTCCACATCCTCTGTCACCAAGGCCCCCTCCCCATTCAGCAGTGCACTAACATTTTCCCCCTGACTTCCTCTTGCTGTTAACATATTTATAGAAACCCTTCCAATTGTCCCTGACATCTCTCGCTAACTCTAATTCCACCTGGGCTTTGTCCTTCCTCGTTTCGCATCTGCATTCTCTGGCGATGCGCCGATATTCTTCCCACATGGTCTGGCCCTTCTTCCACAAGCTGTACACTCTGTTTTTCCTCATTAACTTTGCCTAGCAGGTCCTTACCCACCCATACAGGTCTCCTGCCCCTCTTACTTGACTTTTTTCTTGTGGGAATGCACCAATCCTGAGCTTTGAGGAAGTGGTGCTTAAATACTAGCCAGCTCTCCTGGACTCCCTTTCCTTCTACGACCCTGACCCAGGGGACTGCTCCAAGGAGCAACCTGAAGTAGTCAAAGTCATCTCTCTTGAAATCCAGAGTAGCTATTCTACTTCTCATCCATCTTCCTCCATGCAGGATTGTGAATTCCAATAGCTCATGGTCACTGCAGCCAAGACTGTGCCCAAACCTCACATTTCCCACTAGACCATCTCTGTTTGTTAGTATCAGGTCTAGCAGGGCCCCTCCCCTTGTTGACTCATCAACCACCTGCATCAAGAAATTATCTGCAATGTTTTATAGGAACCTCCTGGACTGTCTGTTCCTGGCTGTGTGGTCACATCATGGGAAAGATGCTCACTATAAGGAAGAATTATAACTAGTGTTATAATTCTTGTGTGAAAGTATTCCCTGAAGAATCTATACCCTGATACCAGATCAGCCTAATCCTATTTATTTGATAAAGCCGTATGGAAATGTAATACAAAGTATGATAGTGATAGTGGAAATCTCAGAGTAGTTTTTGCCGGCAGCCCTGTTCTGAAACCCCGTAGAAGAAGATTTTTTTCTACTCTGTGTGTGGTGTGAATTAAGTTGGGGAAAATAAGTTTTAAATGAAAACAAGCATTTAAAAACATTTTATTCTGCAAAAGCTTTCCAAAATCTGGCATAGTTTGTGCGTATAACTATGTGAATGCAGCGGCATGTTTAGCAATTCAATTTTCATTTTGCTTTAATGCTCATTTAATAATCACAAGAACTTTACTCTTTAAACATTTAACATTCTGCTTAAATTCAAATATTAAATATTAGTGAGATTTTAATCTGAGGAAAAAGTGAGCAGTTCTACTTTAATTTTACTCTAACCTTGTGTTCACCTTGCAACTATCATATAGGGAAGCCTGAAACATTATTAGTAGCTGTAATTTGTGACAAGCTTATCTCTAAAGAACATTACATGAAATCCAAAAATGTGACTTTCTATTGTCCACAGGACAAAGAATTATACCCATTCATGGGGCAGGATATTGGGATGGCTATTAAAAAGCAATGTTTCAAGGTTTTATGAAGCAACTGTGAAAGATTCAAGCAGCTAGAATTTTTAATGTTTATGGAATTTGTTCAGGACTTTAAAACGGAAAGTACCATTTAATTGACTACATGCTAATAAAAATTAGCAGTTTTCAACCTTTCTTCCTGAAAAATGAGATATTCTTGTTTAATAATTGACTGAATTCTCCAGCATTCACCACCTTTGTAGGTTATTGTGAAAAGATGACCAGAATATAGAGCCACTAAATATTTCATCTTAATGATAATGTATGCTGCAAAAGGTTTGAACTTTATATTGAGCTTTGAATTGACTTTTGATAAAAGACTAGATTCTGTCCTTAAATTTTTTTTTTCACATTAACTTTGTGCTGGGAGCAGAGGTCAAAGCCAGCTTTCAAACTCAGATTCTTCTCTATTTATTGCTAGTGAAAGGAGATATCAAAGATTTTATTTATTTTTATT
Organism: Nothura maculosa; assembly: GCA_032353885.1. NCBI lineage: Eukaryota > Metazoa > Chordata > Aves > Tinamiformes > Tinamidae > Nothura > Nothura maculosa. Next base: position 490,716 of record JAUBOD010000982.1, on the reverse strand, counting down.
GTAAATTTTATAAATTATCTGGAACAAGTTCAAATAATTGGGAGTGTTTTTACAGAGATGGATGGGATACGTGTCAAAAGTGTTGAGTCAGTTATTTAAGTGAAATATGTCACTATTCTGACAAAGTCAAGGGTAGTTGCACCATCCCTAACACTTTGAAAATTCTACCATCCTCGGCTGTGTATCCAACTGTGTTCTACCCAGCTATATGCATCCATTATTCAGGGAATCTATATAATATACCAGTGACATCAGAGCCAAATGTCTATCATTTCATATGGACTGTAGTTCAAGGCAGTTTAAAGAGTATTTTGTAATTTTTCTTACAGAGTACAACACAAAGCGAGGTATTTCCTACATGTCTAGAGTTGTTTCTCCTTTTTTTTTAAAGGAATCTTTGAAAAAGTATTCAAGCTTAACATAGGCAGGCCTCACCAAGTTCTCTTAGAAAAACATTTTACAGTTAATTCCATTGTCCAAAGTTACTTTTATATATAAAAGACCAATTAAGATATATGCATTAAAAAACATGAAGGTTGTGTATATTTTTCGTATTACTTTACCCCCTTCATACTTATGATATGCTTTTTACCAGTGAATTTAAGTGTCTTATGGATGTACTAAGTATTATGCATGTTTTATATATTTTCAGTTTATAACCTTTTTTTTTAAAAAAAAATATTTTTGCAGTATAACTATTACAACTTACCACTCACATAGTTTTGTGTTTTGGAAGAATTTGCAGGAAAAGACCATGATCTCTACTCTTTCAAACATGAGTATTTGCTTTTAAACATTGCTTTAGGGAATTAGCCCTTGTGTTTGCCCCTAACGAGCCAGTCAATTACAAGTAATCTAAAAAATAAGTACCTCTAGGCATTTATCCAGTGACAGATTTATAACTTAGCAGAATTTAAAGTTACAGTATTTTGTTCTATTGCTGCAAGATTATTTTTATTGTCTTTCTCAAACTTGCTCTTGGAGATCTTTCCTTAAGAATGATTCTGCTCAGAGCATTGTTTGGGAAAATGGCAATCAAACAAATTCCAGTATGATCAGTGTCATGCCTGTATATTTTTGAGGACTTAAATATACTATATTACTATTTTCTTCAGTTAGTTACACTATTTTTGCAACTACAAAAGAGAATGGGATGGGGTTTTTTGTGTTTTGTGTCTTAACTACAGTATTGTGGATCATATTCCAGTCAATCACACGCAGACTCACTGAGAAGGCTATTCACAGACAATGTCAAGGAGAGGTAAATGTGTTCAGCAACTTGTAGGCTCGAGTCTTGTGAAGTAAACCACATTTGGACTTTAATATCACTTTCATTAAAGTGGACGTCAATATTCTTGCTGACTTGGGAGGTACAGGATAGTGCAGAATGAGGATAATGCCAAGGTCTATAAGAAGTAAACAGGAAATGTAAGTTGTGGAAAGAGGAGAAATGAAAAAAAAATCAACAAAACCCCACAAAAACAGAATACACAAGACACTGTTTGCTTTTCAGTACATAACTAAATGAAGCTACAAATTTGCTTGATCAAGACAGAGAAAAAGAAAAGAATGGTGGAGATGTCAAAACACATAAACTGCAGCAGATTAGTGAATGTGCAGCTGCTGCAATTAAGGTCTTTAAATGCCATGTGTTTAAATTGCACACGTTTGAGGTTAGAAACATTGTTCATCCTTATTCATTGTGCTGGGCTCTGAACATGTATAGCACTAAGTAAACAAGTGTGTTTTTTGTGTTTGTCCCAAATACTAAAACTAATGCTGCTGGATAGCAAAATCTCACATTGTTCGAAGCTTATGGAAATGTGGAGTGAGAGTCTTGCTTCCTCAATAGTAATAGGAGTGGCATATTTTTTGCTATCGCAGCACAGAGGAGACACATTCTTCTACATATGCCTTAAGAAAGGTCTCACCGCTTCTTTCTGTCTGTGCTACATAACATATCCAATTGCTGAGCAAAGCATGATGCTATAGTAATATAAATCATAATATGTCTGCTGGTATATAGGTATTAGATTCTAACTACTCTACTACTTTAATCAAATCTGTTATTAATGTAAAGCATTAAGGAATGTGTTTAAAGCACTGCTTAGTATCTTTTGCTCAAGTGTAAGCAGTAAAAAGGAGAATAAGGAGGAAACTAATATCAAAGCTAAATTCAAAGATGAAATAAATGAATAACTCCTGATCTTTTAAGTATTCTTCACATGGTTTATTATAACTGTTGACAGTAGCCCACTTGCTTTTTTTGAGGTCATCTGTGAATTTGAATGTATGGCAAAAAAGCATAAAATATCAGGATGAAAAACAGAAGAGGAAAAAAGTAATGACCCCCTTCCTTCAGCCCTCTGGCAAATACATATTTGCTGTTGGATGTACTGAGTAGAGCACAAAAATCTCTCATGAGAACTTTGTGCAAGGAAATGCACCATGTCTGTCACTAAAAGAGAAAAAGAAACATGTCATCGCTCTGCATGGTATTGATTAAAACAATAAGGACTTCCTGGTGCCAGTAGTTGAAACAACTGTGTGAAAAGCCGTAAAGAAGTATTACCATATTGTTACAGTGTTCTCAGGAAAATTCCAAACAAACTGAAGGATTTCTGTCAATATTTGTATAAGGAAACATGCTGCTGCCTGATTCTTAGGCCCTTCACACACACGTGTGTGTGCACACACACAGGCATACACCAACATGCAAAATTTTGAGAAAGTTTATTACAGATGCATAGAAAAAAAAGGACACAGTCAGAATGTGGCTCATTCTTTTTCATGCTAATATTTACAACATTGATCCCACATTGTTGGTATTTGATGTATGTTTCTGCCAGCTCGAGTCAAAGGAAGGCACAGCTGCCAAAGCCGTATCTTGGGCAGGCAGCAGCCTTTGTGTTCTGCAGCTGGGCATTTCTCAGGTCCACAATAGCTAAGCTAAGCACACTAAATTAGGAAAGATTATTGTTTCATTTATTGACTACACTAGTCTAGAACAGCAAGTATATAATCTGTTTCATGTTTTATTTCTTAGGGTCAGTTTTTAGCAAAAGCTGGGCACATGGACACAAATATAGGGCAGCTGTACTTCCAGCCACCCTAGTAGGGAGAAAATTACAAACATTATGGAAATGAAATTGGCTGGTTTGTTACTTCATGTGGCACAGCCTCCCACCTGCCTTCTCCCAGCTATCCATTTGCGAAGACTTGTTGCAAGTTTTTTTTTTTTCTTTCTGTCTTTTCACATACAGGCTCATTCCTGATAAAGTATTTATCCTACTCTACAATTCGTTTTAAGCAAAGTTAGTTTTATAGTGGAAAGGAAGACAAGCAAGTTCAATTTTTGAGCTCAGTTCTCCAAATGTTTCTTTCATGGAATGGTCTATAGGAAATGGAAGGCAGCAATTTTAGCTGGAAGCAAATATCACTTTCGTATAACAAGAAGGAGAGGGGAGAAAAGGGAAAAATCTATTTAACACTTTAGGCTATAATGGCATTCGAATAATATATTTTTCTGCTATTTATTCAGATGTGAAGGAACTCAGTGAATAATAATAGCTGCTGTCAAAGATATTTGTATTTAAGAAGGTCTTTATGTAAAATCATTTTTTTTTATCAGTGGTGATTTTTCTCCAGGAGAATTTTACCATCTCCTAGCAACCGATATGGCTATCTTTTTTAACAGACGCTGCAGTAACAATGGGTGCCTAACCTTTATGTGGAAGCATTTGCACATGTACAATCAGAACTCTTATGAATTCAAACCGAGTTGTTAAAGTGCTCCAAGGGGGACACTGGTTGCCACTTACCAACTCTGCATCTAATCTATCTGAGCATTTATAGTGGCAGCCATTTCAGCCATAGCTGAGCACCTCCCAGGGAGCATCCAAACCAAACCTGCAGATGACCCAGATGACTTTCCCCTCTGCTCTAAATCATTTAGTTCAGTGTGAGTTTTCTTCTCTTTCTTTGTAGTAGTGTCATTCCACTTGGAGAGCAGTAACATCACCCACACTTGCAAGGTAAAGAGGTAAAGTGTTTTTTTTTTTTGTATTTATACCTGCAAGTGAGAGAACACAAAGACCTATATCAGCAAATGGAATAATTACTTTAGAAGGCACCTTCCTTAAAAAGGTACCTAACCATAAATTAAGTACCTCTTAAGAGAGCAGGTTCTTCCACATAGCCTTCTGGTAATTTTGAACTGTGAAGACTCAGAAGATTTTGGCAAGGGGAATATTAAGGTGACTATAGCATGCTCGAGCTTATCTGTGTGATTCAAAGAAGATGTTCAATCATCTGCATGCCTGAGGAACCTGATTTGGAACATCAAATCATGAGCACCAGCAAAGAGATGTAGGACAGGAAGTAACCAAGTGAACTTTTAGTTAAAAAGATTCATGCACAGAAATTTGGTTTCTCTGTTCAAGGGATTCAAAGCTCTCCAGGATGCCCTGGCTGACTTCAGGCTATTCTATAACATGCTTCCACCAAAGGGATGAGGAGTACAAAATTTCTGCACCTTCGGAGAAATATAAACACTTCTTTACTTGGAAAAAAGTAGTAGCAGACTGAATGACTCTAGGATTTTTACCTGACACGTGGTCTCCCTCCCTACTGCTAGAGCTGTAATGAGTTTTGTACTGGACAGTCACTGAAAAACTACAAGAACAAACAGTGTCAGCAGCAAGCATATTGCTGGGGATAGGAGAAAATGAAACAGAAAACAACGGATTTCCCATAAATTGCTTGACTAAACTCTACTGTTGCAATACTCTTGATGGGCAAAAAAGATCCAAATGAAAAAGAAAATATGAATGAAAGTTTACAAGGAAATTAAACTATCCAACAAAAAATCTTCTATCAATTAAGTACAGCTAAACATTGAACACCAGAAAAAAAATGCAGCTCACCTGCACTCAAATCCATAGGACTTCATGACAAATTTACAGGTGTGAAGACAAATGGACCCTTCATTAAGATCCAGCACTTTTCTCTGATCCCAGTTTATCTGCCTCCACTCTACTATTGATTCCATTCAAAAGTGATGCTTCAAATTTGTAGCTAGAAAATAAGTACATTTTTCATTTGCGATTGACCAAATTTTGGCTGACAGAACATCTTCAACAGAACATCTTCAGTGGGTTTTTTAATAGGAAAATGTCTTTTTTTTCCTCAAAATAGTGTAAACCAAGAAAAACAATGGAAAGCATCCACTGAGGATGAAATTTTACATATATATGTATATATATATAAATTTTTGTATGTGTATATAAACAATATTTTCTTTTTCTTCTCAAAACTGATATTACTGTCAGCCTGTTTTTTATTCTCTTTTCTTTTTGTCTAATTTTCATCCAGTTGCAGATTATTTAAATACACATTATGATTTCTTTTGCTTACTAGTTAAGACTTTTTTCAGATCCATATTTATAAGCAAGCTCCTAGAACCTTTCTGTAAGTTAAGATATTGAGCTTCTGCTTCTTACATGTGATATTTGCAGACATTTGAAAAGCTGATTTTCAGATATTTGTGGGCTATCCTCTTTTGCTGCATGATTTAATATTTTCTGTTATTGATATTCTCTCGTTTACATTGATAAGGAAGACTACTCCATTTATATACAACTTCTGGAACATAGTTTAGGATTTTCTTTTTCTTTTTCTATTTATTTTTTATTTAGCAGCTAGTTTTCCTCAGACAGAGTTGATACTATGACAGTGAGATGGGGTTAAGATATCACTATGGACATTGTTTGAATCTAACAATTCTTGCTTTTAAGTTACATGGAAAACTTAGAAATATTTATGTAACTCTCTGTTGGAAAATGTGTGTCCCAAAGAATGAACACTGCAAAATTATGCTGACAAGTAAGTAAAGAATAGCTAGACTTCTTTCAGAATGTGATGCGTCATTTGAGTGCTGAAACACAATTCTTTAATTTTGTACTACTGAGAGAATTTATTAATATTAGATGAATCCCATTCACTATATAAATTATAGATAATAAATCTAGCGAATAATTTGCATTGAGCAATTTACTACATTTTTTTTGATAAATTTACCCTCTGTATCTGTTTGTGGAGTATCAGTGATGACAGGCCTCTGTTTTTAAAGGATGTGAGGTAAGAAAGTACCTTCTAAGTAATGAAGTACAGTCCTTTGCTATTGCCAACTATTGTGTTATAATATTTAGTTTATAAACTTGGAATGTTCTATTTTAGATGCGGCTAAATTTTTATTTTACTTCTTTATCAATTAGAAACTTTCTATTAATTTTAGAGCCTAATTTTACCCATCATTTTTGATCATTCTTGGATGAACTTTGGCTGTTCAGCTTTACTAGCTCTCTGTCTCCTCTAGCGTATACTTCTTTCTCAGAATTTAGTTTACTAAATAAAGTTAATTTCATTTAAATTTTCTTTCTCTTTCCTGGATTATCCTAGGAATTCTATTTTGTGTATATTCCTATTTATTTCTTTCATTATAGTTTAACCTAATTTATCTGATTTTTCTAACTTCAAAGACCAATCTTAAGCCAATTGTAAGTATTTACTAATCAACATTCCGTGCTGATTGGCCTTGTTTTATGTTTATAATCTCTCTCTTAACTCTTCTTTTTATTATACCTAGAATTCCATTGTTTTAAAAGTATTTAGTGGACTGAATCAATAAGAGGATAGAAAATTTCACCTTGTTTTCTCTTTTGAAGAGTCTGGAGAATTACTAGACAAGTAGAAACAGATAATTTCAGAACTCTTTCAAGATTTTTCTTCTGGGTCACACATATCTTGCCTGGGATTATTATTCTAGAAATAGTTTTCTCTCTCTCTCTTTTTTTTTAAGGATTTCTAATAGTGTTAATGGTAATTCAAAATACCTACAGTTTACTCTTTTATGCCTAGCTATATATGCTAAACCTTACTTTCAGACTTTCTACTTGCCCCTGTGATTACCTGCTATGATATTACTATCTGGTAATGATTGAATGATTTATTCTTGGCTGATTTCTTTCTGCTCTAAAATTAACTTCTTTGTCCTGCAAGATGTACATATAGATATCTTCTAATTTGTTATTTCATTTTCAGATATCTCAAGCTATATCTACTTCTTCAATGTATGCAATATATGGGGAAAGAGCTGCATAGAAGAAATGTAATTTCTAGGGGGGGATCTTGTCACCTGTAGATCATAAATCAAGATATGGTCTGTTTTCAGCATATGGAGCCACAGGGCAGGAGAAGGTAATGGTGATAAGCTGCAAGTGTATGAAGTAAAAACTTAGTTATGAAAGAAAGTAAGGCAGAAAACAATTGTGGATTTTTTCTTGCTGTGACAAACTTCATGGATCTATAGGTTGTTACTGATGCTGTCTTAGCTCTGTACATATATGTTTTAGTTGCTTCCTAAATCAAGTTAGATTTTATGCATTTTATAAAAAGGCAAAAGTGAGAAGAAAAATGGCTCACTTTGTCTTGTGTAATCCAAAAACATGCTATCACATATCACCAGTGATCAAGCAAACTTCTGATTAAGGGAAGATGCAATTTAAAGAAAAATACAGTGCCAGTATATGACAAACTTCATAGATTCAGCCAGTGTAAAAAAAAATGTTCTCGTTTCTCTGTTAAAAGCAGAGGGAGAGTTCTTTCTCCGCCTCCTGTGTGAGAAACATTGCTGCGCTAGATCGTGCTGATCTCACCGTGGGCTGGTGTGCTGTGAGCTCCCCCTTCTGTTTCATTCTACATTTAAGTCCTTGCAGATCTCACACCTCAGGTATTTCAAATTTCTTATATCATTCATTGTTTTTCTGCAATGAATCATATAAAAAAAAAGAGCATTTTTCTATACCAATTAATTACTTTTCTGCAAGCTTAAACTGCAGAGCTAAAATAGAGAGGAAAGAAAATGGTTAGGGTGGGATTCTGACTAAGACTTCCATTTCAGTTCCATGTGCCAGCTATAGGCTTCCCATATTTGACTTTGGGCTTAAAGCATTAATTACCTTTGTCTCCATCTTCTACCCACAGCAGATAAGGACCATATAATTTCTTTCTGTAAAAAATTAAAAACATGATAAATTTATTTTTAAAAAACTTATGAATTTTTGTATGTAAAAGAAATTGAAAATCAGTGCTTAGACAATCCAGTTTAAGAAATATCACCAACTTGGAATCCAGGAGGGAGCATCATGGAACAGCATGGAAAAGTAATCCTAGAGTAGACCTCATGATTCATTATACTGGAACAGAATGATCTGAAGGTGTGCAGCACTAAGTTATGACTATGAATGAAAAGAACATTAAACGGGAGTTAATTCATATAATTAGAAGTTTTCAATTGTTACCACATCCTTAGCATGAAAAATATTGGAAAATATGATTGGAAGATGATCATATGGAAAGATACATATTTTGTAAAATGCTCGATCTTGAAGAAGGAAAAAAAATAAGCCCAAGCAACCAGGACAGACTTTAGATCTTTATTAAGATTTTTTTTTAAATAACAAGTAATATTTTTCATAAGGCATGATATTGGTATCATATAGGCTTCAAAGAGTCAATTCAGAAAATAAAAAAAAAACGCTGTTGATCTACATCCTCCATAAAGCCTTGATTTCACTTGCTACCTTACAGATAATGAACAATTTCAAAAACTTTAAAATATTACATAAAGGTGACATAATTTTCTTTTCCTTTAAGCAAAAGAGGATAGAGTATAGGGATTCTGGAAATAATCTGCTGGAAAATTGAAGTGATCAAAGAAACAGATGCTTGCTTTTGTGCAAACTTGTTCACTTCTGTGTGAGAAATGAAATACAGTTTGAATGTCAAGAGAGGAAAAGCAGAATGAAATATGTCTGTAGACATATGTTAGACTCACACTACTTGTGCTAAGACAACATAAGGAATTTAAGAAAAAATCAAAGTGCTTCCTCCAAATGAGAATATTACATCTCGTTGTGACAGGTGAAAAGAAAGAGATGTTAAAGTGGAAAAAAAAATGGTGACTACATAGGTGCCTGTGCTTGTGATGGTGATATTTTATTTATATAGAAAAAACAAAGTTCCAGCTACTGGTTAATGCAACATTTCACTTTATCCTTTAAAGCTAAAATTTAGGTTTTAATGACAAAATATTCTCCATCATTTGATATGACATTTCACTTCTGCCTTTTGCATTTCTTTTCTTCTGTCCCTTTACATTTTCTTTTTATTCATAAAACTCTCTATTCTGTCTGCTTTGCACTGCTTTACTTTTCATCTACATCCTCCCTCCAGGTTCACCTTCTCATCAAATATTTCTATTCTGTTTTGTCACAGTCAATGCATTTTTCCAATGAAAGTGGTATGGAGGCAGGAAGAAGGAGGCTGTATCTTTCTTTTGTGTATAAAGAAAGACATACTGAAGAAAATTTATTAGGAAGGATTCCCAAGCGATGTAAATGGAGTTGAAGACATTTTGTACTGGTCTTGTAATTTATTTTTCAAAGATATCTCTTTGAAGATATCTCCTCATATCTGCATATTTCTTTTAACTGATGAAGATTTGGATATTTACTCAGTTATACACTGAAATAAAGCTAGTTTTATATATATATTTTTTTCTCGATGAACTTATGTGGAAAATAAGGAAATAAAAAGAAAATTGATAATTATGATTGAGTGACTGAGGATTTTACAAATGTACATGCTTTTCAAAAAAGGCTTATGTGAACAAGAGTATGCCCCATCTGAGGGATGTTAATGTTGCTTATGGTCTTCCCTAATCTTATTTGTTTATATGAATTCATCAAGAGCAGGGAAGGAGTTGATTTTTTTTTAAATAAGCTTTATTTTTTCCTGTTTATTCCTGCTCTACTGTCTTTAATAGTTTTGTAAGAAGCATCTTTTGGAAAGTTCTGGGAATTGGTGAACTGCAAAAGAAAGTCTTGATGACATTTACATGAGAACTCAGCAAATGCCTGTCTGAGAGCTGAGATCAGGAGTCTGAGAAAGAGTGCTGATGTCTAGAAGGAAGTAGGGCCTCAGGAAGGATATAGTGAGGTTGGGACTTGCAAAGCACATTGTATCTAGATGAGCAATTGAGGTATTTCATTGCTTTAAAATGGTTAGTGTTTTCGTGCTTTCATTTCATCTTCAGAAAGAAAGATCATACTTTTAGCTTTAGGTTTGATACTTTGGGCTTGATATGTGTGTTTCTGACTCTCTTGTTTCTGTGAAGTAAATGAGATCTGAAGAAGTAAGTCAGTGTACCCCAGGTGAGGAGGACCTTAAGGACTCAGATGTCTAAAAATAAACATATATACTTTAAAATAATGCCATTTAAGGACAATTCCATTAGCAAATTAGACATGAAAAGGATGTTCACATCCTCTGAATTGCCTTGCTTTTAGGTATGTTTCCCAAAGGGAGTGCCAGTACATTACCTATTCCTTTACTATTACATAGTTTACCCTTTGCTACTGCTCCAGCCTACCCACTAGCACCTCAGGCTCATGCATAAGCAGGAGGGTTTCTGATGCAGATTGCACCATCCTCACTCTTGCAAGTTATTCATCAGGAACAGGAAAATGAGGTGACTTTAGTGCTGCTGTGCGTAGCCTGCACAGAGGAGTTATGGCTAAATAACAGTGTCAGTGGCCAATGAAGCATCTATATATATCTGGTCAGTCAAATGGGCAAAAAGGAGGATTTTTTCCTACTTCATTAACATAAACAATTACATGTTGCCTCTTCCGATTGCTGTGTACAGACAAGAGATGAATCAAAGCAGGAACTGTGAAAAGAAAGCAAGGCATCATGTGGAGCAGAAGAAGAAATATACTGGAAGGTAGCTCTAGGAGGATGAAAAATAGGAAAAGGAAAGAGTGAGATCATCACTTTAGAGATTCAAGGACATTTCCACACCTCTTCCTATCAGTCAGAATTAAGATGGTAAAGGGAATGCTGTTAAATGTTGCTATTTCTCTGTTATTTTGGATACATCTGAGTAAATAAATGCCACGTATGGTCTTACAAGCCTGAAGGTCATTGATAAAAGAATAACTGTTTATCAACTTTCAGATTTTTCTTTGAAATAAATAACTAGAAATGTTGATCCTGACTTTGCGGACCCTGACTCATGATTTCTGATTGTAGAGTTACCAATGTGAATTTGGTACAACATGATGTACCAGCTGTGTTTCACAGGGCATGGTAGCAGTGCATCCTTTATCACAGAATCACAGAATCTTCATGGTTGGAAGGGACCTCTAGAGATCATCTAGTTCAACCTTCCCGCTCCAGCAGGCACACCTAGAGCAGGTGGCACAGGGTGGCATCCAGGCAGGTTTTGAAGACCTCCAGAGAAGGAGACTCCACAACCTCCCTGGGCAGCCTGTTCCACTGCTCTGTCACTCGCACTGTAAAAAATTTCCCCCTCACCTGCAGATGGAACCTCCTGTGCTTTAGCTTGCACCCATTACCCCTTGTCCTATCACTGTCCACTTTATAGTTCTTTGTATACAATAATAATAATTTAGTTCCTAAAATTCTAACATTTGTAACACTGATTTGCAAAGCATGGATTTTATAAGACAGTTGTTTTATTTTTAGTTTTGCAGTTATTTCCTTTAAAAGGACATTTACTTACTTTAGAACTATGTCAGTTCACTTTCAGTCCTCTAAACTCATATGGATTAAGAGAACAGTATAAATGTGTTATTCAGACTGCAACTCTTCATGCTTATGAACAGATAATAACCATACTTAGGCCCTTAGGTCAGTATTTGAGTACTGTCTGTGTTGTTCTATGATAAGTATTTTTATTGTTACAAGCTACTGTAAATCAAGGTAAAGTGTATTGTAAAAATATAAATAATGTTTTGAAATTTCTAAATTAATCATTTAAAATAAAAAATACTAAGCACTCACTTCTGATGTTTTTCATTTTCCTTGCTGAAAGTGTTCTCCAGTGAAAAAAAAATTAAACTGTTTTGTCAATAAATTTCATCATATACCTTTATTATGGGAAGTATATATTCTTAAGCGCTCCATGCATCTGTAATTTTTCTTGATGTGGCCCATTTTTTTTAATTTGGATCTGTCAGCAGAAAAAAAAGAACTAATTAAACTTGTGACTAGCGTGAAGAAACATTCTACATTCTAACATTGTAGCTTAATACTCTGTAGTTTCTCTATATTTCTTCTCTATATACTTCTCTTGAGAGATCAAAGTCTCTCAAGTACTATAACTCAGCCATGCTTTGATTAATTACTTCACACAATGAATTTGCAAATTATATTTCTAAAGTGATTTATGTACTTTTTAACTTCAATCAATCCCCTCCTGCTTTTATCTGATTTTGAGCTTTATTTACTGATATAGTCAGCCCATACTTTTAAAAATATTTTTGGAAAAAAGCAATGAGGATATGATATTTTATGCCTGATACATTGGTATAAACAGAGGTTTTCAGTAACAAGTGATGTGTTACCCGAAGTGTAGTGTTACCTGAACACTACAAATGAATAAGGCTACTTATTCATTCTCAGGGCTTTGTAAGCAAAAAAAAAAAAAAAAAAAAAAATGAAAACAAAGAAAAAAAGAAAAAAAAAGAAGGCCCTCCCTAAAAATTCCCAGCTGCTGCTTTTGTCTGGGCTGGGATTTTGTTCCAAATCAGGGTACCAGAATAGCTGAGCTAAGGTAACCTTTAAGATACATGGTCAAACCAAACATTTGGCTACTGTAGTTAGACATTGGTAAATACTACTTAGGGAAGTAATAACTTGTCTGCACTAGTGATGTGCTTGTCTGGACTCAGTTTAATATTTACATTTGTAGTTACACTGTACAGTCTTACAAGACATACTGCTCTTCATGTTGCTGCACAGTAATATCTAATCTCGGTTTAGAAATATTGTGCATACAGATAGAAATATCCATGCCTTCCATACTTTTTGATCGAATTGCTATCAAAGGCAGTGCTATGAAATTAGTCCTCCTATATCTGATATCCTTAACCCTAACTGTTTGAACAGGGCAGCCATTCTCATCCTTTAGAAATCCGCTTGATTTCGTTGCTCTTTTAATTTCTATTCAGAATATGTGAGTGGAGGTAAAGTACCCAAACTCTTATTTGCAGAAGTGTGTCTGGGATACAGTAAGGCAATTCCATTCCTCCCAAATAATCCCTTTCTTTCTCATGCCTGCAATTTAATTCTGCTTTGTCCATCTATGTAAGAAAGTCCACAGCGAGTATATCTCCACTGCTAGCTGGGCTGAACACTTGCACACCAGAATCAACTCCCTAAAATTAACTCCCTGACTCCCTTTTGAAGTACTTTAATAGCACTCTGTGAGGTAAAATCCAGGTAAGATCTGGGGGGATAATTCACTCTAAAGAATCTTCATGAAAGAAAAATGGACAAGATTTCAATAAGCTTATTCCAAAAAATGCTCATCAACCTTTGCACTTTTAAATACTCCAACTGCCTTCGTGCCTAGACATGGCAACAGCTGCCTTGGTATGTGACATGTAACAGCCTTGCTGGTGAACTTTGATTTTGACCTCATATTATTTTGAACTGGAAATATATTATTTGGACTGGAAAAACACACACGCATAATGTAAAAATGTCGCAAAGGGGAGAACTAGGGCAAATGACATGCAGTGTGGAGGAGGCCAGTTTAGTCCAGAGGGATACAAATTATGTATACGCACAGCACTTTGCATCCACAGATTCACAGGGGAATAATTCCCTGAGAAATATATATTTATCCACATAGACATAACAGTCAGAAAAGTCTCTCTCTACCCTAGAGATATGTCTCCAAAAAAGGTAGTAGCAGAGGCATTAGGTAACAGGTATACAGTTTAATCAAATCTATGATGATACCTCTCCTTGTATATGGTCCTGTCCGGATTGAGTTTTGTGTTTTCAGTTCTAAATAGTCTATGGTTACTGTTTTGAACTTGAATATTCTATTCTGGTCTATTTCCGTTTGCCAATAAATATTTTTCAAATAATTTTTCCCTATCTTTATGAAACTATGATATTACATCATTTTTCTAGGATTTTTTTTCTACTTCAAGAAGTTAGAAATCTTTTATGATTTTCATACAAAATATTTTCCTATGTTATTCACGTTTTGTGCTACTGAAATGCTAATTTCACCTAAAAATAAAGAGCGTGTCAACTGCTGTGATAAATGCTTGTAGAGGAATGTCCTTTACAAGTTTCTTAATTTAGTTACTAAAATATTTTAGTTGAGTTTAAATATTGCCTGATTTAAAACTGTTCATTACATTTCTCAAACTTTTTTTTGATTGTAAATTGCTGTACAAAGTTATTACAAAGTAGAGCATATAATTCTCTCTATTTTTCAAAAAGCTAACCTAACTACTTCAGACTGAATGCTCACGCTCATAAAAAGTAGGCTACATGTGCAATGTTTTCCCATGACTCTCTCTATGGTACAAACAAATACAGATCAAAGTCACAGGGATGTTTCTTATTGTTACATCTCAAATCAACAAATGAGAATGTCAGCAACCAAGTGCCAACTTTTCAGGAGGTAACTGTCATGGGCAAAATCCTAATAAGATCAGTAAGTTGATTTTTCCAGAAAATATAAAGATTTCTCTTTATAGAACAAAACTACAATTTCCATCACTGCAACTGAATATGAGAAACTGGTGGACCTAACACAATAATGAGACATTTTAGAACATTTATTATTAAGAAAGATATCAACATATTTTTGTATTGAAGCAGGAAAACCAAGCTTGATGTTCTTCAGCCACCTAACAACTTACATCAAAAGACTATCACCATTGTTGAATAAATCAAAAAAATTAATAGCTCCTTAGAAGGCACTTATAATGCTACTTAAAGTAGAATTCATTAATCTTGTGACTTTTGTCACCATGTTTATATATATCTGTGAGAATCTTTTTGAAAGATCTGTTGGGATTCATGAAATGTACTTCCTTATAAGTAAAAATGAAGTTACAAATAATTACTTATTTGTAGCAGTTGTTATTTGTATGTGTGTGAGTTCACGTGCATAGGTTCTCTCACTTGCTGAATCTTTCAAGTCTCTCCAAATCTATTCTACCCTCCTCCCAAGTACCCCACTAATTTGGCAGGCCTCTTGCAGCAGCTTATGATTTGGCATCTCATGTAATTTGTGTTGTTCTTCACTTTAAATGTTATTCCTCAACAAATGAAATATTCTTGGTGAATGAAAGCTACCTGAAGCAAAGACAATAGACTAAAACTCAAAACTTTATAGAAAACAGCATATGCATTTCATAGTGATGCGTAGAGGAAAAGAAACTTATCCTGAAAAATAGAGGAAAGCATTGGTGTGGCTTATGAGGTCATAAAGAAATTGTTTTGTTTCTATTGACACCGGAACTGACATTAAGACCTGGATTCAAAGAGCATATGTTTTACCAGCTTCAGCTGTTTTCTTAACAAGGAGGCTAGCACTAAGTTAGCTTAAGTTTTATACATTCTGTTTTGTCCCACAACTACAGTAATAGTTAGATGTATGTGTAAACTTTGATGATGATTGATCATGATGATGATTATTCCCTGAGGGTGAGAATCCCTATAATAGTTTTCAGCACATAAAATCAAATTATTCTATAAAGCTTATCCAAACTGGAGTGTGTTAATTACAAATTAAAGGTAGCCATTTCCAAAATATATGAACAATCTCTTGTGCTGGTTGAAGGTGATGTACTGTACTGGAGGAGATGTTTATCCTCCTCAATAGAATCTACTTCTTATCTTTATTTTAGAAGAATATTTGAAAAGATGTTTAATAGCCCAGAATTCCTTTTTATTTTTTTTCCTGGTAAAAATGGGTAGTATTTATTTTAAACATAATTTAAAATAGTTGTAGAGAGTGATCAGTTAGTTTTTTCCTTTTTTTTGGTTTGATCTTTCACATAGCTTTCTTTCCTGAGAACTTTTTTACACTCCAGCACTCCCATTTTCATATACATCTATGTGTAGACTTGAATACACACCTTTTTCTACATACAAAGACTACATACAGTGCTACTGGTGATCACAGCTGATTTATACTAGCTGAAAATATGGCCTCTGTTTTCTGAAAAAAAAGAGAAGCCTGAAAACTCAAAACATGTACAGACACTTATATATTTGTTCTGAGTGTGTCTTTCAAAATGTATTTCTGAAGTCCTGGAGAAATATTTGTTGACTGGCCCCAAAGTTTAAATGCACTTGAGTAACAGAAGAAAAATCTCAGGCTGTGGTTGAAGAAGCAACTTATTGACAAAGAAACTCTGCTCTGAAGACTCAGAGAAAATAACCTTGAAATATCTTTTTTTCCTTTCCTGTGAAGTCCAAGATATTTGCCTTCCACTTAATTTTGGAGCATCTATATATGGAAGCAAGACAAAATCTTTCTAGTCAGGGCTTTGCTTATTACATATCAAGAAACCTACAGCCAATATTACTCTCTGCTGTCGGTTAGGTCTTCTAATGTCTAATAAGAAATAAAAATTGCCTCAAGTTTTCTCCACAGTTAGGCCGTATGCTTGCCTCTGCAATGATGGACTTTCCAGTATTTAAAGTATATATAAATACAAGTTGTACTTTTATTTTAAGTCAGTTAAAAAAAGAAATGAACTGCATGAAAAAAATAATATAAATCCATTGGTAACTAGACTTTTGGAGTTTAGGTTTTTACATTAGATCAGGGAGTAAATGTGGGTCAAAATCAGGCACAACCTAGTTGATGTGATTGATGTGCACAATAATGCCAGTTACTTTACATACAAAACAGATATCTTCATATGTTTAAATTTCCTGATTTAGCTGCTTATCCTTATTCCAATACTTTTCTAAAGCATTTTCTATGTGTTGTCTTTTAACATCATATAAAATGAATGCCATATATATATTAATAATCCATTTCAAAGAATATTAGCACTGATTGAACTTCTGTGGCCTTCTAAACAAGCATATTCTCATATATGATGAGAGACATTAGGCCAAATGCCATTATCCTTCAATTTTTGCCAGATAATACAGAGGACAATGAACGTAAACTGTACGCTTAGTTTGAAACTTCATGGACTCTGAGGTGAAAGTCTTAGTAACATTGCATTTGGATAAAAAAGTATTTCTTGCTGCTTTGTTAGTCCTTCCACAATCATGGATATTTTACACTGAGACTGTTGAATTTACTAAACAATTTATTCTGTCCCATGGAAGACAGTTGTAATCTGCTTTTGATCCTACAAATGCCTCAGAATGGGACTTTTTTTGCAACACTGAGCAAACTGAGTGCTCAAAAGATAATTGCAATTACTTATTCCAGTATCTATGAATCTTTAAACTTTTCCATAATTTCTGTTTTAGTGTTTTGGCTGTCATGAATAACATGAAATGGCAGGAATGAATGAAATTTCCTGTGTTTGGATAATAAATACCTGCTTTAAAGACCTTATGTTCAGATTCTGTCCCCCTGTAAAATGCTCCCCATGGTATACCATTATGTGAAACCAATAAAGAGGAAAATGGTATTCCACGCACATGTGAGCTAATAACAACTGGCATGCAGAACATAAACACCACAGTGGGTCACACTAAAGCAGACTGGCAAGCTGCTGTGCTAGCTTAGTTTCCAAATGCCTGAAGATAATTGCCCCAATATATCCATGTAAAACATACAAAGAAAAAAAACAAGATTATCCCAAGCATGAAACTAGCTGGAAAATTACTCAGTAGTGTTATTGAAAACTCATTTTACCTGCTGAGATATTTAGCTAATATGATTAGCAACATTAAGAGGAAAAATTCTGTTATAGTTCAGAATAGACTCCAACCTACCTATCACATAGGGAAATTCATTTTTGTCCTTTAGCATATCAGCATTTCCTACCTGCATGAAATCCTTTATACATCCACTTCCAACACATACAACTACTGTCAAATTTGGTACCGAATCATTTACAATGCATAGGTTAGAACTTCTACGTACAACAAGAATGGGAAGAGTAGGAAAAGAAATATTATTGAAGAATTATTCACATGGTGCAAAAATTATTTTTTTTAATGATTCACAGTAGATCTTCATGTGCAAAATGTGCAAAATATTATTTTAATGCTGAGCTCATTTTTCAGACTTGTGCATAGGTTAAGACTATTCTATGTATATAGATATATAAAAGGATGAAATATTGATGTCCATTTATTATAAGATATAAACCTAATTTTCCTTTTTTTTCAACTGGTTTCTTATGCTTCAGTTCTTACTAAAGGTTCAGTTATGCTTCAGTTCTTACTAAAGGTACTATCCTCTTTCTTATTTTGGTAATTACTGCTTCCCTGTTCTATTCCCTGAGGGCTGTGCTGCCATCCAGAGGGACCTGGACAGACTAGACCACTGGGCGGTGAGAAACCTCATGAAATTCA
>JAUBOD010000982.1:412684-472163 GCA_032353885.1 Nothura maculosa | reverse complement strand
GTGTGCAGGGGGGTTGGACTAGATGACCTCTAAGGTCCCTTCCAACCTTACACATTCTATGATTCTATGATTCTATTTAAAGAATATAAGAATATATCAATAATTATAATAAAATAATATCATATAGCTATGGCACCTGAGACCTGCAACCATAACAAAGATCTTATATGGTGAAGTCTTTTGAAAGCACAGAATTAGAAAATAGATTTCCCCTTCATTATTTCTCAAAAGTGTACATTCTAAGACAAGCGATGACAGATAATACACACGGGAAGACTGCAAGATAACAATTATATTGCATAAGATGTGTAGGTAGAAAAAAAGATCTAACTTTTTTTTATTAAATGGTATCCACTTGGATCTTTTGGACACCACAGTAGCAACTCACTTGAGGGTCCATGCTTAATGTTTTTCCATAAACTGGAGATAAATCATCCATAAAAAGATGAAAGGCAGTGGATTTAGTCCATAGAGAAATGATACTTTCCAGGACTGTTGGTGTGTTCATAGGAAATCTGATATATACAAAGTAAGTTAAAAAAAATCAAATCAATGAAAAATGAATAAACATAAAAACATTTAATTATTAAATACTTAAAAGGTATGAGGTACTGAGACTTCTTGCACAAAGGCATACAGGAAAAAAGGCATCTTGGAATGGAAGGGGGGAGTTGTCTGTAGTCAGTAAGTGGGTTATTTCTGCCACAGGATATCCAGCATGCAAGATGGGGATATGCCTCAAATCCCACTTGCTGTTTTTCTCACTTAGAATTTCTAAAGATACTTCTGTTCATGTGGAATACACAACACAGAGCTTAAGCTCTCAGGATGCAGGGACACATGTTCTTTCTTTGAAAAAGAGCTAGGAGGAATGATCCTTTTTCTTTTTTTAATTTTATTTTCTTTGCATGTACTTGAACACTTCCCTCTGTGTTTATATATACATATACACATGTGTACATATATGCAAGACAGCATCTTGATGATTTCTTCTCAGATCCACCCTTCAGAGCTGGGATTGCTCATTGCTTTCGTGAGGTGAGCCAAAGGCAAGGGAGGGTTGTGGTGTCATGGTGTTCATTGACAGAATATGGAGCCTGTTGAAATTTGTCAAGTTGAGCCATTCCCAGAACAGGATGCCTAGATGAGTCCCCTTTTCAAGTTCTCTGAGCTATTACAGATAGGTAATACAGCTCTGACCACTAATATGAAAGCAAGTGACCTCTTTCAGAGACCAGGGTTATTATGGTTCCACAGTCTTTCACAATCAACAAGCTCTCTCTTACAGCTATAGTTGATTTCCCTTTTAACTAAAACAGGATGAGCTTTAGTAACATGCTTTTAGTTTATCTAAGACTTTATCAATGCTATTAGCTTGATATTAAAACAAATGCCTGTTCTTACATGTAATTGCATATGATTTAGTCCTTTATCTCTGCTCTAAAGAACTGTAGTGACTAAAAAGAAACATTGGACAACAGTCCAGGAGACTCCCGCTGACTATTTGCATTTTCTATTGCTCTCTGAGAAGATTTGAAGGGTGGAACTCCTCTTGTCCATCTGCTTCTAATACAGGCAGGAAAATGCTGCAGCAGTAAGTCACGTTTCTCTTGTTTACTGAGATCAAGACCTTTCTGTTGCATAATTCTTTTGTTTTCCACTGTTATAATTGCTGATGCACATGGCTCTCAGACAATGTAGATGACCCGTGTGGGATGCATGAAGTTCTCTGTTAAGATATTGTTGTCCCTTGCTGGTTGGGATCCAGGTTTAGTACTAGGCAGGAAGAAAAAAAATAAAAAGAACAATGGAGATAAATTTAGACAGTTGGGAAAAAGGATCCAGCACAGTGTCTATCCCAGGCCTTTGAAGCTACGCCCACCAAGCAGTTTCCTTTGACTTTCTCAGGGATTCCCAGATATTCAGAGTAACTTATGTAACCAAAGCAGACACCACCTGATTAACATTTGGCTAACCCTGTGCAGTCTCATTTCAAGTGCCAACTATGAAACAAAGCTTAGTGTGATAACTTTGGTCCTCACTTAGTGCGCACTGAGAAGAACAGGGAACTGCTGGCGAATTGACATCCATACCAAGGCAAGCCTGAAATGCTCTGGCTTTGGTGGGGAGCATTACTGTGCTCTCCAAGCTGCAATACTCCCTTGGTGTGAATTCATTTTTGCCAGTAGAAGAGCTTCCCCTAAGACTGGAATTTCTGCAAAAGCCTGGGTTACTCAGGGGCTTCGTACACCTGTTTATTTTTTGGCTACTTGCTCAGTAATACAACAGACTTTCAAAGGACCCTCTGAGGTATAATTAGCTAAGCTGATCAGTGTTCAATTCTGCAGAGCTAGAGCTTCTATGTAGAAATGAAGCTGCATTATTAAAAGGCAGAAGGGCATGTTGCATGCACTAAGTGAACTTCTTCAGTAGATTTTCAGGGGCTAGTCACAGAGACAGCTTTGTCTTCCTCCATGCTTTGTACTATATATTTTCCTGGCTTATTTCTTTCCTTGGATTCTTTTCCTATGTCCTTATGTCTTGACCATACAGGCTAAATTTTATTTTATCTTTTTTAAATGGTATATGCTCAATTTGTATTTTGGCACATTCTCTAAGCACCTTAAGCAATGGAAATGTACATTCTTTTTCAGTGTGTGCTTATAGAAGTCAAAATCTAAATAATACAATATTATCCATAAGTAAACCTGGGCATAAAAATAATAATAAGTTCCTTGAATTACTGGTGATGACAAAAAAAAAGGAAAATTATAGTCTGTCATTCCCTCAATAACTGCACTACAGAACATTGGGGAATCTTAGATTATTCTAATTTATACTAGTATGTGAACATGGAAGGTTCAGTATGATGAATTTAGCAATTTAATTATTAAGAAAATACTGATAAATTACTTTTTATTTTTTAATAGTAATTATTTTTCATTTACAAGGCAGTTTTCATCCAAGAGAATGCTATAGAACTTTTTAGCTGTTGCTAGTAGAAGCTCAAACTAAATTTTTATCCAATGAAGTACAAAACTTAAATTTCTTTCTAATTTTTAAGATTGAAATACTTTTGAGAAAAATTTTGGGTGATTTTTAATCTTAATATTTATATCACTTTGTTCTAAAATAAATGCATTTTTGACACATTACTGCACCTTTCATTTTAACACTGTGTAATTGAAACATTTGAACGATTTTAAAAATAAACACAAAATACACACAATACACACAAAATATAATTTTGAAATGAAATTCATTTTTATATCAAAAGTATATGTTTTTCACTTTAAAATTAATTTATTTTCATTTTCATTTAGTAATGAAAATAGAAAGAATAAATTTTAAGTAAATTTCAAATTTCATTCTTGATTTAATCTGAAAATAATAAAAGAACAGCCCTCAGCAGTTCTGTGGGCAAAAGACTCTTTGGGATAAAATCTACATAGTAACTTTAGACTAAAAAGATTTTTTTGTTGTTTTGAGGACAGGTAATATATTTTTCCCTTTCTGTCATTTTGATATTGAATCACCTGCTAAAAAAATCCATAATTTATTGGAAAAATATTGAAGTAGAGACTTAGGTGGAGTTCCAGACCGGCAAAATATTTCAGTACACACCAAACTTTACATATTTGAGCAATTCCACTAGACCCGTAACAATATTTTAATACATTATTTGGTGAAATTTGAAAGTTTTTCTCGTGTAGAATTTGTAGTTATCAGATTACAATAACCCTTGGACCTTAACCGTATTAAATAAACAATATTAAATAATTAAATGTGTTTCTAATTGGTGAGGGATAGAATCATTTTCATCTTGTTTTCAACTAGAATAGCTGTCATTTGATACAAACCTCTGTCTTTAAAGTAGCAAATTTTATTAATCCACTTAAAGACATAGCCATCTATAAAAATATACTATGCAAATTAGACTTTTCCCTACTTCAGTCATTTCAGCCAAGCACTGAAAGCTTTGGGAAATTTATGCATTTTGACCATTTCTAAATCATTAGAGACCAAACCAATTTAAATAGCAATCAGTGACCAAGAACACTCTTTGCTCTCTGAAGTTTTTTTTTTTTCTTGGTAGTCTAATTATTTAATTCAAGCTTGTTACATTCAGCTCTGCTGGATGATCTGTTGTCTGAATTCATTCTGCCGTGTTTAATTTACCTTTTTTTTCTCTGCCATTGGATTGTAAGTTCTCAGGATAGGAATAGGGTCCTAACTCACACAATACAAGAAGAAGCTGTTTCTTCTTAAACTCTTAGAAAACATAGGATGATAATTTGGATTTGCATATGACGGAAGGCAGATTTTCTACCTTCAAGCTAATTATGCTTCTGGCTTGGCTTATTAGCCATTAGATTTCCTAGCTGTGACCAGATTCTTCCAATTTTACAAAGTGTTTACAGGTCTATAAAAATCAGAATGTAAAGAATTATTTTCATTTGCCAATGACTTCAGGACAATCAAAGTTTAATTCAGCTCAGGGCCAAATTCTTCTCCCAGTGGAGTCGATGATAACGCTGGATTTGGCAATCGTGGGAGTGAGAAGGGCAATATTTGAAGAGAGTACTCAGAGTAGGGCTGGAGGGGCAAACACGGTATCCTCAAGAAGCCCAGCTCACAGAAAGGCAGCATTTGCCCTAGGTTTTTAACTATTAAAAATTGCTAGGATTTAAACCCCTGTAGTAGTGTGTCTATTCTGCTGGAAAAGTTGACAGACATTTTTGACTCTGGTGTCACTTTTACTATAAGCAATTTCATCCCTTCTGCAAGATCTTGTCTCTGAAGTAATTTCTAGGATGTGGTGGAAAAATCTACTATTAGGCAGTTTTTTATGTCTGTGTCACTCAAGAGGTATATGATGTTATAGCTTTTATATGCAAAGGAGGCATTTTCAGTGGCAAGATAGCTCTACTGATGGCTTGAGGTGTCCTGAACTCATTATAGCTTTTGACTTTCTCTAGCCTTCAGAATAGAATGGTCTGGGTTACATCATTTTGAACTACACAAGGGGTCAAGAGACCATATCATTTCAATGAGGCCACAGTTCATTTGCTCTGGCTCAGGAAAGCCAGAGGATGAAATAAATATTAACAGTCATAGTTTGAAAGAAGGATTTCAGCTTTGGTTTTACAATGAAGCAAAACATTTCATACATGATTCAGGAAAACAGTTACTGGACTTTTGCCAGTATAAGGGAGAGGGAGAGAAAGAATAAAAAAATTTTGAAAACACATCCAGAGTACTAGGGTGCCTAATGCTTTTTTAAAAAAAGGTTTCCTTCTAGGGAGAAAGAATATTTGCTTTTTCTTCATGGAGCCAAGATCAGTCCATTAGAAGGGTCAGAGAAAAGATTAATAGGTAAAATCAGCATGGTAACTCCTTCTTGTAGTTAATGTGCTTAATCTTAGCTAGATGGTGAGCTGCATTTACACTGACAATGAGTGGAGAGAGATGAAGAGAGGTTAAATATGTGGTAAGGGGAACAAAGTTAATGAAAGCATATTACAGGATTTAAAAAAAACATATATTACTGTTCATTTAATTTAGTCCTTGGGACAATTGCATCCCTAGTGTAATCTCATTAAACTAATGAGATCACATCAGGGATGAATTTGGCTCTTGTATTTGAATTTTTATAATGGTAGTTTTATCGTAATTTTCTCCTTTGCTTAGAATGTGAATGAGCTTTGGAAGCCTGAGAAAAGAAGATTTTTAAGGATGGTGGAGGCCAACCTGGTAAGAAGAATGCAGAGCTGAATAGGGAACTAGTTCATTTCAAGGCCAATATGCCCTTGTCTAATTTAAGTTTCACTACTCTGGACTTCTGTACACTGAAGATCAGTTAATGTGTGTACTGCTGACATCTGAGATCCACAGTCTTAAGGATATGTCATCTATCTCCCTCAAAATACCTAGGTTCACCTTCAGATATGAATGACACTCTCAAAATAATTCTTAGCTGCACTGATCAGCTTAAATACCCTGTCAAGACTTGCCTGTTTAAGCGCACACAACTTTGATGATGTCTTAGAAAACCACTCTGCCTGCTGACCATCCTACAGGAAGTTTCTCAACTGAAGCAAAAGCTCTCGAGCACCCAAAGCAAGGCTACTCAAATGAACCACTCACCTGCTCTGTCTCCTGTGATCTTAATCTTCTAGATCTTAATCTTCCAGATCTTAATCTTCTAGATATGCTTGGATGTTACCTCATCCACACACAGCATGGTCTTCATCTGATTTCTGGCAAATGTCCTTAATAGCAACATATTCAAGTTGACCATGACAGGCTGTATCCAAGGTGTAAGGCTTCTTAATTTCATCTAGGTAATGAGATAGTCATAGAAGCTTGGGGCTTGCACCCATGTATGTGTCTTAAATATGTGACAGCAAGTTTTCCTCTTTGACAAAATGAGCAAAATAAAATTATTCTAATTGAGGATAAGTTATTCAGTAACCATCTGCTGGCAGTACTTTGCTATAAAGTAAGTTCAAATTACTGCCTCCCTTAACAAAGTCATTATTTAGATTTAAGTCTTCCATAGCTCAGGTGAGTGCTCTATTTAATAGTTTCTCTGACTTTCTGTGGTTTTATACGGATAAAAAAACCCACTAGAGTTAAATACCCCTAGAATAAATTCATGCCTGACAATCTGTCTGAAGGCAGAAAAACATCTGCCTAGTGCTTCAGATAGATCTTTTCAATGTGACAAGGGTGTAAGCATTGACTATGCACATTAGTCTTTGTTAAATTGTGCAAATTCGTGCTTAGTTCTTTTTTTTTTTTGTTAAGTATCTGATTATCCTTATGAAAAAGGACCAAAGCAATGGAAAAGAGAATATGCCTGGAGTGTAGCAATTCTCTGATTCTTCTTGTTTGCCAAAACCAACAAACATTGTAGAAGCTTCTGTGAATTATGCTAGCAAACTGAATCTGCCATATGTCCTTGAGGTTAACTCAGTAAGATTCCATGTAAAATGCATTACAGTTCTATGAAATTTATCCTAAATTTGTTAGAGTAATAAATCTTCAATATTTTTGAATTACTGTGTATTGCTATTATTTCTTAACAAATCTGGGAATGATTAAAAAATCTCCATAGACTTTTTCCCTACCATATTTTCCAAGAAATATTACAGGAATTTTCCAGATGAGATATAATAATATTATTTCCTTCCAGCCTACCTTCTTGTTCTACTCCAACAGACTCACAATGAACATATTCTCAGAATGCATACCCGGCTGCACTTTCCTTTTATTACTTATGACAATCTTCAGAATGCACAGGAGACAGGTTTTTTTTTTTCAGGGCTTATTCTTTATTCCTCATGACAGTGACATAATACTCAAGACCTTAATCATCTTACACAATTTTAGTTTTGCTATCAATATAACAGAGCAAACACTTACGTAACCCCCTCTCTCCCTTTTAGTCTATTCCCTCCCCGATGTGCTTTCTAGTTTTTCAATACAGTGGGTAAACAAGTCATTTTTTTCTAATTATTTTGAATGTTTTAACTATTATAATTATTTATAATTCTTTTTTGGTTTCAGACAAATTTCTCTTCTATAAAAGTGGAGGAGGTTTGGTTGTATAATCTCATTCTTCTGCTCTGCTAGATTTTGATCTTGAACAGAAGTGAAATTGATTCTTTGGGAAGCCTTGGGATTTTTAAAAAACTCCAACATTGACTTAACTTTTGAGGAACACTCCCACCCCTACATTAAATAGAAAAAAATGAACAGAAAATCAGACAAATAATGATAGCCAATGGTAACTCTCTGCTTAGAGAGAGTTGTGGTCTTTTGCTCTTATGTAAATCTGTGATTTTCTTTTCCGCTTTTGGTAAAAAGGTAGTTAAAAACAAATCACAATTTGGACCTTATTTGCATCTTCTATCTAGTTTTTATAGACAATTTTTAACTATTTTTTCAAGCAGAGCATGACCTCCATCAGGATATTTCTGTAGAAATTTTTCCTGTACATGAAGCAACATTTTCTAATGCAAGAACATCATCATTAGAAACATTTTAATCTAGAGTAAAGTTGAAACCTCCTTTTAAGATGGTGATTTTTCCTGAAAATTTAGTCCACTGGGGAGAAGGTGTAAGTGAAAGACTCATTCCTCCACAAGGTAGAGGAAAGACTACCTAAGATCTGAGTGCAATCTCACCTTGTCTTCCCTCTTCATGGCAGTATTGGGTTTGAGGCACTTAAAGAAACAAACAGAAAAGAGATAAAAGGGCACACTTGGTTCTCAAGTAGTGATGAGAAGGGGGAAAAACATGCTGTCACAAAGTTAAGAGAGAGAAAGTTAAGAGATAGTTGAGATAGAAAGAACTACCCAAAGTGGAGATAAATAAATAAAAAAAGGGTCTGTGACCTGTTTTGTAACTGTTTGAAATGTTTTTCTCCTTTTCTCCTTGTGACATAATGGGGTGGTTGAAAGTATGGGAACAATTTATTTTACATTGCTGCATTCAGGAGCTTTCTCTGTAGTTTCATTTCTTACAGTAATTGATGCCTCACTCTGAATGCTGTGCTTAACATCTTTGAGGCGCCCAGGGTACGTGAATTAGCCGTGCCATCATACCAAGCACATCACTTTTTATCTCCTCTTGTCAGAGTGTATTAACAGCCGCATTTAAAATTCATCTTCACCTTTGAAGGAAGCCCTGACTATAAGATAGAACAAATTACAAGTAGTATGTATAGTGCAGTAGTGTTAAAGCTGCTGTCAGCAACCTAACGTGGCCATATGTCTGACATAAAGTATACAAAAGAAAGTGCTACGGATTGAAGCACGGTCTAATGATAAGTAGGCTGTTTAAACAATAAGCCTCTCAAGTGAGCAATATACATTCTGCTCTGTTTTACTTACTTTGTGCTGCTTTAAATCAAAGTCCACAGGTTCACTGTTGCTGGGAGGTTGGACATGTTGTCTGCAAATAAATAGGCCCTCTGCCAAAGAACAAGGCCTCACTCTTGCTAAAGGAAGAACATTGTTCACTAAAATAGTTTGTCTTTTGATGCCAAAGGAAATCAAATTGTAATCAAGGGCTGAGAAAGGACTGAAGTCATAAAGGCTGTCTTGCCTCAGTCTTTGGCAGCCTCACTCGTTCCCAGGCATATTAAATATAATTTACGTTTGCAGAGGGGACATTCTTTATTGCCCTGGAAATTTGTTTTAAATAACACTTAAGTAAAATACTGTTAGGGGCAGCCAGGGATATGCTTCTACTGTCATTTAGGCTGGTGCAAATCCGGAATATGTTCATGGTCTTTGACAGAGTTATTCTGAATTTACGTCTGCGCAAATGAACATTTACTGCCAATGTTGATAAAACAAGCAAATTTCCCAGACTCTGGTCACCTATTCAAAGTGGAAAGTTCATCATGAAAGGCTATCCCCAGTTCTAGAAAGTGTTTGTATGTTTTTCCATGTTTTATTTGGCGTGTAAAAATTCATATTGTCTACAAATAACTGGGGATGAAAAAATATGAATATTGCCAAAGATGTGTAGACCTTCACAAATGTAGAAGGAATTTTCAAAAGCATTTTTATGATTTCAGTATTTTCAGACTTTTGATTTTTAAAATAATTTTTATTTTTATAACATTAAAAAAACTTTTCTCACAAGTGATAATTCTGCTTATCCTCATCTTGCTCATAAGCAGTCAGCCAAGGGAAAATGATGTTTTAATTCTTTGCACATTTTGGGACAAGGTATTTTTATTCTCATCAGGCATCATAGTTTACATTATGTCTGAAACTTGCTTTACAAATTAATGCTGAGCTAAAACAATGGGATCTATGAAATAAAAAGTAAAATATTTTCTGTAAACATCTCATTAAAGACCACATTTAGTTCTTTATTTTGCAGTTTTAGTAAAGTAGCAATCAGAAAATTTAATATAGTTTGCACATTGTAAATGGAAATCTATTCCTAGGGAGAACTTAAGGGATATTTAAACTACTAAGAAAAGTTCAGATAGCTGTTGTCTTTATTTATTTATTTATTGGGAATTGGTTTGTTTGGTTCCAGTATTTCTATTGGAGATAGAGTTATTTTTTTTTTTAAGTCCAGATAAAGTTTAATGTGTCAGTGACTAAGTTAATGCCTGGACCCTGTCACCTCAGAGAAGTCTTGTGGCTAAGCATTTTGTGGAGCTTCCTTTGAATTCACATTTCAATACTTAAATAATCTTTGCCCCACTCATTTCTGCACAGTGACTCTACTCCTTCTGCAAGAGCCAGCACAGATCTCCATCTCTAGGATTAACTGATGGCCGTACTAAATGGAAGAGATATTTCTCCATAGTCTGAAGTTAAGTACTTAGTTTTACCAGGGGACAAAAGTTAAGCCACAGCCATTGTTTGGTAGCTTCTACTTGACAAAACTGGCATCCAACATAAAGGGTTTGGTAGATGTAGTTTGGCATTCTTCATATATTCTGCATACCATATCTGATTTTGACTCAGAATGGTGGGTCCCGGTATGAGGTAAGATGTTTAGAAGATACAACCTACTTTTCTCAGCATGGCCTGGGTCACTGTGAGTCTAATTCAAAGCCATCAGAAAGAGTTTGATAAAAAAAATAAAAAGAAATAAAAAGAAGCTTAACTCTTACTGGAGCTAGAACTATCCATTTTCCAGTAGGGAGGCTGGAAGTCCAATATAATCTTTTCTTGGTTGAAAATTAATTGGATTGTGCTCATAGCATTCATTTAATCATTATTTGCTTTAAAATTTTCAAGGTAATTTTTATTTTTTGAGGAACAATATATATTTCCTCAGATGAGGCAAAATATTAGTTTTCATTATGGACGAAAAGGTGAGTTGCAATGACTGAAGACATTATGAATTGTCCTTACTTATGGTATCAATGGTTAATGTGAGGGGGAAATGAGTGAATAACTTTTTTAACATCATAGCCTAAAAATGCTTTCAGATAGAGCTTCACTTTTTCCACAGATGCAATCAATACTGATTTGGAAAATATATGATGAGGGCTAAGAAGATATAGGCAATCTAGAAAGGTGACTAAGGAGTTAAATGCTATGACACTCAGACATGAACTAAACATCCTGGCACTTAGAATAGCAACAGGCACTCAACACAGATTCGACAAATCAGTAATCATTTTAAAACAGTCTCTGCCAGTGAGTAATAGCATGTGAGCAGGGAGCATGGGCTTTTCAGACTGATAAGTCCAGGGCACCTGTAAAAATATAATATATGTAGCAACAAGTTCCAAAAAGTAAGTGAAGAGACCTGAGGTCTTGTGTTTCTTTAAGCCTGTGTGAGCTTACAGCAGTGGCCCTGTGAAGGTCTGTGGCTCAGATACGCTAAGAAGCTGAGGAGATGCTTCCAGAGAGCCCATCTACTATGCAGTAGTCCACACAAAGAGCCTTTCACCAAGCAACTTCAGCATCCAAGTCTGCCTGCAATATTCCCTTCTCTCACACTGCCCAATTCTGCATCTCACTTTTCAAGGACTCTCAAACTTTCTGCTGCTTTTCTTTTGCTTCCCTTTCATGCCAAACAATGTGATACACTGTATTCAGATGTTAATGAGATCAGTTGTGTATTCCCTGAGAAAGGAACAAACAGCTGGCCTGAGAAGTTGTTAGTTTTATATAGGGATATATATATAAAGAGAAACATTTTTATTTCTGTTATGTTTTCTCCCTTTGCTTTGTGTTGTCTTGTAAAGATGTCATGAACTTGATTCTTCATTAGAGAAAACAATAGGAGCTGCTTGCTGACTTCAGTGGAAGCAAGGGAAAGACCTGCATGATTTTGCTTTGTTTCTCGTCTCGCTATTGTTATATCTTCCTTTGGAAAAAAGTAAAAAAAATATTTTTTCTAGAAAATAAATATATATATCATTAAAAAGAAAAAAAGAGTGGACATGATATTTCAAAGCCTGAGCTATATTTGCCATCCCATCCACTCACAGCCAGGACGGAGGTATCTCTCAGAGAAAATCTCTGTGGCCGAGTGTGGAAACAAAGATGTGGTGAGAGATTTGAAGCTTATAAGTGACTTCTATCCCCACCTCCCTTCGATCCTTTCTGGGAAGGCAACTGGCAGCTTTCCACCATGTCTTTGGGCACTAAGCAGCTCACATATTTTTCTGCAGTAGGGAATTGGTCCTAATGCTATAGAGACTGAGCAAACTACTTCTGTCAGCTTGCACTCCCCTGGTGCACTTGGTGGTTTTGTTCCCAGAAGGCCTAAAGCCAGGCAGTTCAAAGTTAACAGCTGTTCAAATTGCCGTACGCTTTTAGGGGAGAGCTGGAGACATATGCATGCCAGACTTTGGGTTGAGATTAAGATGAGGTAAACTCATTTTGACAAAGTCATTCCTTATTTTTTTTTAAACCTGCTAAAGCTTGGTTATATGGGGGAAAAAGAGGGTTGATATAGGTAGAATTACTAGTCTGTCATTTTAACAAAGGACTCTTGGCAATGTGTTCTCTCCTTCAAAATGTGATTATCTCACATGAGTTGTGCCTCAGAAAATGTCCAAAGACAGAAAGGTATATCTATAATAACGTCTTATTTTGAGGTTGGTAAAATTCATATTAGTTTTTTAGCATTAGTTAGATTTTCTAATAAAATATTTCTCAAAATATCTCTCAGATAGATGATCAGGTGTTGTAGGAAAGAGATTGAACCTAGAGTGCTATTTCTAACTATAACTGTCTGAAACTTGTACAGGTGTACATCTGTGTATAAGTGTGTATATGTATATTGCTCCTAATACTATATATATATACAGAAGCACTGAATATAATTTAGTTTAATTTTGCTTCAGTAAAATGCCATTCATGCAAATACGTCTTTGTTGCAGTGTACTACAGTAGCAAATGTTTTCTTTCTTGTATTCTTCTAAGTTGGAGCTGAGTGAAATACAACATCTCAAATCAATTGCATTCCATATGCGCTATTTGTATGAGGTATAGAAGCAATAAAGAGGAAAACTTTATTTTCATCTATTGAAAAAATAATGCTATGAAACGGCAAGAAAAGAACAATTTTGCTATATTATGACAAAGCAACTAGTCATCTTGATATTGCAGCCCCAAAAACAAGTCCATGGTCCAGATAGGTGGATGATTTCGGCCAAATAATATTAAAAAAACAAAGAAGCAAGCAAACATATATCTCCCTGCCAACCAAGTACTGACAGTCTTAAAACTCTCAGTTTGGATCAGGTGTTTGTTACTTGGAATGTCAAAACCCATGTCAGATAACAAACAAAAAATCTCAAGAGACTTGTTTTGGAAAGCTGTCATAAGCAAACACTTAAATTTATTAATCATGAAACATATCTGTTCACTTTAGTGAACTATAATACTAGCTCTTCAATTTTTGGTTCAAGTTCAATGGTTTTAAGATCCCAAACTGTCAACTGAGATTCTTTTGCTCATAAACATACACATAACTTTAAAAACATATATATTTTTTATACATATACTTGTCCAAGCACTTACCCCTTTCATTTTCTGAGTATTATTCTTTAATTGTAAATTCTTTCAGTGCAAGGAGTTTAGTTGATATATGCAGCTTTTCAAAATAAGGAAACTTCTATTTCAAAACTGTCCACTTTTCTAGGGAAAAAAGATAAGAAGAGTTTGACATCCTCTTGTAACAAATTTCTGTGATACATATTAATGAACAATTAATGACATCATTGTTAGGACACTATTCAGTGAAACCACTGAATAATTCCCACAGATATTTTGTATACTGCTCTACAATTATATAGACTCTTCAATACTTTTTATTTTCTGGAGGAAATTCAGTTTGTCATCATTTTTATAGTTCCGAAAGAAAACTTACACACCAAAAAGCGCTCATAATTCAAAGAAAATGGAAAACATGTTTTCCGTACTATATCAAGAAAGGATGTATTACTGTTGTGCAACTAATATGCAGAGACATCTTAGTATAACAACATACAGCTTAACTTCTAGAGTCCTTGTTATTTAATCCATTTAGTTCTGCCCAGGGATCACATGAATTTATGGAAACCCCCTGCTACCCTCTTTGTTGGCTTCCATCCCTGCTGGGAGATCCCCATCTGCTGGGAAGTGAAACGCTGTCCCGAACTTTACCTCATTTAACAGTGCCACATGTAAATTCAACTTCTTCATTTATTACTCTGACATGGCAGATGGCAATAGGCTTTTAAAAGACTATAATGTTGGATTAAAAAAAGGCTATATTTGTAGCAGATAATAGTTTCAGCTGCTTGGATTCTTGTGCCTGTTTTTTGGGAAAAGACTCTGATACAGGCAATTAAATTTTTGAACCATCAGTACTTAGTGATGCATCATAATTCAGCTGTTTTCAGAAAATCATATTGTGACCAAATAATCATTCATTAAGATAGAAAATACTTTTTAAATGGAAATTTGAGACTCATGTTTTGTGGATGATATGAGTGACTAGTTTTCTAATAGCCTTAATCATTGGAGTATTTCTTTACTTGTTCATTTAAGCCCATTAATGAAAACATATGATGTTAAGTCTAATATCTGCTAACCATTGATGATTGTTTTGACTTCCAGCATTGTCCTACAAATAACTGTGAATGACATGCACTGAAAATCAAAGAGTATTATTTCACTGTGATTAAAGAGAACAAGTTCACCCAAGACTTCCTTTTCACCCAGTAAAACCATAGAGAAATTTGTTGTTAGCTTCAGTCAGAAGTGATGTACTTCAAAATGTCTTATCTTTAAAGACATTGCCCTAAATTCGTAATTCAGATTTTTAAAATAGTGTGAAAACTCAAAACCAGCCACTGAATTTGCTTGCAGAAGACACATAATGGAGTGGTGTGTATCATGCACAATCAGAACATTCTAGATTTGAAGACTATGAATACCATATATTGCTTGTCCTGAGGATCCATTCTATTGGCTTGCTGGCTGGCTTTTTATTTTAACTGATATCAGAAAAGACTTTTAGCTTTCTAGATTAAAAGTAAATCTTACATTTCCAGTGCTCACTGCCTTTCAAATATAAATATGAAGTGTTCTCAGGTGAGAGTCTGCGTTCTCTGGTGGGAATTTCTGATAGAAACTTTCTTAGTTTAAACTGGGCATTTATTTTTTCACTTCTGTGTATGTCCTTATGCCCTAAAACGTCTGCTTTATAATAAGCTCTTGCTTACTTTTCTGACGAGGAACTAGACTGTTTAGAAAAGGGGATGTATCTTGCTGGAGAGCATTTGTTATAAGCTATTCAGGCCTCTTATAAAATGACACTAGTCAAACTTATGTATTACCACAATTTCAACTTGCTTTTGTAGATCATTTGGGTAACATTATACAAGAAAGATTTGTCTATCAAGGTAATTTCATTTAAAATACACTTCACTTTAATTCTAGCTCATATGCTACTATTTTCTTAGTTGATTTCCCTTGATTTTGCTTTCAGATCATTTTTTAAAATTCTTGAACATAAATTGAGATTGAAACACTTTCATCTGCTGCATAAAAAAAGATTAAAATATAATCATGGTGGCAAATTTCTTCACAACAATTTTTTACAGCATGACATAGAGAAAAGTGCTGCACCCTCCATACTCCCCCCAGATGAAAGCTAGAAAGCATCTCTTATTATCTGATGTATACTCTAAATCTAAGGAAGATGTATCTCATTCTTCCTAACGCAGCTCTGATGGAAAGAGCACTAGTGATCTTCCCTTTTCTGCTACTGCCTTTAAAAGTGAGGGAAATCAGTGGATAGTTACTGGGTATGTATAGAAAGTTCTGTGGAGAAACAGGACTGCTGAGGGAGAGAGTTTGGATAACACAAGGAACTATGAGGCCTGGATAATAAAGGCAAGTCATTTCCAGTGGTGCAAAGTGTGTTGATTTTCACATATGCATGGCTCTCTAAGATACAATTTAACTACAGTTGTTTTGCAATAGGATAAGTATGCTTTTATCCTTCTCATATTTAGGAGACTATATCTCACATTTAAGTGGGAAAAGCTTATTATTCAGAATGAAAAAAAGATAGAATCAAGATCTTAATATTTTTATTAGAAAATGTCTAGGATTAGAGTACCTCATTCTTTGGTTTATAGTGATATTTTTATATTTAAAAAAATTAAAAGCTACAGCACATTTTACCTTTGTTAAGAGAGAAGTGTACTCCTTAATGAAATTTAATACCAGACAGTATGTAAAGAAAAGGAAAAATCCCCGACATGATTGTACTGGGGTTAAAAAAATCCTTGCTATGGTAAGCTAATCACTTCTTTGTTCTCAGCAGTTGTGTAGGCAGTCTATGGTATTTCGGTAATTCTGACTTTTGTTTTTAACTACATGGCTGTGTGTCAATAAAATGAGAAGTCTAAACAAGTAAAGCAATCATTCTGTGTATGGTTAGTTAAAATTCATGGCTAGCAGGAAACAGATTGCCATAGGAAAACCCTCAGCCTATCCATCTAATGGTACCATACCACCAGTAGAGTGACTTTTATTCCAGCTTCTCCATGTGGTTGCCTCCAATTCTTTTGCAAAACTTTCTCTTCCCTCACAAATTTATAGCTCACTGACGACTTGCTATAGGTGGCTTGAAACATCTGGGTAGCAATCCTTTAGTATATGTTTGTGTCCTGTTTGTAAGGAATGGAGCACAGACCGGGAGCAGTGCAGCAGTGCCAAATGCAGAATCAGTGAAGAATAGTTGAGCTGTTTAACATTTAACATTCACTACTCACACTCAATTAAGAATTGAATGAAAGTGGAGAAGCTCTGGCCCTTACTTTGTCAGCCTCAGAAAAAGTTCTTGTGATTGTTACATCATGTTTCATTAGGCTAATTTGAGTTGCGGAATACTAATTCACCTCCTTGATGTCAGGCCCATCACTACTAGCCATCATTGCTAGGGGAAGTTTTGCAGTATTCAGTCAAGCCAAGACTGGACTGGTTGAACTCACATATCATAAGGTCTTCCTGTCTTCAGAGAGAATGTCTTGCACAGGCAATTAAATAGCAGTTTTAAATTTAAATTAATTTAATTGATCTGAATAGGACAGGCTTTAAAAACATTGTGTTGCTGGAATACCATTCCTCTTGAATTCTAAATTTAGATGTTTTTAATACATCTGTATATCTAGAGAGATCTATCTAAAAAGTCCAGTCTTTTAATAGAGACTTTTGTTCAGTACTATATTCTGTCTATTTCTGCTGTAATCAGGCAACGTGAGAAAAGGAAGGGCTCAAGAAACATTTTCCTGCTTTATGTGGCCAGGTTAATTATTTAGGAGATTTACAGATGCAATAAATGCTCCTTTTCATTTTATTTTATTTTATTTTTCCCACTGCTGATATACAGGTATCTGAGGGTGTTTAGTGAAGGGCAAAAGAAAGTGCTAGTATATTCTTCCTTTGTGTTTATGTTTCTCAATGTGCAACTGTGTTTTTAAACAGCACACACTGAGTCAGAGTTACTTAGGTTTTTTCTACTGAGACCTAAATGGACCAGACTGATATTTGTTTAGTGCTGTCTTTGTTGGACCAACCAAGTGCTGCCTGTTATTTTCACTGCCAGGAATTAGGAATGCAGGGCATAACACACCATAACATTCTTAGCAATTGGTGATATATTTGTGGGAAATTCTGGGGAAAATTTTACTTCAAATTCAGACCAAGATTCTCATTTTAGTATGACTAGATTTAGTACTTAAAATCTATAAATGATAATGTTTTTATTCTTTTTTTATTATATAGATGATGCACTTTTTTGTGACTTTTAGACACTTTTAGTGACTTTTAGGCATTTTTAGAAATTTTAAAGATGAGTCTGGTATATTCCTTGTGAGGTAGATTGTGAAACTTGCCTATGCTCATGCATTGGGGATTCACAAAGTTTGGGGTAGAGGGCATAGGGGAAAAAAAAAAAAAGGACAAAAAAACCCATTATCTCTCACTGTAACCTAGACAGTATCATTCCTTGCTGAATTTTCTCCTTGACTTAAGGATGCATCTGTATCTCTTTCATGCTGTTATCATGGGGCAGCAGATCTGCCATCTCAAAAGATGCACTCCAGATCCACTCAAAGTGTCAAAACAGAGGCAGCCTGACATACCAACATATTATAATTTGCACAGAAAGCCAGACTCTGAGGATGACTCAAAGCTTGTATTGATGGGACAAGAACCTGTGAGAGCGCAAAAATGTATGACTTTTTTAAACTATACTTTTAAGCTATATAGCTTTGATAGCTTTAGCAAGCTATCAAAGAACTATGTTGACTATTAGTCTATTTTTACATAGAAAGGAGTCTCTGTCTATATATAAATGCTATAGGTGCCATGAACATCTCTGGGGAGCCTTAGTTACAGAAAGGATTGACTGAGATAGGACTGAGCACATGAGCAATTGCTATGTGCCATTGCAGAGAGGATGGTGTATGTAGCATTAGGTGAGATAGGACACTGCTTGGACATCAAGTATCAAATACTTGATCAAATATTAAGTCCTTCTTTGGGATGGAATGATCAGTTTCCAGGTATTCTTAGAAGACAAAATATACTAAGAAAAATTGTTTGTTTATTTCAAAGCAAACAGAAATATATACAAATATTAAGCCATACCTTATTTATTGGAGATTAAAATAAGGTTACTGTTAAATAAATATAATTTATATTTAAGAATGTGCTATAAATCCTAACACTTTAAAATACTTTTTGTAGGAGTTGCTTTTACACTTCAATGCTGTCATTATTTTCTCAAAAACTGCATTGTGCATAAAATTAGATTTTCAGAAACAATCAAATACTTGTTAATAGTATATTTTTACTGCTATTTGGGAAATAACTATAACTAATAACGTTTCATTTATTTAACAGCAATTGCAAAATACATATGAATGGATTAAGTGCTGAAGAAAGCAAAGGTATATATTTTAATTTCTTACTTAAATCCTTGAATAAATTCCTCATGGAAACAGATTGATAGACATCTGACTACATTTAAAACAAAAGGGAAAAGAATTCCCCATGGCACATCTCCTGGGGATTGGGGAATTTTTTTCTTTTATCTATTGTAGGTGTAAACAGCCTATCATCTCACCTTTCCAAACTAAAGCTTTTGCTCCTGAAATTAGATATACTTCACGCTTCCTGTCACATCCCAGCTCTCTGTGAAGAGAGGTCCTCTAAGGAGCTTCTGCTTATCTTGTTTTGCTTTGAAACCTGTTCAAAGGGAAGAAGAAAGATTCCTCTTAGCTTAGTTAGCCTGAGACCAGATCATTTGCTCTGCTAGGGAAAGGCTTCCCTTTAAAGATAAGAGCCCTTAAAATGTATCAGATAATTCAAGTTAAACTTTTGGGCTGTATGTCTTACTGTCAGCCTAACTGCTTCTGTGGCTGGCTGTGCTCCAGCATGTGGGCACATCACAGCTACTCATGCCTGTCATGATAGCATTCCAGAGTGATTGGGAAATGGCTGTACTTTGTGTGTGAAGAATAGAATCACAGAGCAGATAAAGTACCTTTCTCAAAGTCAAATAGAAAATCTGAGCGATGATCTGTGATCTACACCTAGACCTGGTGTCCCAGATCAGAACTGTCCTCTGTAAGACCAAAATTCCTGTTGTTATCAGATAGTAAGTGCTTTTTGCTGAGAATCAAGTTCTAGTCATGCACTGTTGTAGTGCTGTGTAGTGCTGATTAGGTAGAGCTACAGCAGTTTAAGACACTACTTATGCCATGTACAGGCACATTTTTATGAGATATTAAGTGCTGTGCATTCTTTCAAGACATGACTAAATATTAAGGACTTAGCCATATGGGAAAATAAGAGAAACTAGTCCTTTAAACCTCAGACAAAAAAGTTTAAGTGAATGTGTTTCATCCTGTTTTTGAGACAAGAACATAAAATGCTTTACCGTGGTTCAGCCAATTCATCTACCTTAAGCCGTATTAATACAATCATTTTATCTCCAGATTTGCACTTTACAGTGCAGCGGTTCTGGGATCTAAGAGAAAACATTTCCTCCAACGAATAGGAGCCGAATCTAGACTGATGACCTTTCTCTGCTCTCCAAAGAGTGCAATAATGTGATTCTAGATGAACTTCTTATGTATAAACACACACCCTCATTAGCAAGTGCTAGTGAGGACGGGTTTTATTTTTCAAGTGTGTTCAAAATTTTCCAGTTTAATATAGGACTTGGCTGTCATCTATAGCAATCACTTGTTAAAGTGCAACTAAGGAGAAGGTATCTGCAGTAGGTTCTCTATTTTCTGTAGTTACTAGTTGTAGTTACTAGTAACAACGAGTGAGGGAATGAATCTAGAATCTATGTTGAACTACATTACTACATTGATTGAATTACATTACTACATTTAGTGTTAGAAACCTGTCCCTTCTCAGCATTTCACAAAACACTATGACTCCATTGCCCTTGTGAGTGAGTTGGGGTGGGAAAAAGTGTTTTCTGTGTTCTCTAACCACAACTAAAGGTTGCAGACACCTCCAAGGAAGTAGCATGATATTGAAGGAGAGTCTTAGAAGCAAAAAGAGTAGGGAAATACTGTAATTTCTACTCCAGTTTGGAATAATTTGTTGGGCAGCTTGATAGGAAGGTCATAATTAGAGTGATCAGAATTGAGGTGGTATAGGTGTGTATAAATAAGGTACCTTGTATTATTTATTTTTTTTGTTCACATTCTTCTTGTGTATTTAGAAAAATAAATGGCAGAGTGACCAAAGACTATTTTCCAACATTATTTTTGGAGTCTCGCTTACTTAGATAGATAGTTAGATATAAGTTGTTTCAAATGTAAGTATTGCTGAGTTTTTTTGCAGTTTTTATAAATCTTTGCAGTTTTTTTTCTGTCACAAACACCTTGTTTCTTTGTGTAAGTAGGTGTTCCACTGTTTTTATGCCAATTTGAGGCAGTATTAAGCTCTTTAGCTGACAATAAGAGCATTTTTAAAATTTTTTTAAAGATTACTTTCTGATTTATTTGTCTAAAAATAGGCAGTGGACTGAGTAGTTAAATCAGCTTGTTTCTATCCTTGCTTGTCTGCCTGACAAGTGGGTCAATGTTAGGATTTCAGAGTTTAGTGCCTTATGGCTTCTGTGTAGTTCCATAAACTTTCAGGGACAGTCTAGATGTCAGAAACTGAGTATCATAGCATAGTTCTTAACATGTGAAAGGCAAGTAACCTAGATGCTACCACTTATATAAAACAGAAATATTATGAATATTGCCTCAATGAGCTTTAACTTTTAATACCTTCATATGTTTCTTCACGGACACACTCAGCACTTTAGAAGTGCTAATGATTTCAGTCATTCTGTGGTTTCTTCATCACTCTGATATAACACAGTATGTCCCAATTAAATGGATTTATGCATTGTACATGGCATATAAGATTTAATAAAATCTAAATTTTATTCTGAAATACTTTGAGCATAATTTATACTTTGAGCGTAAGATTTTTAAGTATTTCTGTATAATCTCAGCTGTCTGTTTTGAAATATAGATTTTTTTTTAAAGTTTATTTTTTTTAAAGTTTATAAGATTGGTATTTTACTTACTGAATTTACTCAATTTCCGTTACCTGAATTTTGTCAGTGAGGAGAAATCTCTAGTGGAAATAATGAGCACAGACAATTCCCATCATCTCTGAATATGGAACACTTTTGTTAGGCTTTAGGTTTGTGGCCACTTTTTTGTCCCTATTAATTCCTGCCATCAAAACAGATACTGGACCATATTTCAAAATAATGGACCATATGACAAAATAATTTATACCTGAAAAGTCAGTCAATGCTAGTTAAGGATCTTAACAATAAAGAGGAAAACATAATCCAGAAGTAATACTGAAAATGAGATCAGTTGACAGATATCTCTGCAAATGGCCTATTTTTTGCCTGAAAAATTTGCTTATAGACTTACAACTCTGGAAGACTGGAGAGAATGAGTTAGAAGGGTGCCCTTCCCAGTTCAAAAACAAAATGAACTGAGAATTCCTCCTGTGTAGCCATTAGATACCAGACTATGTCGGCAATACTGATTTATTGTGGGAAAGAAAAATAAAGATAATGTGTATAAATCAGCGTGTTAGCTGAGCTGTGGCTCAGCTTCAAAGCTTTTACTTTTCCTTCGACTTTTTGCTCTATTTTACAGGTTCTTTTCGCAGTGAAAATTGCCCTTCCCCTTCACTCTATGTTACTCAAGTTTTGCTTGCCTCTGTGTACGCCACCAACTGTATGGCCTTTTACATTTCATTTTATGAAACTATCAATGTACTGTTTGGGCATGTTATGAAGATACTCTACTGCTGTGGGCTAACAAGGACTGAACTGATTTCCAAGGGCAGTCTTTTTGCTGCACTAAACTAACTGAGGATAACCAGGCTAGCCATTAAAAATTTTTTTAAAAGGCCAAATAAATAGTGTATCTTCATGTAGCTCCTGTACTCAGCTGTCTGATACATGTGTTTGCCTTTGCAGATTGACTTAGCAGAATGCCTGAGCAATAATTACCCAAACGAATTTCTAACTTTCCTTAAGTTAAATGAACCGACTACTAAAAGAAAATCTTTCTCTTCTTATAGAACAACACAGGATTATCAAAGTGGATAATTTCAAAATGAACAGATACTTACTTTTTTTTTCTTTATTTTTTAGTAAGACTTCAGTGATGGCAATGTTAGCACAGGGTTTTTTTTTTTTTTTGCTCTTTTTTGATGAGAGGGAGAGGGGAATCTGAAGAATACAGAAGGCCCTCTGGAGATGGAGAATATTTTCCATCTTTTACCAGCAATTTTTAGCAAAAAACAAGCTAATGAATGTATAAGCATGCAACCATGACAACAGTGGCGGAAGAAAGAGCCTCATTACCCGCAAAATTGCTGAAATTACTGTTCACATAGGTTTCCACTGAAGAGATGCTGTTTTCCTTTGACTGAATTTCTTTTATTTGTCCAAACTGCAGACTTTTTATAACTTCTCTAGACTTTCCATGCTCTAATAAATACTTATCAAACAAAACTGCTATGTCTTTCCAGAAACACAAAGGTGTGATTGCAAGTAATAGAAACCTACCAGAGCAACCCTGAGTTGTGTGGTTGCTAATCATGAGTTCCAGCAGCAACTGCAAAACTTTCCTAGGGCATTATGTCAACTCGTACATTGTGCTGGTGTTGGTCCATGATTATTTCTTGTCACTTATCTTCATTGCAACTGCAGCATCCTCTTAGAGTTACACGATAGATATGTAATTTGTTGCAAGTTCTTTTCACTTATCACTTACTCTAAGTATGTGTATGTTGCCTAATGTTGACCATACTCTCCGAATTTTCATAAAAGTCCCTGATTATGGAGACTTTCTGCATGTCTCAAGCACTTGCATACCAAAGGAACCAAATAAACTTTTAATTTGCTTTTGTAAAGTTGGTGGCAAGTGTCGCCAGATGATCGATGTACTTTTATATTCAGTAAAATCTTCTGCAGAGGAGTGTGTGAAACTTTCCAAAGTGTTTCTAAAGACTGTAAGTTTGTTCATCTTGTTTTGTTCCTCTCTCATAATCACAGAATAGATAAAATTCAGCGAGTAAAGTACAGTCCTTTCCCTAGGAAGTAAACTATAAAAATATTGAAGGGACTCTGTAACATAGTAGTAAAATGATGCTCAAAATTATGCAATCAGGAATGGCAAAGACATGACAGAGAAGACTACTTGAATTTTTTTTTTTATTTTATCATTTGTAGGAAATTCCCTGAGAAGTCGTTTCAGAACAGGTGCTATCACATTATTGTATCCCTTGATCCCTTTCTGATCTAATAATTCTAAAACTGTCTGTATGCTCCATTTGTTGGTTGAATTAAGTGCGCATTCTTCCAGATCATATCTTTAAACTTTAAATAACACTCAGTGTCATAGCAGTCCCTGCAGTAAACCATTGCCCAGATCTTTACAAACTAACACATTGTCATTTATGATTAGCCTTTGTTTACAGTACTGGTTTGTTCCTCACTCCCAACACTCAAATCTAATAATTCTGGCATTAGTTGTTAGTAACAAGAGTTAAGACATTTAGCTAGTTGCTGACTAGCTCAATACGTTCATGTCCTTCCTGGAAATGGCTGCCAAAAGAAGAAGTTAAGAGTTGCATAGTAATAAGGTCACAAGATAGAGAAGGACAATAATGCAAGGCTGAGAAGAACAATAGCAAGGACAGCTGGAGAGCTGAAATAGTAAAAGTTTGCTAGAGGCAGCAAAAAATGTCTGTAGTAATGACATTGAGGGAAACAGGGAACTGTTATGAGAAGAGAAAAAGAGATCATTAGAAGGGAAAGGAGGAATAGAAAGAATCCAGAATTCTGGTCATGTTCAATTAAACTTGTATTACATATCTAGCCAAGACACTTCTTTAGAGATTAAAAAAAAAGAGAGAAAATTGATTGAATAACAGCAGTTGCTAACTGCTGGTACTTTATTTCAATTAAAAAAAAGATTGTGAGAACTTGTCGTGCTTTTTAGGTCTTAATAAAGTAGAGAGCTTACTTTAAGTAGATGATGTAGTAGAGCATAGGGCATAGAGCATAGGGAACGGCATTCGGAAGATCTCATGATGTCACAGGAAGTTAGGGGCATAATTAATTAGTTACTGATAACCCCATACCTACTAATTGGACAGTAGGTGAATCTCCCCACCTTACTGGAGTATATATACAAATCAAACAACGGAATAAACACCATTTGCTTCATCCTCATATTAGTGTCTGTGCCCTATGGCCCCAGGGCAGGTAGAACCCCAGGTCAGTCCAGCTAGTGAACAAGGCTTGCCGACTCCCTTTCGGCAATAGAAGATGAAGAAAATTCTGTTTTATTGCTTCTTTGCCTTATGGGCTCTTAAATTAAGATCTCAGATTGAGAGTATCGTTAGATCTTACAACAAATCTGAGCTGGAAATGTGGCTGTTTAATATAGATAATATAATTTTGTGAACTGCAGTAAAGATATCTTGGGACAGTCATTTAAAGAACTTTGCATAATAATATTTGTCATTGCACTCTTCAGTATTAAACAAGAGGTGTAATTTGAATTATTTAGCTAT
Source organism: Nothura maculosa (assembly GCA_032353885.1). Taxonomy (NCBI): domain Eukaryota; kingdom Metazoa; phylum Chordata; class Aves; order Tinamiformes; family Tinamidae; genus Nothura; species Nothura maculosa. Next base: position 447,030 of record JAUBOD010000982.1, on the reverse strand, counting down.
TGAGCTCTCTTGGGATGTAAATCAACTGAAGTTTCAGCTTGAATAAATATTCTCCAAAACCTCAGAAGACTTCTGGTGTCCTCCTTTACTCCTCCTGATTATCCTCCAGAATCTATTGATTTATGATGAGGATATCCTTTCTCTAGCTATATCTGTATCAGACCTATCATAACATGACCAATTTTCCTTTTCTTTACTGTGTCCTTATATTGCCTTCTCTTTCCTCTCCCTTGATCACTGATCTTCACCTTTTCCACTGCCTCTTCTGTGTTTTCTACTGTCAAAAGCTCCTTGCCTTTTCATTTCTACTTGATTTAATTTGACCGGATTTTCCTAAATCATTGGTAGACCTTAGGTAATGAATAGATTTTGTGTTAGGAAATATTAAAAGGTATGTGAATCCTTCCCATGTATATTTTAGGATAATGGAAACTATCAGAAAGCTTTTTTATATACATATGTATGAATAAACACACACACATACACACAGTCTTTTAAGAGAATTTGAAAAAAAAATACAGTGTGGTAAAAAAAAACATTGGGAAATATGAGGAAGTTGAGGAGGTAAAGAAGAGCACTGGAACAGGCTGCCCAGAGAGGTTGTGGAGTCTCCTTCTTTGGAGATCTTTAACACCCGCCCAGATGCAGCCCTGAGCCATGTGCTCTAGGTGACCCTGCATGTGCAGGGGGTTTAGACTAGACGACCTCTAAGGTCCCTTCCAACCTTACACATTCTATGATTCTATGATTCTAAGAGGAAGGAGTAAGACTTTCACTGTATTGAATTTTCTTTATTAGTTTGCTTTTTTCGTTTCTCTCTCTTTCCTCCTCTTTCTCCACATCGTCTCAGTCCTCTCACACAGTTTTCTTCCTTGCCATAGAGGAAAAGAACGATATAGAGATGCATCAACATTTGGTAGGTTACAAGATGCGGTGAAATACCTCAGGTACTTTGAGTTTGCTCCAGAAATGAGAGAGATTTTCCTGCCATGCAGCTACAGCAAAAGGATTCCTGGAGATCTCTCTGAGTTGGCATGTTCACCTTTCCCTTCCAAGCCAAAGCTTTGTATTTATTGAAACTTGGGAGATAGATAGATTTGTTTAAGAATAAAAATTTAGAACAAGTGTTTGTTTCTAGTCCTTCCTTTTCCCCATTTTTTTTTTTATTTTCCCACCTGGCTATGTTTATAGACACAACAGGTGAAAAATATAAACTTTTTCTGTACAAGAGCCCTCACAGAATCACTATTGAATTCCTAAAATAGCAGGATGTGTCCGAACAGACAGGAGTGCACTGCGAGTTGTGCCAGTCCTCATAACAAAAATGGGGAAAAAAAGTTATTCTCATCTCTTTCACCTGAATAGGAACTGACCAGAGTCTTTCTTAAGTATTTTAAATACTTCACAGTTCATAGAGACCCTTTGCTTCCCCATTCTGTTTAAATCAAAAAGCCAGGCAGAGGTCACTGGTTTTATGAACTGTATCATGCTAAGAGGGCTGGCCTCTTATGTGAAAAGATGATTGAAAGTAAACAGGTGAAAATAATCAAGACTTAAATCCGCTCTTAATGTGGTAAATTCTATGGGTCAAGTTAGCGCAGCGCTGAAATGTACAGGCATGGAGACTCACATTTCCCCAGGGCGTGACTAATGCAACTCTAAAACAACACATATAATCCCACAGCACTAAAGCACTCATAAAAGAACACTTCTCTAAGTATATGAATATTGTGTGAAGTGTGCCTGTGCTATAGACCATGCAGTTAGTCAGACTTACTTTGCAATGTAGTGGTGCTAATGCCTTTCTCTCTTTCTTCCTGTCTATTTTGTTGTGGATTCTTACTGACATTAGTGAAGTATCCACTAGCACAGGGAAATATTTTATTCAGATGTCTTTGCCTATGCAAGAGCAGCACAGACCATCTAAGTACTTTCATCTGCTTACACTTCAGCAATGTACTGCACAACAGCCAACATTGTAACAGGGACTTGTGGCACTTTCCTGTCTGATTTGTAGACACTATTTAATTGCCATGATATTTCACAACACCTTGCAATTACCCACTCAGATTTGCTTGTGACCTATGCTCTGATGTTCTAAGTTTTCCTTTCAGGTGCACAAGTGCAGTGTCTTTGAACTAAACAGCATTGGCAGTATTTGCTTTAAATACAAACAGCAGTCTTTTGTGTTTGAACTAAAACACAGACAGCATAGGTTGGTGGCAATTTTATGTACCAAAAAAAAAAAAAGAGTCTGGCTCTGCTGTATAAAGATTTTACATCAAAAAAAAGAAAAGAAAAGAAAAGAAAGAAAATCCAGAAAGTGAGTAATTTGTTACAGTCGAGCGGAAAATCAACAGAGACTCTTGAACTTTTCCTGTTTTTGTTGCGTCTAAGGTCCAGCAATTGGCTAAGACTAATAGCCAGTTTCTCAGGATTACATTCATACATCAAAGAATTTCACCAGGCTACAACAGAAAAATGGTTTTTCCTTTTCCAAATGTTGTTAGCAAGTTTGACTGAAATCTCTTATTCCTCATAAACAACTTCTACTGTTTAATGACTCTTTATTCTGGGCTTGTTTAAGTTATTAAGGTTTTGCCTTGTCAGCTAACTTAATCAAATCTTTACTTTTCAAAGAAGACTTGAGAAAAAAAAAGAGATCTTGAGATGCTTAAGTGAAAATGAAATCTGTAGCATGAAAAACTTTACATATGCCTTAGGAATGAAGTATCACTTTGAGATGAACAAGGTATTTAAAGAAACTACAGGATTCCTCTCCTTCAGTCTATGTGGGTTCTGTGGAACTGCTAGAGTTGGAAATTATTTTCACACAATGAATGAAACAAGATTACTTCTCAGAGCAAGGTATATTCTCTGGGGAAAGTTGCAATTTTCAGTCTTGCCTCCAGACTTACCTATTCACGCTTTACCTCCAGACTGCCTAATATATGTATACTACTATACAACACATATATATATATATATATATATATATATATATATATACATACATACAGTCACCCAGATATTGAGAACTGTTTTCAGAGAGACCTTTGCAGCTGAAATGTGGACTGTGATGGATATAATAAGAAAGCTACCTATCAAATTGAATGCCACAGAATCAAATTTTCTTTGCACTCTTCCAGAGGTTAGGGGAGAAAGCAAGTCACTCACATTTTAGCAGAATATTTATCTCCCGTTTTTGTCAGATTTTCCCAACAAACACAATTGTGTCTTGTCAAGAGCTTGCCTCCATACCAGTAGGCTTAACGTTAGGTGAAGTGTCTGTCAGCCTTGCTCAAAAAGAGATTGCTTGATGATATCAAGAAAAGGTGTCTCAGTATAACCAAGCTGCTCACCCCTCCGCTACATCTCTCCTTCTTTTAAGAGCATTAGGAAGGAATATAGTTTAAAAATAGTGGAGCCAAAAAAGGAAAATCAATATAGCTTAATTTAAACTGTTTTTTATCTGCATGTTGTGTCTGAATAAGCATGGTGTTGCCCCAAAGAAGAAAACAGTGGGAGTGAGAAGCAGTGGCTGAGGCGATGACAAGTGAAGGGACTACTTTAATCTGTGGAAATGTTGACTAAAAATGATCTTAAGCTTTATGCTGCATTGAATAATGTCTGTCTTCCCACAGTCTCTGTAAATTTGCTATAATAAAATTCCTTATTGACAAATACTAGCTATTTCAACCAAAGCGTGTTCATTATCTAGGCAAACTTAAACAGTATATGAAGCAACAATCCACAGAGCTGGTACAGGTGGTTTTGCATCATTACTCTTGTAGAGCTACAATCAGCCTTTCCACAGTGTCTTCACCTCCACTGCATGTAATGAACATTGGCCAGCCTAAGAATCCAGCCCGCAGTTTTGCCTAGATATATCATGGTGTTACTCCACTGAATATGATAATCTATTAATTATGTTTATGGCAATGATACCTAATGACGCATTCTGTTACACAGATTCAGCACAATACTCAAAAGAAACAGCTTGTAAGCTGAGTTTACATATTCAAATATGAGCTACAACTCCTTTTTCTAAAAGGTAGGGTTGGGATGCAATTCTTAATGTATAACATGCTTTTGCTGAAATATTATAAAAAGCTGCTAATTTCAGATGCTATTTCCATTTTGTTAAGATCTTTTCAATGTATTTTTGAGTAACTAATAGAGAGTAACTAATAAGAGAAATAAAAATCAAAATATGAATATGCATATAATAACAGAGTTGACAGAATTATTTTGTTATGAAATCACACCATTTTCTAGACCTAGGTTCACTTAGCTTAAAACTTTATTTCTCATTCTTGTGCTAGTGCACACTTTCTGCAATATTGTGGAAAAAGCTTAGTTCTACTGAACAACAAACATGTAAGATCCTTCATATCTTAAAAAAATGTTTATAGATATATATACATGTTCAGTGGCAAACACCTTTGGGATATTTAAATCCCCTTTGCTGATTGATTTTAAATACATTCTAGTGATCTGAATGCTGACCTCAGAATGCTAGAAGTCATAAAAAATGATAGAAATATCTCTATCTGAACACATCTGATTCCTGACATAATGAAACAATCACTTACCAGTTTCTTACAATTTTGCTTTTGCCATGTTGCTCTACTCTGATTTCCTCCTATTTTTCATCCTGACAACACACACATATGATTGTTAATATCCTTTCTAGAAACTTGTGTCCTGGTTGCATTGCTTTTCAGGTAATAGCTAGGGATAGGCAGGCATGGGACCATAAAAATACAATCTTTAATCTTAAGGACTTCCTGTTTGGGAAGGCGTAAGTGTAGACCAAATGGCACCAAGTGACAATGTGACCTACACTGACTTTAACATGAATAAACAAGCCTGATTAAGAGTTATTCACTGCTAGGTAGTCTCAGCAATTCAGAAAGAAAAATAGTGGCTCTGCTGAAACTGAAATTTCAGTTGTTTCTACTGGAATCACATAAGTCCTGTTCACTGGAGAATTGAGGAGAGTATCAGATTTTCTCTTCTACGTTAAAGAAATGCAATAATACTATCTTAGACCCGGACACTTGCATCCCAGGATCTTTCTCTCCCAGAGTTATAGACGAACAATTAACAGCATGTTACTTTCTGACTCTTTTTAGCTTTGCAGATTTCTTTCTTTCGCTGAAGTACTGCAGTAAATTCAGGCTTGGCAGGGTCCACCTATGGTTATCTTTCAGAGGCTCCTCCCTCTTCCTCTCGAGGTGACATTAGAAGAATTGAATTAATAGACTTCAGACTAAATGTTTCTGAACTACTGAACTTTGCCATTCATAACACTGGTTGTTTTTTATTTTTCTTTTATTTTCCTTTTTTATTTATTATGTTTTTTTTTTCCTATGGGAACCTGTCTAAAGTCGTCAGCTCTGGTTCCCAATGTTCTGTTAAGACGAGGATATGGGTTTATGCCAAGGGAAAGTTGGCACCTCAAGGTGCTCCAGAACAGTAGGAGAAATCATACTCCTGGGAGAAGAGGGAAAATTTCCATTTTCTTTCTGAATAATGTGCAAACCAGGTTAATTTTTGATCTCAGTAAAATATGAATTTTATCTGTATGCTTATCCTATTTTAAAGTTTTTTCATGACTGGCATTACAAAAAGGGAAGTGAAAACTGGATAGCTCAAAGATCATTCCTTGCTGACAGTTAATAATAAATAGAATGCTTAAAGAATATTTTTGCCCTATAATTTCATGTAGATAGCCTGTAGCCTCAGAAAAACTGTTTTTTCTTCCAGACATTACATTAATTTTCTCAATGTTGGGTTAAATATCAGATATTTTTGTTATATATGTTTATAATATCTATGTTTACCTTAAAATTTCACATTAGCCTCGAAATAAGCATTTTATTCTCTTTTTGGCTATATCCTCTGCTGATAAGGTGACATCTTATGAAGATATAAGTATACTTTTGATACAGATTATTCAGATAAATCTTTTTTCATGCTATTTTTTATCTGTGATTTTTATTGTAAATTACAGGGTTCACCAATGTATCACATAATTTCTGACGTTCTTCCATGCAAAGGATACTCCAACATTATTCTTCTGGTTATCTTGCCAGAATTTTTTCCATATTATTTTATAATAACTAACAAGGAGGTACTATCTTAGCACATATTCCTGCTTACAATAATTTTTCTTCAGGAATAAAACCAACTAGTTATCAACAGAAAAAAAAAAAGAACAAGCAAGTAGTAAACCCCTCAGAACTATATCTAGATAGAAGATGTGTAAGCTACTTCAGTACATAGCAATTTGAAGGCATATAGAAGGTATGATTTTGGTCACTCAGGGCTGTGCACACACACTTTTGAAGTTAAGAATGTGTTCATGACTGCTTTGAAGTCTGTTGGATTTTCTGAAATTGAATTGAACTTAGGCCTCCATATAAATATTTTCCCAAATCCTACCATGCTCAACCACCCAACTGTACAAAATTGAGCTCTATATTGTGAAAGATACTTTTTCTCTTTTTAATGTCATTTTCAAGTCCTTCACCTGACTACTATCAGCCCCTATTTTTCCAGTAGTAGAAATAGTTGCTGTTTCATGAGATGAAGTAGAATCTATGATTTTGCTTTTTTCCAGATTTTTAATATTCCTAAGATTAAAGTGCTTATTAGATGCTTCAAAATCTGTGAAGTACAAGAATGTTAGTGGATAAAAGGATGAGAAGTGCTTATCTTAGTTTTTGGAAGAAACATTACTATAATTTAAGCTATTTTTTTCTGTGTCTAATCTTAGACAAAACCAACTTCATACTAAAATAGATTGTCCTTGTTAAAGTGTCCCTTGATACACTGAAAAGAGCTTCCTCCCACTTTGGGAAAGCCAAATCTGCACTTATCAGAAAAGAAAAGAGTAAGTTGATGTGTTTTCCTGCTTTTTTTTTCTTCTTTATATAGAAATCTTTCTGTAAACAAAGTGTCTGTAATGTCTCTGATTTAGGAGCAGGTATTTACATGGATGAAAAGGAAATTTGTCCAAACTTAACAAGCTGCACAGCAGTTTTAAGACTTAGAAATGTGCTTAGTGGAGGAGTTTTATTTCATGTAACTTAAGGAAAAATCTCCCATGCAAACTGCTGTTCTGATGCTTTAGAGAAACAGGAAGCAATTTTCACAGCTCACTCACATAACCAATGAAATGTGAAATGGGCTCCATGATTAGGTGAGAATACTGGATGTTCTCTGTATCTTGGGTAAAGCAATCCTCTTCCCAAGGTAAAGAGAGAAAAAATGGAGCATAAAAATATTTATTAAGACCAATGCCACTGTCTGAATAACAGAGAGAAAAGGAAGGACTGTCTGATGCTCTATATTTTCATCCAAGAAATTTTACTGAATAGCTGCATTAGGGAACAAAAGATATTTTGTTTTGTTCAGATTCAGAACAGCAGTTGAACGCAAAATCAGTGCATCTAGCACAGCAAGCCATAACAGGTGTCACTATGTGCACAGGAGTTGATGTTTGTCTATGTGCAAAACCAGAGATAGTTGCCTGTTACTACAACATGTGAGAAAGGTACTAATGTGGCAAGACACATTCCCCTTGCTCATCAGAATTTCATTGACTTGAACGAAATAAACCAAATCATGCAAATGCACAGAATGATCACAGGAATGGAAGCTAATTAAATTTTTAAAATAGCCTCTTTCCCGCCTCCCCCCATCTCTTCCTCTCCCCACTGTTAGAGTCACTTTGATTGGCACTTAATAGTTCAGCCTGACCATTTGTTTCTCAGGAGCGAAGTTCCCACAGCAAAAAAAATACCACACAATGGTCTGCGCTGGATTCTTGTGGGCAAGTGCAGAGAGCATGGAGAAACTCTGATGAGCCTATTCAAAAAGCAGCTGTTTCTGCCTTCACTTCTGACCTGGTAGTGCACTCTAGTATAGCTGTGTTCAAAACCCTTTCACTCTTTACTCAGTGCTGCTTGCCATTCAGCAGGAGAGAAGCAAGATCTTTGCATTGGTTTTAAACTACTTCAAGAAGCAGATGCTGCAATTACCTTTAAAAGCAATAGCTAGATGGACCCTGAATGGTGGCCTGTTTTTATTATTGCTGTCCATTCAGGGAGTACTTTTATTGCTAGCAATCAGAGTTAGATCTTCAATAGCAGTTGATCATTTCTGCTTCAGGCTTTTGTGGGTCCATCTGGCTGTGTGTGTGGAATGCAAAGGAGGACAAAATTTATTACTGGATTAGCTATTCTTGTCTTGCATTTTTTGTTGTTGCTGTTGTTTGTTTGTTTTGCTGTTGTTTTATTTTATATGATAGTCCACAAAATGCAAACCACAATGTATGCAAACCACAAAATGAATAATATGATTAAACCATAAATGCTAGCTAGACTGAAGAAAGGTCTCAATCAAGTACTACATTCCCGAATTCAAAAATTATTAACAATTTTTTGACAATCAACAATTATAGAAGACCTAATGAATTGCTGTCACATATAACTTGGGAAATCACGTTTGTTTACTAAAATATAAGCTGCTCCCACTATCTTCATGTGCTAAGCTTCAAATATACAATTAATAGAGCTCAAAATGACATATTTAGACAAATACCACAGGTTTTAACATGTGAACAACTTTAGCAATATAAACATTACAGACTTCTGGCCTATCGAAAGTTTTGAAGATGAACAGTGCATTTATCTTGAATGGCAATTTATTTCAAAGAATTCATGACCAAAAATTTTCATGTTCATGTCCAACACCATCTCAGCCTCAAGCATTTTGTTTGTTAATATTACAAGTGACAGTGAACAGTTAAAGACTGAAAAATTCAAGGGTAGCTAATGTTAAATACAGACAAAATTCTGTGCTCATTGAGATCCATGCCATTTCTTTAATTTAAGTGATGTTTCTCTGGTTATACCAAAGACTGGATTTCAGCTAATAACTTAGCGAGGAGCAAGTTCGATTGCCACAGCTATCTACTATAATTTTATGTATTTTACCTGAATCTCAGATAACGATACTCTTGCTGAAACTTTGCTTTCTGAAATGAAGTAAGTCTCTGCACTCTGCCCAGATGAAACAAGAAGAGAAGTTTACTATGAGCAACCTATGAAGATTCAAGCTTCACAAGACAATTGGCAGAAAAGAGGAGTATATTTCTCCACTCATAGATGTAATATTTACGAGTGAATCAAGGTGCCTTTACGAACAGCCCAGAGTTTCAGATGTTATGATATGGTAGTTGATTTGGCAGCGTGTGGATAGACAAATACTATCCATTGTCCATATGGGACAGACATTTAAAGAAACTGAAGCAGAAGCTCCACTCTGCTCTCACTTTATGTTCCTCAAACAACAAATGGGACTAAGTGTCTAGACCAGTGACTTGCTCTCTCAAATAGCTTTGAATTACGTGCATCACAGGTGTATTAGATCTGGGGAACTTGGCTAATCTGAAACAAAACCCCTGAGAAGATGGAGGGGCTTCAGCATCGACTGTTTTTAACTATTGATCTGCTCTTATTGTACCAAATTTCTTGTAAACATAGACGGAGCTTTAATCAGCATTAAATTGAATACTGATTAAAATTACTAATTTTAATGTGTTTAATGATTAAAATGTACTAATTTTACAGCACTACTATTTGATATCATAGAATTACTGAAAGAATGTGAACAGCTAAAGAAGATAATCTGAGATTTTAAGAGCTTTGTGCTTGCCTCTGAGTTTTAGGAAAAGAGTGTGTAGGTTTCCAAATATTTTTCACCTATAAATGCTAATCTCCAAGATTTTGTGGTTTTTTACAAGATGAGGTCAAAGTTTCATGTGATTTTTGTTTTCTTTTTGTTCTAAAATAATTCTGTGCTGAGAGAGACCAGACCATGGCAATTAGAACAGGTAGCTTCTTCAATGAGAGAGGGTAGGTAGTATATGCAAAATTATATTAAAATATATGCATAACAAAATGAATAAGAGGAAATTATTAGCAAAACCATGATTTTGGGGATTTTGAAAACAAGGATACTTAGCTAGTAGAAATACTCAAGGACCCATTGTTTTTAGTGCAGCTCTGAAGAGTTAACCAGCCGAAGAGCTATTGTTTTGTTTTGTTTTGTTTTAATGTGTACTGGCTTAAGCAATTGTCAGCTGTGTGAGAACAGCCCCCAAACAATCATTTATATAATGTCCTTGCCTTTAAAAGCTGTAAGTCTAGATAAGCAGAAAGAAATTTAAAATACACCCAGGCACCTGGATTTTATACTGAATCTGGCTTTGTAATGAAAATGAAATTCCTATCATAAAAGGGTAATTTTGGAATAATAATATAGTATATTATTATTTTTTTCTCTGAGGTTACTCTCAGTGGCATATTAATTTCTCTGTAACATGCACCTCCACCTCTTTCCTCTCAGAACCTGCATTGTCAAGACAACTCTTTCCCCTCCTGAGAGATTTGATTGACAGGGCCCTGCCAAGGAGAGAAAATGTTTTTCAAAGTCTGACCTAAGAAAAACTGTTCCGCATGCTCTCACTGGGCTTATGTTGCTTCAGGTGTCACAGGGAAAACAAATCTCTCAACTGCTCTGGTTCTTAATAAGAGTATTATTAAGATCCCTAAACATAACTGATAGTGCCCTTCCAAACTGAGCAAGTAACTCCATTCATTTATTGATGTACTCTCCATGAAGAGATTATATTTCACTTTGTTTGAAGGACCTGAGAGCCCTTATTATTTTTGTTTGCAGAAACACTGAGGTGCACATGAAAGAGATATAGAAAAAAATGTTTTTTTTTTTTTTTTCCTGGTGCAGGGAGAAAGATGGCTGGCAGTTGATTGCTTTTTTTTCTTTTTCATTTGAAAAAGCTTCTTGGATGATTGATTTTTGATTTAGATTACCACATCCTCCCTGTTGTTACCTCTTTACTGAAATTTTGTAGCTCCCTTGTTCAGCTGACATTCAGGATATTGATAAGGTTAAAGATAATGACTGGATTGCTGCTGAGGCTGTGTAGACTTCAGAGGCTAGCTTATCTTTATAAAAATTTGCTCTCTGATAAAGAAAGAAATTCTGCATTAAAATCAAATGAAACCAAAACAAAGAAGAAAAAGAGGAAGAGTGCTCCCTATAGATTGCTTTTCCCTGCATCTTATAAAAGTCTTTTATAACAATTGCTAACAGGTAATATGAATTTACCACTTGGTAAGAAGCCCATGAGTTTTTATGATGTATCCTGTACATGGAGCAAATCACCTACAAGCCTCATATTTCACTCTGCAAACTCATACAGTGTAAGAAACACTGACAGCAATATGCTACCTGTGTCTACTGGCACAGGTATGCAGTGCATACCTGTGCTTATATGGCACAGGAATATGGTATGCAGTGCACCTCTGTAGCAACTGCTCAGGTACACGAGCTTCTAGGCACCCAAATCCTGTACAAAATCCATGGTAAAACATCAGGGAAAGGCTCTCATGAGCTTAATGGGAATTGTGAGACTACAGTAGAAGTCTAGTCTGGGCCCATGGCATAGCACATTTAGCAAGCTTGACTGAGTTAAGAAGCCTGACAAATATTTTTTTTTCCATATCTCCCTATAAAGTAACCATTCTCTACTATGTTTTGAAAGTAACTAAATGGAGCATTTATGGCTCAATCCTTTATTTTGTGTTTGAGGCTAGATAATTTCAATTAGGGGCTCTGCTCAATTGAGTTTGTCAGAAAACCTTCAAAATAAGCAGGATTTTTTTCTTTAGATAAGCATCGATGAAGTAGAGTGGTCTGATTCTTTCTTCATATGCCTATTTTAAATCATAATTGCTCTTCTGCTTCCACTTATCCTGCCACCTTTCTCAGTGTGAGTCATGCCTGGACAAACAGTCAATGACAGCTGAACAGGATTTTATGTCAATAGATAAAGGCATTGTATTACAAGAAATTATAACCTTTACACTCTTCTGTTTCTGCATATATGGCATAAAGTGGCCCTACATTTTTACTGTGTGTCAGCAAACACTGCAAGCTCCTGATGGCAGGGGAAAGCCAGGATGCTCCCACAAGTCCGTCATATGTCTTTGATGAGCCGCTACCATATACTAGTTGGGGATAGCTGCATACTCCTCCAGTTCTCCATGCTTATCTTATACATCATTAGTACATGATAGAATTTACCTTTTTACCTACAATCATTGATAAAAGGGGAGATACATAGTTGTATAGCAGTTTACTTCTGTCTTGGTGAATAATAGAATTTTATCAGTTATACTACCAGGGACTGAATTAGATGTTCTCTAAAGGTCCCTTACAACCTCGACTATTCTGTGACACTGGATCTCTACCTGAAACAGTGATGTATTGTGTAAAATTTGTATTCTCTGTCAAATACTAGGAGTGACAAATAGAAAGTAATATATTAGTCCTTTTCCAAGAAGATTACAATAATTTGACACAATTTCTAAATCTTTCTCCCTTCTGAACCTCCTGACAAATATTCTAAATCTAAATCTTTAGTGAAGATGAATAATTAAATATTACTCAGCTTATTAATGTACTAGGCCTGATTTTTCACTTACTTATTAACTATAGCTTTTTTTTACAGGGATAGTTTCACTGTTTTTGACTTACAGAATGAAATAGAGAATTTACAGAACGAAATATAGTGCAGGGTCATGCCTTTTACTTTAAAGAGTATATTTGCATTTAAAGGAAGACTTTACAGGCAGCTATTAAGCCAAAGGTTATGGAGAAAAAAATACAGTGACTGCTGCTTAGGATATAACAGAACCACAGCAAAGTGGAAGAGGAAAGATATTTTTAGTTGCTATATTGTTGACTTTCTTCCTGTGCTGTGATTCCTACTCCTGAGTACTTATGTTTAAGACTGACAAAGAGTTTTGAGTTTTTTACTCTAATCTTCTAAAATCTCTGCAGCTTACTCCTACAGTGATCTGTTCCTGAATAAGTGAATAAGATAGAGGTAAAGTTTCTGCAGCTCACTTCAGATTTTGCAGTGTGCTGAGTTTCCCTAGTAAGACATTTGAAATTCCATTTCTTATTGATTTTAGAATTTAAGATGTTTGGGAAAGCTCTGTCCTGTTTAAAGACTACTGAAGAATGATTTGAGATAATGATTTGAGTGTGAGAACAATCTACTCAAGATTTGTTATTCTTGATGTTAGTAGAAGTGCCAAGGAGACCCGTGGAAATTATAGAAAAAAAAAATTTTAAAATATTATATTAATCAGGGCACATTTTTATGTGAATATTTTCATTATTTCTTTTTTTCAGCTTCTTTTCCTCTTTAAAGCTATGAAAATCATGTTAGACTCTTTAAGATCAACAACATAAGACTGATATACACCAGCTGAGAATCTTTCCTGCCTTATGAAAAAAAAGGATTATTCCACATAGAACAATTTTTAATAGCCTATTGTTTAAAGACAATTGTGTGAATTGTGTTCTGACATTTGATGAGTAATATACTATGCAAATTAACTTCCATATTGATGAGCACTTAAAAGAAGGTTCTCATTATTTTAACATGAACGTTTTATATTTTATTTTTCTGTTTTTTTCTTTTTTTTTTTTTTCCAGGAAATAGTTTTCTATGCTCATTCTTACTTTTTGGGATGTACTTTATTTCATTGGCATATCATGTAGCAGAATTTAATGCAATTATAATTTCAAAAGTACAACTTAATTTTAAACTCTTTCATTGAGATCATTTTACTTTTTAAATATTTCAACCAATGTAGTTATCCATGGGTTTATGTTCACCCAGTATTGATCATTCTTTGCATTGAGTTTAACTCCTATAGCCTTAGTTTTGATTTTTTTCTTTCATTTCTTTCATTATAAAAAGAAAGCATTCACTATGAATTCACAAAATAAGATGTAATTAAAGCAGGAAAAACTCTAGAAATTATATCCATGTTAATGAATATAATATGCCATAATATTGTATACGGTTAGAGAGGACATGTAGAATAAAGAAATCTTTTCTAATTGGATTGGATAGAACTCCTGAGATGACAATGTAGAGAATTATCTTGCCTTGGCAGCAAATAGATTTAGATCTTCAATGTGCTATGTGCTTGTACGTGTTTGAAAGGATATAAGGTACATGGCTTTAACTTTTGCATACTGCTTCTGTTGCTCTCATATATTTTCATTCAAAAGAACACTAAACCTGTTCTTTGAAGTCTTGGTGCAATTACGTCTGCTTATAGAGCAATCTATTTATTAGGAAGATGTTGCATGATAAATATATAATCAAGTTTATGTGACTGGGTTCAGATCCACTTAAACTTTTAGATGCACTGTGCCCACAAACCTTAAGAGGCACCAAATACACTAGAAAAGCGAGTTGTCCAAAGGAAAACTCTTTGATCTGGAGTGTTCCAAATAACTTGCAATCTGACTCCAAAATAGCTTTGCAATATATGCTCTGATAAATGACTTATTTACTTGCACAAAATTTGCAGATACTTGTAAATTATTTCGATTGTTAAGATTCATAAATAATATTAATAATGTGAATCAGAGTAAAGTAATATATGGTGTAGCTAGAAAATATTTTCTAAATCTGTATACTATGCCAAATATCAAACAGAGACCTGATTAGTATTTCTGGAGAGAGCAGAGAACTTGTAAACGCAGGGTAAAAAAAATTAGGACACACAACTGGGGAGAATTTGGAAGGAAATGGGCAGAACCAGGTCACCTAGAACCTACTGCTGAGTGCATTTTACTGCTACAGATTAAAATATTATGTGTGAGGCAATGACAAGGCAGGAAAATTCAGTATACATACAAATACATATAAATACAATATACAAGTTCTAACTTCACAATTGTTTTTCCTGTCCCTGTTTGCCTGTTGTCTCTTCTCTAGCCTTTCTGGGAAGAGTTAGACGAAGATAAGGATGAAGTTGAAAATTCACAAACTCTGTGTTTAAGAGATGTTTTTGACTGACAGTATTTATTTTTTTTCCACTATGTCTGCTCAGAGGACAAGTAGTAATCTGCTTGCTTTGTGACAACTGCACTTCAATCATTACAAAGGACCAGTTGATTACCAATTGTATGCACATGGAAAGAAGAGTTCTTATGTGATGGATCAGAATGAACTACCTGTCCATCCAGCAGGTATATCATTGATCTGAGGTGGTAAGAGCAGTAGTGTGTGCCTTTGCTGACCAACATGAGCACAAATAACACAAGCAACCCCTTAGCCACCCACCCAGCCAACTTAAATATCCTTTGGTGGAAACAATATGATTAAAGAATTGCTGTAGGAGGAAAAAAGAAAGAAAGAAAAAAAAAGAAAAACAAACCTATCAATAGAATGAGTTACAATTCAATTCCCTTCAAAGACATATATAAAAGAAATCAACCCTTGGAAAAATGGAAGAAAAAATTGACTTCTCTCTTCAAGAGTTTATCTATTCATTTGATTGTGTCTTCTAAGTGAGCTGTAATTAGAGCTAGTCCTCTTCTAACCCTTGTGCTAATGAGGCTTTGCTCACTTCTATTAGTGACAGGACATTGTATTTTAATAAGGATCCCCTGGCTTGGCACCACAGGACCTGTAGATAAGGGGAAGGAGAGCAAAAAGAAATGTAAAGAAGTGTGATCAGCAGGAGGTCCGTTCTTGGGACTAGGCTCTACAGGAAGGCACTGACTAACTTTGTCTTAGAACTGTCATTTGTATTAACTTCTAACCCATCACCTTCTCTGGTAGGTTAGCTTTAGTCAATGAAGCGGGATAGATCCTCAGCTTGGCCTCTCTATCCTCTATTTCAGTAAACTGAATACAACACAAAAAGTTCACAGGGGAAGCATTCAGGGAGATGGTGTTAAGGATAGGGTCAAAATGAGCTTTTAACTCATCTTAACATTACTGTCTTTTTCCATTTCAAGTCTTATCTGCCCATCAAAGCTTTTGGCTTGCTCACTCATCCATTGCTAAAAAAAAAAAAACAAAACGCCCCCAAAGCCTCCAAATGGAAATAGTGTGCGCTCTAAGATATCAAACACTTTGCTCTATATCTGTGCACTTTTTTTTGCATGTTTTCTCTCTATATGTTCGCTTTTTTTTGCTGATCAGTTCCTGACTGGAATGAAATTCTTTGGTTGCTTCTACCTTCATGTATGCTGATGCAAATTGGGAGTAATTTGACTGCCAGAGAGTGGAGTTAGCAGGGAAAAGAAAATCAAGTCTTTTGTATCTTTTGTGTAACAGTCTTACATCTCAACCAGAAAAACCTTATATAATGAAGTCTTTTACAGAGAAGTTTGTAGAATGTGACAGATAAGCATCTACATGCACGGCAGAAGGTATAAATGCAATCTTCTTTTTGTATAGTTCCTATCAATGACTTCTCCAAAGCTCTAAGCCAAGTATATCTCTTACTCTTAATACTTTAAGAGCTGAACTTGAGATCTTTAAGATCTGTGAGGACTTGACTTTGCTTTCCATCAAATTACACAAGATTGTTTATATGTTAGTGAACTAGATGCAAAACCTTACCATTTTGATCCAGTCTACCACTCCCCTCCCTATTATGCACATCTGTAAATGTCTATTCTTAAGAGAAAAAGCTGGAAGAATCAATTTAAAAGTCCTACATGAAATGCTACTCAGACATCTATCAGATGTTGTTTTTCCCTATGAATACCACAGTATGCTCAGCCAGCCTTCTTTTAGAATTGACATGCATTAAAGACTACCTTCCTAGTGGAGAGGTAATAGGGCCTCTATATACTATTCCATAAGGAAGGAATTGAACAGAAATTACTTCATAATTGACTCATCAGTTATAGGTGATGATGATCAGTTATAGGTGATCTTATAGGTGATTAGGAGTCACAGGAATATTAGTTTGTTTATAAGTTAGCTAGTTATTCAAGTTCGCAGATCATTACTTGTCCACACTGTATATTGGCAAGAACAATTTTGACATAAGTTAACTGGCTTTTCTCTTGAAAAAAACTCAGCCTGGGAGGGAAAGCAAGCTGATATTCATTCAGGTTCTGTCCCTGCATTTAGTGGACATGACAGGGGCCGAGCTAGCTCCATGTGGCTTGATCACATACTTCCAAGATATTGCAGTAAGCTCTGTGAACTTGCTTCACACTGTTCTGGTGTTGGCTAACTATGGAAACTTGTGCGTGCTGCTCTACAAACTAGTTCTCATTTCTGGAGATTTCCATGGACATGATTTCAGATGACTGGAGTGAAGTTACTGGAGACACTGAATACCTGAGTAGTCTTTTTGAATATGATCTGACTGTCAAGGTCAAAGGCTGTAGCAGTATCTGCTCTGTAAAACCAGTAAATATATTCTCAGCCCTGGACGCTTAATTTCTCCATCTGACTAACTAGTTCACAGCTTCCACCATCAACTAGCCTAACAGTCCTAGTATACAGACCTATCCTTCCATAGCTGCCAACCTGAATGGTCCAAAAGAAGTAAAATTTTCAGGGTCAAAATCTGTGTGAAACATGAGAAAAAACAGATGGTCTTCCTAGAATCATACAATCTTCAGGCTTAAGGTTGGATCTTAATGCTTAAGGTTAATGCTTCCAACCTTCATAGTTAAGGTTGGAAGGAACCTTCAGAGGTCATCTAGTCCAATCCCACTGCACATGCAGGGTCACCTACAACATGTGGCACAGGGCTGCATCCAAGCAGGATAGATGAAGCAGTCTTAGGCCAGGAATTTTCTGTAGTCGAAAAACTTACCTTTTACTAACAAACCAGAGCATATCCAATGTAAGTGCATGACTTGAGAATGTTGGCTTTTTCTCTCTGTATTCTGTAGTCAGCTTGCACCCATCCTTTTTTTTCTTGTTGTGCAAGTGGTCATCTAGCCCAACTATCTCAAAGCAGCACGATGCATTCTCTGATGGTAAGGCAGGCATAGTACAGGAATACTTGATCCTCCTAACAGCAGCATTAGCCTGTAATGCTGGCCTGAACCTGGTACCTACAATTTTCCTGACATTTTTGCCACCTTCCTCACTCTTTCACTTTATTCTCCATATACATTTATTTCACTAGTCACCATTAACTGTAACCTGGAAGATGATGTATTTTTGGATAAACCCTAGCCATTCCTCTAATGCACAGAGTCCAAGCTGCATTAGGAATAATGATTGCAAGAGGCACTGAAATACATAGCATAAGTTTTGCAAGGAGGAGGGTAAAAATGAGAAAAAAATCACATTTTTCCCCATGATTGCTGTAGGAAATTCCTTTTATGCCTCTTGTAAGCAAGATAGGAATATTTCATATGCTTTTGTGTTTCATCATCTTTCACTTCATTCATCTGCTGTGTGTAAGCCAAAAAATAAAAGGAGCAAAAAGTAAACAGAAGTGGTGATATACTACAATTAACTAACAGTAGTGATTCTAGAATAGTGCTATAGTGTTCAGTACAGTGTTTTCTGAATGTCTCAGTTTTTTTCTATCCTTACCCTCACAAATTTCCTTTGATATTCTCTTGATATTCTCTTGATATTCCAAATGATGTATGTATAGGTCAAATGGCAGAACAAAATCTAACTTCTATTAACTACTTCTATTAACTACTTGGCTGAATTACTAGACTTCACTTATCTGGCTGAGTTGCTCACATAGGCCTTCTCTCAAGTAAATGGGGATACATAAGCAACAAAGAAAGGGTCAAAATTAAGTATCTGAACACAGAAATAAAAGTTGAATATAATCTGAAGGAATGTTGTGACATTTGTTTAACAAGGTAGTTTTGTACATACATCTGCTTCCATCCTCTGCAAGACTAAAGATCTGCTGCAATTGCAGATGCAATGACACCTTACCTCTTAGTAAAGAATTAGGTACATAACTGAGTTAAAGAGTAAGAGATGAGGTTTTTTTTTAAAAAATATACATAGCTTTAACAACTGATCTTTTGAAAAGGCTAGAAATAGATGCCTCTAACTGGGCTCTTGAATTTACCTCTGCAGTTGGATACCCAAGATATACCAGTCATTTGTTTCCTTGCTATTTGCCTTTGACCATATCCTATTTCTCTGGTGAACTGTTTAATCTACTTGGTATAGTTCAGTTTGTTACATTTTAATTTAGAGATTATAGCAGTATCAATTGTCCATACATGATGTCTCATTTGCAGATGGGCTAAAAGCAGAGATATCACTTTTTTTTTCAGCTATTCTAAAGAAAGGAAATTTCAACCATTGAGAAACAGCAAGTCATACTAAAACTGGAGTTCTCGTCCTTTGTTGTGTAAAGGACAGGAATCTTGAGGAACAGGAATCAAGAGTTGAAGAGAAGATTAAGTGGAGGATTGTTTGTAACATAGATATAATGGCATTGCTAGGACTCCCTCCCTTTGTACTGCTTTAGGAATACTTCAGACAATGAGTGTGATATGCTTCATTCCATGAGGAGATTGATATGAAATACTTTCACCATTTTCTTAGAAGAGAAACTATTCCAACCACTTACACATAAGCAAGTGAGCATCTCATCCTCACTTTTCAATATATACTTGAATGCTGATATAGTCCTAAATATTATAAAGAATTTTCCTCAAATTATTGGTTGCTTTATATATTGTTTTTGTGTTGTACAGGAAAAAAAATCATGTCTTATAATTACCAAATATATTTTGACACGGGATTATTCAAAAGAGATGTTAAAAACCAGTAATATTTATGCATGTGGTAGCTATTGCCCAACTTGGGAAAAACATTCTACTAAAATTCATATAATTATTTCAAGAAAAATCAATCTACGATTTGCTCTTTAGAAGTCTTCTATGCTTTCTAAGCTTTTTTTTTGTAAAATTACACATTTCCATCTGCAAAAAGTCATATTTGTCAATGAAAGGCAGAGAATATAATTTATTTTTTTTTAGTCATGTACAAGATAAAAGTTATTTTTGGAAGAAATGTTCTAATTAATGTTTGATTACAAAAGCAACAAAGCAAAAAAAAAGTCTTGTAAAAATATATACTTTCAATTTTTTTCAAATAACGTTTCACAACTGCTGTTACATATTTCTGTCCGCATCACATTATATTAAAAATTGCAAATGTTAAGACTTCCATTTTTGAAGTGATAAAAATAGTATGAGTGTATTTGCTTAGTTTGTTCTTTATTATTAATCAGTGAGGATTTATTTTGATTCTGATGTTTTTTTACATGAGTGAGTTTGAAGTACTATAGAAGACTGTGATAACAAGATTTGAGGAAAATTTTAGTTATATCTTAGTGTTTAACTATTATTTCAGAATTCCTTCTACATCAACTAATAAACTGTGTAATCTAGTATATTTATTTACCACATTTTAATTTCAGACACAATCAATGAAATTGAACATGTTCAATGCACAATTATTAGATTATCTCATCTTTAGTTGTGGAAATAAACAAGATTTTTACTGTTGCTCAGTGCAAAATTTGACAATCAAATGGTTATTCAGTCTTTATTAACAAAGACTTCTTGCCCTTGGGTCAAAATTGTGTGCTTTCTTAAGTATGTTTTTTTGTAACACTTGTTCCTCTTCAGAAAGAAAGAAGTAAGTAACAATGAAGATCTTGGAAAATTCATTTATTGGGCTACATGCCCCCTGGTGCTTTGAACAAGGAAGAAATCATGGAGGTAACTTCAGCCCCAATGGATCTTAGATCCAAAATCTTCTTTGCAAACAGAGCCTTTTATTCAGTACAAATAGATCATAAAGTGACAAGTTTTCTCCTAGAATTTAGCCTAAAGCCTCTTCTGGTCAGATTAACTCTGTTGTATTCAGCTGCAGACCTGGATTAACCCCTAAGAAACTTCACATTGTTTCTCTTCATTGCATATATCCCCATGTCTCCTATTATCTTTTCTTTACATCAGACAAAGAGATACAAAGTTCAATCCATGGTAAGCTTTTTCTAGTTTGGGTATCTGCTAAGACTTCTCCTTTGACAGTTGTTTCCCCTTTTAATGCAAACAACCCATCCAAATAGAAAGTCTTGTGAATAGAATTTGCTAACCTGAAACACAGAGGAGATGGTTAACATTGAGTAGTGCTATTAGCATTATACATTGCAAATACAAAGATGTCCATGCTGAGTTAAGACCATCATCCCTTTTTGTTGTAACTGTCATGAGCTAATTGAAAATTTGCATATATGTATATATATATATAAAAGACACTTAGAACTTGTAATACACCTACCACTACATTGTATTTTTCAGTGAAAACACAGCTTCTCAAGTTTTCTCAATGTATTACGTTTGTCTGTTCTTTTGAATGTCTTACAAAACATTCTAAACAAGAAAAATAATTAGCATCAGTTAGCATCAGGTAGGAAAACCACTTTTCATTTATTATTAAAGCTATTTTAAGGCTTCTTTTAAAGGACACACTCCAATATAGCTACTTTATGATCATACAATATGACTTAGTAACAAAATTTGCACTCATCCAAAAGATAGTGATGAACCAAGGAAACTTCACTGGCCTTATCACGAGTCCTGCTGAAGTCTGTACACAACAGTGCTCTTTATGAGGTTGCGTTAGGAGTGAACAGAGATAATCCTATCAAGACACTAAGAACTCAAATCAAGGCATAGTAATGCAGCAGATTACCCCCTGGCCTTTCACCCACATAGTAAGCAGACATGGTATTGAGAGATGTAACATAGCGTTTAAAAGTCAGATATTAGGCATTTCTCAAGTGACTAGTACTAGTTCTATTCCTGCAAATATTCCTGCATACCCTGTGGATGGCAATAGTACCTGATCCACATGAATCTCCATAATCTTTTTCACCTCATTCATAAATTGTTATCACTTCCGAGAGAGCTACACTTCAATTTCGAATTAAAGGCCTTTTTTTGGTATTGTTTTGTTCTCATTTAGAAGTTGCTATTTTTTCCATATCAATTAAAAAAAGGAAAAATGAGAACTATTTGACTACTGTTTACAAGTTTTGTTTTTCAGAACTGAAAATAAAATGTTTGAGAGCATAGAAATGCTCTAAATTCTGTTTTTTCAAAAGTGTGTTTTCCATCAAAGAATTATTTTGCCAGAAATCTTTTAGCTCTCTGTAGTTCTCTGTATTTAAATATATGAATTAACTTCTGAATGAAAACCTTCAAGGGCAGGAAGAGGTTTCTGAAGGAAAAAATGTAAAATCATAAGTTCATACAATATCAAGAACTACATATTTTCACTAAGTCCATTCTACTACTTGTGTACTACTCACAAAGTTCTGGAACTCGATAAGCAGATGAGCAGTGTTCTTGGATACACAACTTACAGGCAAAGGACAGGGAGGAAAGTGGGGAAAAAATGCATATTTTCCATCAGACTGTGAATATTGTCTTAGTTCTCTAGCATAGCACACTCCCTCGACTAATTCTGTCCAGACACGTCAGAACATCTCGGGATCTTCAGTTGGAGTTCAAATATGGAGAAATCTTGCTATAAAGGGACTTTTCTACCTGACCTGCGGATCTTGGAGACCAAGGTAGGTATACTCTATGACAACAGTAAGTAGAAGAGGCTATTACCTTTGTTAGAGTGGTGGAGAGAAATAAAACAAAGGTAGATCAATAGGAAGAGGTAACAATGTATAGACTTTTGACGAGGTAGTAAGTGTCAGTCTGTGTTAGTGCGAAGAACATCATCTTAAACTTCCAAGGAGATGGCCAGGTTGTTCAACTGATAAGCTCGTCTCAGAAACCCACCAGTTTCCATGCACTCATTGGAAAGAAATATATCGGAAAGGTCTTAGGGCTGCAGATATGAGGTGTGACATGACCAAAGCTTGAGTTGAAAATGGCAGGGTGGAAGAAAGTGTTAGAGAGGCTGAAAGAAACAAAGGGTAGTAGGATTTGATTGTTATATGTAATCCTTTCAGGTGTGGCATTCTCACAGAAAAGTGTGTGAAAATCCTCTCCTCCCTTGAAATATATACTTTGGCAGCCAGCTCTCCATTCTCTTTCATATTAGCTACAAAGAAATTAAATAAACATGGAAATTTATGAAGCATTCTCAAAGGAATGTCCCTGCACTGCAACTTGTACCTCCACACCGAAATTATAGTATCTCCAAACTGTACTGCTCTATCTTGTTTTTCAAGATTTTGCTGGTCTCTTTTTATATTTTCAGTTTTACTGAACTGTGCCAATGCAAATACCAAAAGTTAGTACCATAAAATAGAAAAAGAAAAAAATCCCTCAAAAAAATCTTCTTAAAGGCTATCAGACCCAAACCTGTACAAATTCTGCCTTAGAAAAGCCCTAGCTCACAGATTACTGGCAGCTGGGGTAGAATAATGTGGTAAGCATTACATTATCCTAGTCACAATGATATTTTCTAGCCATCCTTAGTGAATAGGGAGTACTTGTAACGTAGGCCTTTGTTTTGAATCAGTATGGCTGCTTATCTTCCTTTTCAAAATCAGTCTACCTACTATTTACTATAACCCATCCAATGGCTCTCTTCATATGAATCATATGAATCATATGAAGAAATATATGTAACATTTATGGAATGCATTCTGTGGTAATTCTGTTTTCCATACTGTCTTGCTCCTGCTATTTATTGATTGTATTTAAAGTATGATAATGTATAACTGTAAAAATGATCACTAATAGTTTTAGTAATTGATTACTAAATTAATTTTCCAAAGTGTCAATAGCTCTTCACCTGATACAGCAAAGCTGTTTGATTTGTGCTTAACCTTGATCATGCACAAGTTTCATTGCTCAATAGGACAAACACGTCTTTTCAAGATGTTCAAACTCTTTGGAAACTTATTCTGCCAGACTTGTAGGCAGAACACCTCTTAGAAATTTGAGTTTTTCTGATTAAGCATTTTTTTGGATTAGTAGCTAGACTTCATGAATTTTACTTGCTCAGTCTTTCAATTAACAGTTTCTACTGAAAGTGTAGTACAGAAGCTTTCACAAATGGGTATCTGAAAAATGCCAAAATACCAAACATCTGAAAACCAAGCTTGAAACTAAGCTTGTTATTGTTATTACCACGTATTCTTATTCTTCTCAATTGTGACTTTCTGATATTTACATCTGGAACACCACACAGAAATGTTCCACAGGCTTAAAAGAAGACCATTTCTGGAATAGAAGTTCTATATCAGTAAATTATTGAGCCTACATATTGCAGTCAGGTATATATGAAAGTATAAAAAGAGCAGGAAACATATGTTCATCCTCCCTAATGATTTAATGCTTCTCAACATTTCCTTTGAGACTATTAGAGTTCTTACTGAAATTAGCAGTTGAGGAAGGAAAAATTATAACAAGATATGAAATATGATTTTAACAAGGATGAAATCCTATTTTAAACACATACTTTGTGGGTATCCTTAAACATTCTTCAGAAAAGAGCATTAAAATCAACTCGAACAGTCAATTCAGTAAAAAAGGGAGTATATAGGTGCATATTATTTTTCTAGGTTGTCTCACTAAAATATGGAACATATTGCTTTTATTGATGGAGTAGCTCCCACATAAGATCTTGCTTTCAAAACAAAAAGCGTATTTTTAAATGACAATCAAGACAATTCCATTTCCAGCAGATACTCTCTAAGCAGTTAATAACTTGTCTATAAAGCGGAAGTTTGTTCGCATACAGATGGTATTTTTTTTCTCCACATATTCCTAATTATTTCTTCAGCCTTTTTTTGTTTCCAATTAATTACCTGCATAAAGATAACAGAAACAGTTTAACTTGGCTTTATTTCCATTTCTCTTGACTTCCACTCTCCTCCTTCTCCTCCAAATATTTCAAAAACAAGCTATTGTTGTCATTATGTCAAAGTTAACTATATACATAATTAGGTGAAAAATAATGCCCTTCAGAAAGGAATGCAGACATTTCCACCTAAGAAACAAATCTCTTCTGCGCCTATAAAAGACTGAAGAACATATTTCTGTTAGATATCTTTATTCTGTAGTTTGATAGACATTAGCAGGGAGCTGTACTTGGCAGACTTCTGTCTTAATGGATGCATTATATCTGGGGAGTGGACATTAATCTATAGCATGCGCTTCTGATCTTTACAGTAGTTACAGCTTCATGGATCTGCAGTAAATATAAATAGCAGACCCTAAATAAACATGATGTCTCACTTAATCCAATTGTGGACATTAAAGGCATAAGAATTTGACATCCCACATTCACTTAGTAACAAAAGAGAAATAGCAAATTTGAATCATTTTAGTTTTACAGAAAAACTTGTTGCCTGTGACAATTTCTGAATTACTATTTTGAAATATTTGAGCCTCATCTACACTGAAAAAAGTCTTACAATAGATGAGAGAAATACTCGCTATTTTGGATAGAAGAAGCGATTCACAGAAAGCAGATGATTACTTTTGATTGTGAAAATTATACATCAGTATGTAGCTTGCCTCTAAATCAGTAGAGTAAAATTTTATGAACACTGGAACATGCTACCTTTATCCCATAGAGCAGTGAAAGAAGTCACATCAATATGGAGTTTTAAGAAGCAGTTGCTGGTGTGCTTGTAGGGCTGGACTTCTGTATACCAGGGAGAGGAATTAAGAAAAACTCACATTAATATAAATCATATACAAGGAGATATAGAACTGTTTATTTATTATTAATAATTGTTGACATTGGATTCTTGTAACAATTTTTAAACTGAAGATTCTGTGCATTAGTAAGGGTTTAGAGTTGAAATTGGTATTATGAAATGACACGTAGTTGTCTGATAATACAAACAAAATGCTGAGCTTTGTTTTAACAGCTTTGCTGTATAAGCAAAGCATGAGATGAAGATTGCCTTAATGGCAGAAGAGTACAAAAAAGTTTTATTCCAGTATAATAACTGAAGATATGATTTTATAGTACTACATAAAATTTTAAAACATATAGTGTGATTACAATGTTAGGTTGCCCCTTTGCCATTCTAGTAAGGATGTTTTTTGGGTGTACAAATTTGTTGCTCTTGGAGCGCCTTAGAGAACAGATCAGAGGTAAGCCAGAAAGTAATGAAGATTTTGCCCCAAGGAAGTTGGAACTTGCAGGGCAGTTTAACATGGATAATTGTATCAAGATGAGGACTTTAATACCAGTGTAGGTTGTTGAAATCCAAGAAGCATGATTATTGTATTCTGAGGATGATATAAAGTAAAATGAAGTAGTAACATATGACAGCATGTTGTTTGACGAACAAAGTGAAAAAAATACTTGTAAAAGGATGTATTTACACATCTCCAGATGTATTTAGAATTGTTAAAACTCCGACTTGGTGTAGAAATGTTTCACATATAGAACTTGTGTCACAGTAGGTTTGGTCTTTTCTCTCTTGTCAAGAAAGCAAAACCTATCCACGTACCTGTTCAAAGGGAGGATTAGTATGCATCTCTGGGCTGACTGCTTATCTCTCACAATTCAGACTTATTTTCATAAAATGCCTCAAAAGATAGGATTATTCTGTCATTTTCAGTAAATTTATTTCTCTTACTTTTGAAGCAGTTAGATCTGAGTGGAAACTAAGCAAGAATAATTATTCTTTACTGTCTTTAATACATGAATGTTTTCTTGAGAATGGCTCTTATCACCATATGTATCTGTCCCTGACCATATGCTACAGACACAGTAGAGAGTGTTGATGATTGCACAGAAGGACAGGAGTGTTTGGGAAAATGAAGATGTGGGCGCTCAGGTTTCACAAGTATGGACTAACAAATTTGAAAGGGAAAGGGAGCCCATCCAGAAAAAGAAACTATAAAAAAAAGAAGAAAATATGATGAATGGAAAACAGGAGAAGGGAAAAAAGTCAGCTATCTCTTCCCAGTCTCCTTCCAGGTCTGTGCAAATGTCCAGCCCTGTCCAGCTCCTTCAAGCCTTGCTATGGAACTTTACAGATATGCATAGTCACCAAGACAGATGGAAAGTATCTGTTGCAGAATATTTTAAAAAAAAGAAAAAAACAGAAAGAACATAGAGCTTCAAAGAATGTAGGTAAAATGGAGAAATAAGCACAGATAAACATGCTACCAGTTTAGTGCTTAAATCTGAAAAGCCCTGAGTATTTGCATACTTAAACACATTGCAAATAGACCTCTTGACATTTAAGAAGCTTTATGTTGTCTGCATTTATTAAGCATGCAGATCACTTCTTTTCTGGATCTTACACTTTACACATCATTACATTTTACATTTACAGCATTACACTTTACATTGCTGGATCTACATTATCCACATCTTACACTGTAGTCAAGCAGAGATCAATCTTGAAAAACAATAAACCTGTTTGGATTCTATTCTTTTGTTATAGAATGTCCAAAATATAAGAGATTTTACATCTTCTATGCTTCTTTGATACTATTAATAAAACACTAATTACATTAGTGTGAAAACAATAATCTTTATTTCATAAGCTTATTCCTATACGACTCCTGAATTGGAACAGTGTATTTTCAAAAAATAAATTTCCGATATTTAACAAGAAGTATACAGGTTACTTAGGCAGGGACTATGATGATTAATTCATGTCCTACATGTGTTAGCTCTCACACAGCACACCTCGCTGCTAATGGTTTGGGTAGTCTGCCGGGATGTAGGGTCAGCCACTCTTCAAGCTGTTTCTCTGCTTCATTGACAAGGGTTGTAACCATTTAGATAATATATAGAATGTACTGCATTTGGATTTAATGTAATATGTGTGAATAAAAACTAATAACCAAACTGCAAGGTAACTTTGTAGCTGCATCTCTGAACGACTCTGATTTGAAGCAGAGTTTAGATCATTTGTTTCAATATATTGCTGTTTCTGATCATATGTAGGAACATTGGGAACTTTGTGAGAAGATGCAAATTTTAGGTGCTACTAGGTATGTCAAGATGATATTTGCATGATGTTTGATTTGTTCTGTGAGATAGGACATAGGTAGGTTATAGATGGACTTACTATTACCCTATGTACTACTATGACTTTTTGGTGGCAGAAAGACTGAGTGGAAAATCCTGATTCCTGAAAGCATTAAATCATTCTTGATATGATATTTTAATATTTATAAACATATAATAAATACTTCAACAGACACGTACATTAAGATTAAGTTTAAGGTGAAATTTTAAATAGTTTTACATGAGGAGAGAGTAGTCTGCTGTAACTAGGATGGTCTGAGAATACTCGACAAAACTTTTTAATAGAGGTAATATCTTTAATTAGGACTAATGGGAAAAAATAGGTAAGCTTTCGGGAAAAGAATGCTTTCTTCTAGGTTTAAACACCCTCAGAATTGTAACACAGAATTGTGTTCACCTTATTTCCCATATATGCTTAGTGCATTTAGCATATTTACTATTTAACTCAACTTGCATACTTGTCTTATCTGAAGGGAGAAAAATCATGAAATTTTTGGTCAGTTTTATTCACTGAAATAGATCACAGAGCTGAGATGCTAGTTGAGTGGAGGAAATGCAGGAATATAGCATTGTTAAACAAAGTAGCTCCTCCATTTTATATCCATTATTAGAGGAGATAGTTTGAGGGTAAAGTACAACAGTCCTAAAGTGAGTGCTCATTAAACCATGGCTGAGCAAAGCACTAATAACGTATGCAAGCTTGCTAAATATTACCTCAGCTGTAACATCTCTTTCCTTTATGATTTAAATAGAAAATTGTACAGGTATGAGTCTAGAATGATTGGGCAATGTTCAAATTTTGTAGAGAAGTTTGAGTGGGACAAGAGTATTAGTTGGCTTCAATTAATCATATCATCATTAAGCTTGGTGATTTTAGGTTATTAGCTATCTTTCATAACAACACTATAACATTTGAACAATAGAACCTGAACAAATAGAAATGGATGTGATCATTCTACTCTTTCATGATCTCAAAAAGATCCCCAAATATATTTCTATTTATCATAGATGAGTCTGTATTTTGAAGTATTTGCTACATGGATTTCGAAAAGTTCCTTTGTCCAGCAAAAGTGAAAACTAGATTACAGTTATTCTTCATATAAAAATAACTTCGTATAATGAAGAAAAGAATTGCTTTTTATATATAGAAATGCTTCTGCAGAGATTTCTTTTTACCTCATTCTATATTGAAAATGAATGAAAATGAGTGTCTTTATTCATAAAAATTTCTTAGATTATTTTTACTTAGACTACATATTATCTATTGTTTTAAAAGACATAGGTAATCTTAACTTCTTTAACTACTTTAGAGGCATCAAAATTGTCATGTAGGCTTCTCCAGAATTAGTCTAGTCTATACTTACAGAGAGCTGCTGTAAATTCTTGCTTGGATACAGTCCTTCCACAACTTGAATAGGGGACCTATTTTTCATACTGGGAGACTAAAATGAATCACATGATTTTTACAGCTGTTGAATATACATAACCTCAACTGAGTTCAATGGCTCAGTCCTTTCAAGATCCCAATCTAAAGTCTAGTAAAAGTATTCTGTTAATTCCAGAAACTTTTGGTTCATCCTTAAGAAAATTTAGTAGGAAGCTATTTATTTACAATTGAACATTGTGGGCTGGAAATCTTTCTCTACAGTAACAAATTTGGTTTCTAACTAGAGCAACAGTTAAAGATCAAGATACTTTTTCTTTTTCATTATTTTTCAGTTTGGGTGCAACAGAAACCTTGAATCTCTTTTAGTCTACAGAGTATGCTATTTCATTTTTATTTTGACCATCTTTCCTTTTTCATTTTCACTTTTTTCTTCCTGGGACTTTTATTATCTACATTGCAGATTAATATTATTTCTTGTTCTCATGCCCATCTGTCCACCCATCTGCTTGTTTTAGCTGTATTTCCTTTCACCCTGCTGGCTCCTGTGTATCCTTATCATGCCCCAGGCATATATTCTTCAAGAAGATTTGTAATGTGAATAATTTTGAATACCTTCAAAATAGTGTCATAAGAAAATTGTATTCATACCTTTCAGTAAGTAATATAGAATTATTTATAAGGTTAAAAAAGAGCCCAGTTGCCCTAGGATAGTCTTTAGATTTGAGCCAGAATTTCAAAGAATAAAAGACAAAAAAGTATATATGATATAAGTAGAAGTTTTAATCAGTCACTATAGCTATTCAACTTGTTCTAATTGGGATGTGCAAAGTATCTTTTCCTCCTTATCCAGTGGGAAAAAGAGAGCCTGGATATATGGGCCAGATGGGGCCTGGAGTGCACCACGTCACAACCCCTTCATCCTGAAAGTGTGACTTAAGTAAAGGCACACGTCCTGGATGGCTTGCCCACAGGCAAGTGAAATGCATTTACAAGGGCAGCGATTTTCTATCTATATCTGGCTTGTGTTACTATGCTGTGTAAGTAAATTCTCAAGAAAAAAATACAAAAGAAGAATTAAAAAAGGAGAAAAAGGAGAGGAGAAGAAAGGAGAAGGTGGAAAAGGAGAGGAGAGCCAAAGAATTTTCTCTCATTGTAAGATCTTAATAGTTTGTGAAGACTAGTAAAGACAGGACAAAAATTAAGGAAGTGAGAGGGAGTTCAATCTAATTTTTATCATCTTGAAGACAATTTTATCTTTGCTTCTATTTACTTAGTAGAACCATGAAGCAGCGCTGTAGTAATACCTTTGCTGTTGGCCTACACATGTAGGCACAAGCAATGCTGTGGCTTGCACAGCATTTAGCGGAAACAGTTTTGGTTATGGTACATGCCTTGGGAAAAGCTGTGCAGGTGGAAGATCACACAAGTGGTGGAGAGAAGGCTGCAATCCTTAGCTTCCTCTGTTCATATTTAGTTTGATTCAGCTTCTTTGAGCTAATTTGGCAGCCTCTCTAGGACGACATCCCATTTGCCAGTGCTGAGGAGTCCTGAGTGAGTCCGAGGTGCTGCCATCTTGCCACGTTCTCCTGAAAGGTCTGGTTGGCAAAGGAGCACAATTCAGAACCAGATAGGGATGCAGAGTGATGAGAAGGAGTCAGCTCCAAAATTATGAAGCTCTAGATTATGAGTCGCATGCTTCATAACCTACTCCCAATACATATTTGGGTGGCAAACAGTGTTGCCTGTTAGGATAACAGTGAATTGTGCTACCTTGAACAGAGAGCAGCAGGAAGACTTCTCCAGGCTTTCCCTCTAAGGCAGCATGCTCCATCTCATACCTCTATAGTGGGGAAAATATCACAATTTTTATTTTTATGTTACGTTCTATTCTGTGTAAATTGCTGTCTCTAGAAAGTTTTGTATATTGAAAATTAATTGTATTACTGATAAAAAGATGTTGTGTTGTCAATATGCATTATTTATTTCTCTTTCTAAGAAAAAGGTTCATACTATCTATTTTATACTAAGGTATTGATGTGTTTCTTCCTCCACAATTGCTGATAGAGCTTTGTTTACTTATATACACAATTTCTATTAAAAACATATAATTTAAAAAAAATTATTTAAGAGGATCAATCTCTATCAGTGAGAAACAAGTAATCATATCTCTCAGACAAAGGAAAATAATCTCATTTTTGTACTATCGGACTGTCTGCCTATGTTTAGAAACTCCAAAAAGATTATAAAACCATAAAGCATGATCCTGGGATGACAACACATCATGTTTTACACTGAAGAAAATGGAAATTGCCCTAAAATAACTGAAATCCCTTCTAAGAAGGAATATTTAATGACTATTTACATGGTACGAATTTTGTGTATAATAGTACATGATGTAATTGCTGTGAATTGAAAAACTGCAGTTACTTTCACAGAAAATATTTTATTCCCTCCCTTTAGCTAGGAGGTTTTATTATTAAAGCTTATTGACTGCACTTGTGTTAAATCACCACAGTTTCTTTTGCCTAAGTCATAGTTTCATTTAATAACTATTACATGTTCTTTTTTTCATACAATTGAAAGTGCTTATAATCTATTTTGGAACAGGCTTCAGTCCAGAAATACTTTTTACTTTATTATGTTCCTCTCTCTCTGGGGATGCCTTCACAAAATGGTAAAGCCCAAAGACTTCCTGAAGGCTAATCCTTTTCTGGGTCATATGAGTCTTTTCAGATTTCATCTTGAGAGAGTTTTCTTATAACAATAGGTTCTGCTGTCTGTGAACGGGAGAAAATCCTGTTGCTTTAGCATGAACAATGAGTGGAATTTTAGTGCAGTAGGAGTGTTTGCTTAATACAATAGAAGTTGGTACAGACTGGACTCACAAGTGTCAAGCAAACAGTGTGGGAAAATCTATACTAACTGCAACTGAGTCAACATGGTGCCGAATGCCTGAATGTGACTTAACTGTAACTACAATAACTATCTGGTTGACTTCAGCCCTTCTTCCAAGACATATCTTGACAGAAGCCTTATTGAGAAACGGTTAAAGAAGAAAACAGCTTTTTAACAGGGAAAATTTGAACAAAACAGGCATTCAGTTGCACATTAGAAATTCCATACAATGTACAACCAGAACAACTGTGTTGCAGGATCAGCTGCAAGTTTGCTAATTAGTAAGGTAATATGGTGGAATATGACTTTTTAATCTTTCATATGATTACATAAATTCACTCAGAAATGTAAACAATGAATAGACCACAAAAGCCTATGCTATATAATTTCATTTACGTATATATTTTAAATACCAGCATTCTCCAAACTGTTATCAGTTCAGACAGGGAAATCTTAGTTCACTGGATAGGAATAGAAATCCATTCATATTTGGGCTAGGAAGACAAGCTGACTGAACCCTAACAAGAGGCAAGACAAATAAGATAACATACATTTATGTTCAACATGCCAAATAGATCATATAATATAAATTTATCAGGGTTAGAAACCAGAGATAGAAACTATTCCATTCCTTTATTTGCAATACAGAACAATTTTTTTGAAGATTTGTTACGAAAAATTCTAAAAATTATATTCTAATTGTATCTTTAGGTATTTAAAAACTGGAAGTTATCCAATATTTTGTTCTTGGTTTTCTTTTCTGACTTAATATGCTCTACAGCTTAATTCTTTAATAACATATTTTTAATTATTTGGGTTAAAATAGTCCTTATAATTTCTTGTCTTGTCTTGTCTAAAAAATCTTAAGAATAAAGAAAAAAAGTCAGATTAGTATATTTCAAACTTCTTTAGACCAAGTGCTGAACTAATGAGGTATAGATCCTACCTCCCCTAAAAATGGTCAGGGTATATTGGATATACATAAGATAAATATATATGTATATATATATATATATATATATATATATGTAGGATATATAGGATATACAGGAAACTTTTCTGCAACACGACAGCTTCTCTTCCTCTGGAATCACCTGTGAGGTGATTCAGTGCCATTGGCATTAATTCCACCACTGAAATCAGAATATTTATAGGAGTTAGACAGTTCTAACCTACATAGAAATATCTGCAGACTCCAGTACTTCTGTAAGCAACTGTCTGTATACAATTGTGCAACTGGCTCGAGAGAGCTACTGCTGGGATAGGAGTTCCCATAACTTGTAGTCACCTCAACCTACAAAAAATCACTGCAATTAAGTCACTGCCCTGTTTCTCAAATTCAAGTTAGTATCTTGGGTTTCTTCACCAGGGATAAAGGCCCAGACACAGACACCAGAGGATCAGGCCCAGACAACAGGGGTTCATGTTGGCAGGTCCTATTGACCAACATGATCTCTTTCTAAGGTCTCTCTATGACCAGGTGACTTGCTTCGTGGGTGACAGAAAGGTTGTGGACGTGATCTACTTAAACATCAGTAAGGCCTTTGGAACCATCTCACTCCTGAAGAAACTGGTAGCTCATGGCTTAGACAGGTGTACTTTTCACTAGGTGAAAAACTGGCTGGATTTCTGGGCCAGAGAGTGGTGGTCACAACAACTCGATATAATACTACAAGCTGAATATGAGCCACCAGTGTGACCAGGTGGCCAAAAAGACCAACAGTATCCTGATTTGTATCAGGAACGATGTAGCCAGCAGGACTAGGGAAGTGATCATTCCCCTATACTGGCGGCTGGTGAGGCCACATCTCAAATACTGTATTCAGTTTTTACTGAATACAGTTTTTACTCTTACTTTTTTACTCTTACTACAAGTTTTACTCTTACTACAAGTTTTTACTCTTACTTTTTTACTCTTACTACAAGAATGGCACTGAAGTCCTGGATCATGCAGACCTTATGGGGAGCAGCTGAGGGAGTTGAAATTATTTAGTCTGGAGAAGAGGAGGTTCAGGGGAGATTCCCTGGATAGGGATAAGAGACTTTATCCCTCTTTACAATTACAGAATCACAGAATCACAGAATCTATAAGGTTGGAAGGGACCTCTAGAGATCATCTAGTCCAACCTTCCCGCT
>JAUBOD010000982.1:392036-412510 GCA_032353885.1 Nothura maculosa | reverse complement strand
CAACTCTGCAGCCTATCCAGGTCCCTCTGGATGGCAGCACATCCCTCCGGAGTGTCGGCCACTCCACCCAGCTTGGTATCATCCGCAGGTTACCTGAAAGTAGGTTTTATTGAGGCACAAGTCAATCTTTTCTCCAGAATAATTACCAATAGGACAAGATGAAATGGCCTCAGTTTGTGCTAGGGAAGGTTTAGGCTTGATTTTAGGAAAAAATTCTACATCAGAAGAGGGGTCAAGCATTAGAACAGGTGGTCCAGGAAGTGGTGGAGTCAATGTCGCTGGCAGTGTTCTATAAATGTATATAAGGCACCTAGGGACATGATTTAATAGGCTTAGCACTGATGAGTTTGTAGTTGGACTTGATGATTCTTTTCCAACCATGATGATTCTATGATTCTGTGATTCCATACAGATTCCATTCAAACTTGCTGAAGTATACACACAGGAGGCTGTTTTGCTTTGTTCTTCTCGTACCTGCCCTTAATACAAAACTACAAAACTATTTTTTTTTGTAACCAATTAATATAAATTTGCAGTATTTTTTAAATCATTTCTAGACATATACACATATTAAAATAATATATTTTTATATACATATATCTACACACTAAAAAACAAAACCAATAAGAAATGTTTTTATTAATTAAGTCATCTCTCATTAAGCCATGTTGCATTTGAATAAATTATGCTATTTGTAAATTCAGCTACTTCTTTGGAAAGTGATCGGATTGACTTATTTTTGATCATACTATTTAGGAACTTGATTTGCTCTGAGGAAGGATATCAGACCTACAGTCGACAGACTGTCCGTGAATCTGATATGGCCAGAGTCAGGCAAATAGCTAACATAGTATTTGATATCTCCTTCCCTGCCACCACCATGGCTTTCAAACTGCAACCAGAACATTTATGAAATTGTCAGATGGCAGGGGCACACAGTAAATAGAGATAAATGCCTTGCAACACCTTGGGTATTCTCTGTGTAGATTTGTGAGGCAGAAAGAACAGGCTTGGTAATCTCTCATCTTGTGTTATGATTCTGTATTTCTTGAGGTTTATTGTTCTGAGTTCTTATTTCTGAGAAAATATCAAGAAAATAAAAGAGATAAGACTGTATCTTTCAACAAAAACAAAAGCGCTCTAAGCAAATCTAGACCCTTACCTTGGTAGGTTCTAGATGGGCACTATGTTTCTGGGTGTATCCTGAGCTTTTCAGAGTCCAGGTAATCCTGCATGCTGTTTTCTTCACTGTTGACTACCTAAAAAGATAATGCTGTGGCACTTTCCTCCCACTCTGTGCATTCTCCTTCCATCACTCTGTCTAGCTCAAGATGAATTTAATACCTTGAGTTGTACATATGGTAGAGTTTAAACAAATAAACGGAACAAGATATGCAGGAATACACTTTCTATCTTGTTAATCTCATGTGGTAAGAGACCCAAGAAGAATCCAAGAATAAATTAAAATAGATTCAAATAAACAGCAGATGACCTGCAGGAGATCTTGGATAGATTTATTTGCCCTGCTCAGCTGCCTTCGTCCGACCTCCAGAATTGGCTAGGTGACCACATTTTAATAAAAAACATTTATTTGTTTATATTCTCCTAAATCTGTCAGTCAAGTGAGAATTAGGAAAAAAAGAGAATTAGAAAAATAATTATACGTTCTGTATATGCCAAGCACCAGGCAGAGATATAAAAAAAAAAAAGGAAAGAAAAAAAGATGTTATCAAGCTTCTGAGGAGCCAACTCTCCATTTGGCAGAAAATATAATATACAGTTACACACATGAATGGAGAATTTGCCTGTATTTCATAAGACATTGTGCAAAAAGCATCCTATTTACATTAACTTATATGTGAATGTTCTCTAATATGTAATGTAGTGCAATTTCTCTTGGTTCAGTACTCTACTCCACATTTTATTTCCTGAAATTGCATGATTCTGGTCTTATCACACACTACTTGTACACTCTATACTACACTCTGTAGTCTCTGTAAATACAGGACTGCATGGTTTTGTCATATGAGTACAGTTTTAGCACACGCATTTGCTAGTTGCACTTCTCTTCCCTTTAAATATGTATTAAAACTTCTTGGTGGCAGTTGGGTCTAAAATTTCTTGCAGTTTAGAAGAAAATAGCAATTTTGAATCCTTTTCATGCCCTTTGAAAGGCTACTCTTTCTCCTCAAACCTCTAATTCTATTATATGAAGGGAATATAAAGGGCACATCTCTTTCTTGTAAACATCTCAAAGTCTTTGAAATTGTTTCTAATATAAGCAGTTTTCAGAATGGCTATAATCTGTATTTAGGTTTGAACACGATCATACTCAAATATACTTTTCCAAGCATTTTGAATTATGTGTATTTTGCCTCAATTCTATGCATACTGTGTGATGAAAGGTCTCAAATAAATGTTTAAATCTCATCTCTCATAGGGTAGCATTGTATTTGTCTCCTAGAGGTTTATTCTGTTATTTTTTCCCCTTCTTTATTTTTGCCCAGTTGCTGGCGGCAAAACAACTGATCAATGCAATTGCATTCTCTTTAGCATCAGGATAAGAATAGATAGCAACAATTAAAGGATAAAACTAAGATTTGGGTAGGAAGGAGAAAGTCTGGGAAGGGGAGAGATGCTGCTATGTTTGCAGCCAAATTTTAAAGAGTTAAGGTGCGGAAGGGAAAGGTTAAGTAAAGGTCTTTGATCTTCTTATCAGCAAAGGTGAAAACAGTGGCTAATAAGATTATGCAAGCTAGCAGATAGTCCAATTACAGTTTATATGCCAAATGTAACACAGCGGACTCATCCACCTCCGGGAAACAGAAAACAGCTGCTTGATCAACCAACACAGTGTTAGCAGCTAAATACCTTCTATGCCTGCAAAGGGGTTTAGTAGTGAGCTGTTGCTGTTGTCCTAGGCCTTTCTGTATCTTACTGTGAGGAGAAGAGGATCAGATGAGGAGGTGGGTGCTCTTCAGAGCCTATCCGCCCACAGAAAGAGACTATCTGAAGCTACATAGGCCTGGCTTACAGGCATCAAGACCTGGCCCAAGTCAAGGACTTTTAGGAATCAGGGGACATAATTTTTGCCAAATTCTGCTGCGTATGGGCAACTGCCGCCTTTTATTAGCATAGGGAGTATGTTTTGGAGAGCTCCCTTAATAGCTTGAGTCTACACTGGCAGAGGTGGGAACACACCCCAGGTTCCCAGCCTAACCATGTCAGGACACACAGTGTCAGGACACTGCGTTAGTCTCATGTTCACCGTCTGGAATCTGATAATTAATATAAAATATCTTGTTAAGTCTGTACAGAGCTATGGACCAGAGAATTTGGGCTCAGATGGGAGCTTGGGTTTCTGTGAAGGTGAGAAGATTTTGCAGACTTCATTATTTCATCGAAGAATTTAATTATGTTTGGATTTTTGGACACATTAACTCATGTATCAGCTCATATTAAAATTTAGCATTTTCTAAAGAGGTAACTCAAGAATTTCTGTGGAATAAAGATGATTTCATGCCACATAGTGCATTAACAGCTAGTCATTCTTTTCCTCACAGAATAAGGATGAAAGAAAGAAATGAAGATTAGTGTCTTTGTATAGAACACATACATAACACAAAATACAAAGAAGCTTCAGCTTTGGATTTTTTTTTCAGTACAAATCTCTTACATTTAAAACTGATTTATGGTCTGTTTTTTGTTATTTTAGGTTGTACCAAGTATTATACTTCATGTGTTTGTGAGTCATCCTCAATGAGTATGTTGCTCAGGGAATAAGATGGCTCTGCCATATGTTTCACTTGCATATGCTAGTTTTGATAACTTCTTGTTCTCTCTGCTTTATATATATAAATATATAAATATATATATAGTCTGCACTCATCTGCATTTCTGTAGTCTTATGAATTCATTTGGTGTTGCTTCATGGAGAAAAGCATTATATCCTAGGTATTTAACCATAACATCAGCTAGTAAAATTTCAGCAAATTATGCCAGAGCTGATAAAAGTGAAGGAAAGAAATGTATGTCTGTGTAAAAGTAAATTATATGCTGCAATTTTGCTATTTCATCAACAAATTTTATTCTGCCATTACTGAATCCAGCCACAACCTGTAAGTTGCCACTGTTATGCTGGTAAGGTGATGAAAAATTGTGTAGCCAGAAAGTCATAAAGACTGCTTTAGCCCTCTACTTTTATGAAAGATTAAATTGTTTCATTTCTGAAGAACAAAAAAAGAGCATATTGTAGTTTATCATTGTTTCTGCCTCACACATATCAACACATATAACATGAAGCTGTAGAGAGGTAGGAGGATAAAGTATACAAATTCTGTGAAAGAATTCAGAGAACTAAAGAAAAATATGCATTATTGATATATAGCATACAGATAGCCTAAACTAAAGGGAGCTAATTTGCTGAAAATTGGGTGCCATAAAGACACTGTTATATAATGTTCTAGATATCACATGTTCCCTTTTCATCTGGCTGTTTTACAGTGGTAACAGCCTCAGAAGAATGCCTGTGCTTGACTATTTTTTTCTTAGTCTTGGCACAAATGTGGCTTCTGTCAGCAGACAACATGCTTGGCATTTTCCTCCCACCATCATTATTTCTTAGAAACTCACATTCCTTGCACCAGCACAGAGAAACTCACATTCTCCAGCTGTGTTTGAATTCCCTTGTATCGAACCATGACAGATAGAGGTCTGCAATCCACACCTGGGCTGGGAAAGATAATCCTCAAAAGACTTAAAGCACACTGAACATTTATGTGACCACTTACATGAAATTGGCCTTTTTCATCTTTCTTTGGCAAATTCATTCATAGCAGTGACATTAGTAACACTGGCATTTCAGATCTATAGAAAGATGAGATGCAGTTCTCAATCAGATAGTACCAAACTCCTGAGGAAAAGAAGACAGACCTTTGTGTACTTTTGCTAAGGAAAGTAATGCATTTAGGATGAAAAACATTTTAAACACACTGTATTTAGTAATTTCTTATTTCATAAATAGTCCTACTTAGTCCAATAATAATCTATGTGCTGTGGAGCAATGACACTGGTGTTGTGGGGAGTCAGGTAAGTACCCTTGATGTTTCAGCAGAAAAACTTTATGTATATTTATCTTATACATTTTTACAACTATTGCATAAATGCTAGCTCATGAACATAATACAACTGTGATGTACACTGCAGATAGGTGTTTTACTATAAATATAAGATCTGAAAACTAATCTTAATTAATATTAAGGTTGAAATTCTTGTGCAGTGGTTTTCCATTAGCATCTGCAAAGAAATTGCTACTTAGATTCTTATGAATTTTATCCTATAAGAGCCATTTCCTTAAAAAAAGAAATGGAAGCTATATGAGTAGATGTGCATGTTTGTTTGTATTTCAGATGTATTGAAACAATGTTCTTGGTATCTAAGTGATATTTGTATCCAGTTCAACTTTAGTTTACATAAAATCGAATCCATTTTTTTTCAAATTACCTGAATTTATCAATTTAATTCAGCTTTAATTAAAGCTTTTATTGACATTTCAAAATGATTTTTTCCATTTCCAAAATATGCACAGTACTGAAAAAAGAATTGTCCAAATCCCAGTGGAAATGTAGTTTTCATGAGCATTTTTGTACAATCAGAAGCAATAAATAAATGAAGTCAGATCCTGTGGGTATTTTGATTGAAGTTTATTATGGTCAAGAAATTAAAATAAAGACTAATAGGCATCTTACTGAATAAAACTTTTCATTATTAGTGTTATTTAACATTTCTGCTTGGATGGTACCCAAGGACTTTGAACTGCATTGTGCTAATAAATGTGCAATCAGACCATATCTATTAACTCCCCAATATTCACCCATTACTCCTGTGTAGTATTTTACAACATTTTATTGTATTTCATGCTTTAAATTCCAATAACTGATTCAGCATTGTTTAAAACTGTAGTAACAATAACAGTTTGTGCTAATTGCTAACCAAGATTAATGTTATGCCTCTAATACAAGGCTTATTTTGCCTATTAATGTGTTACCTGTCTTCACAAGATTAGCTTAGACTAGTGACTATGATGTAAACTCCCTTTATTCAGCTCAGATGTAGTTTCAGACCTTACTCAGAAGATCTGTTTGTTTGTCCCTTTTCATACTCCATTGCTAACAAACAGAATGCAAAAAGGACACACTTCTGATGATTGAGGAAAGGTCCCTGCTTAGTAATGCACGCAAGCTGAAATGGGAAAAAACAGTCATGAAATCTTTACATTTCTTGTCATAGATAACATTTACAGTGGAAGGAGGTATGGTATAACTTTTCACAAAGAATAATTTTTAGATTTTTGGTTTTCAGATTTTACCCTCTGCTAGTGAACAATACAGTTTTACTTTCAGATGACTTCATTTACACTCAGAGTAAGAAAAATAGATAGTTCTTTCTTGGAGAAAGAGAGTGTAAGAAATAGAAGTGTTGCACCTTAATTAAATATGTAAATAATGAGCAATGTAAATAGAAGAAAATGGAGCCAAATTTGAGAAATTTTGCAATATCCATCCTGTCATGAGAACACTGTGACAAGTTACTCACTTGTTTCTTCATCTGATGGGAAAGTATGCTCAGCAATGTTAGAAGCATACTTAGCACTTCGTAGTAATGGTTGAGGGATGACAAAGTGGGAGAGACATTTTGAAACATGCTTGAGCTGTGAAAGTACAAAGAGTGTCCAATGAAAATGCATGAAATTCTGCAGTATGTTTTTTAAATAGCTTTGTGACTGGAGGTTAGATTCTAATACGTAGCCCATAACAAAATGGAAATTTGTCCTGTTTGATGTCATTAGAAGCACCACAAGAAATGACTGTCAATATATAATAATAATAATAACTAATAATAATAAATAATAAATAAACTTGAGGGAAATAAGTCAAATTATTTTATTAGGCATGTGGGCACCTAAAAACTGAGGGAAAAAAAAGCCCTCCTCAAACATTCAATGTCTTTGAACTTTAAACAGTAAATATTTGCTTTTACAAAAGTCTTAAAAAAAAAGTAAGAATAAATCCTGTCAGACTATGATGTGTTATGAAGATCTCCTGGGGGTTCAGAAAATTTGGCAAGAATTTACACCTTCCCTTAGAACAGAAGAAAGCATAATTTCAGCCTTTAAGTTGTGCAAGGATTAACTCTTCCTTACAGAATTCTACATAGCTATGGGCTAAAGAAAGTTTAGCTTGATCTTTTGTGTCACCAAACAAAATAGGATCATGTTCCTGATGCTTAGAAGCAGCAGCAGCTTGCAGACACTGTAAGAAGAGAAATAAAGAAACAAATTAAAGTGCACGCAGTTATCCATTTGCGCTTACTACCCGACAGACATCTCCACGGTTCTTCACTGTCTTTGTCATTCCTATACAATATAGGAGGGAATTAGGGGTGTTGTTTTCTTTGCTATGTTTAATCCAGGAGAGATGCTGAAAGCTCCCCACAGACCTAACATCTTTGGTTTATTCCCTCCATCACCACTTCCTCAGCCAGATGTCATGCTTCTTGTAAAAGCAATATAGTGCTTATAAATGACATTAAGCCTCTCTCTGACTTAACTATTTTAGGGGTTACATCCTATTAGCATGTTAATTGCAAGATAAAGAACGTGGAAAAGTGTCCCTTTTTATTTTCTTAGATGCTTTCTACCCTTCCTATTTGAATATATAAAAATAAATGTAAAAGAAAAAGATCTAAAAATAAAATCATGGTTGTTTGATTCCTTATTAAAAATAATGAAAAAAACCTTCATTACTTTGCATATAACATATTTGTCTTTCTTTGCATCCTTTGATTAAATGGTCCTAGTATTTCTCCAAAGGGAGGAACTTTGCAGTTGCAATTACAGACAATAGGGTTGTTTTCCACATCCCAATGATGTGGTGTGAACATCAAAGTCATGTGGATTATAATAATCCAAATAAATAACCTTCCATAGACTCACAGGAAGGGAGAAACTGGATGCTCTCATTAAGAAAGAGGCATTTCATTTAACAGTCAGTTGTCTGTTAGGTGGTGAAAAGTCTGTCAATTTGCATAAGAAAATAACCACCACAGAAATGTAAATGACTGGAGTAAGATCTCATTAACACAGACCTCTCTAGCTACCTGAAGGACCTACCTCTGCTGGCAGTAGATCAAGTTTCAAGGATCTTCTTACCTTTTAAAAACC
Organism: Nothura maculosa; assembly: GCA_032353885.1. Classification (NCBI taxonomy): domain Eukaryota; kingdom Metazoa; phylum Chordata; class Aves; order Tinamiformes; family Tinamidae; genus Nothura; species Nothura maculosa. The sequence goes on along the minus strand of JAUBOD010000982.1, from coordinate 404,289 downwards.
AATTATACATTTCTATCAGCTAATGCAGGGGGAAGGGTACACTGCAGTGTTATTGGCAACAAAAGTATAAGATTCTTCAAAACAACAAACATTTGAATTGCTTTTTTTGACATTTCTTGGATATCTGTTCTTTAAATAGATACCCATAAAAATAGTTTTTCACTGTGATGAAGGAAGAAAAAGAGAAAGAAATCCAAATTCCAATCCAAATGTTCTAATTGGAAAGTAGAGCTAGTTAATGTTGTATTTTTTTTTCATGCAGCTAACAGAGCAAAAAATGTCTAGATAGGGAAAAAGGATTGAGTGCTGATATATTTAAATAGAGAAGCCACAGAAGATGACTGTGCCACAGTGAAGCTGGTAATAGACACAGTACCTTAACTCTCCCCATGCATAAAATGCAGAAAAAATATCTTTAAGTAAATTGATTTAGTTCTACTGGAATCAAATGGACTTTACACACCTGTATCAAATGAGAATATGATTCAGAACATTTTCAAGCCAGTACATGCAGCCTATAGATGTTTTACAAATGCGCAATTGTGAGGAGTCACACCATTTGGTGGATAAATAGGGTAACATTTCACCTAATGAGTCCCAGCTTAGCCAGAGGCTGGTCAGGTTACAGGCAGCAGGAGTTTGGTAAACCCTGCTTGCCTGCTAATTGAGGTTTTTGCTTTATAAGAGAGTCATTCATTTCCGAATCCTACCCCAAGCAAGGGCTTTACAGGGGCTTGTGAGATAGTCTGGAAATGTGGCAATTAGGGAGATATTTTTCAGGTATTTAGGCTAAGGTGTGTTATCTGTGTTAAAAGTAGTAATAAATACTTGCAGGATCAAGGCTTAGAGTATGGTGTTGAGGCCCTAGGCTGAGATTTGCTCTCTCTCCTCATCAGGCAGCCCAGTAGCTGCCCTTCAGGGTGCTTCTTTTGGGGAGCTGTCATGAAAGGATTTCAGCAGCAGACTCCTGAACTAGTAATTTCAGGTTCCCTCTCCTTCATGAGAGCTCTGATAGGACATAGGGGAATTTCTCAAATTTTCTAGATTTTGCTAGGATACTTTTCTAGGTTGTGGCACAAATGTCGTCTTCTCTGTCCTGCTTAGGTCAGCTATGCAAAAGGGAGAGGATTTAGTCTGAAACTGACGAAGATGAAATATAACTCTCAGATTTTGAGGTCAATGCATGTGAAAGTTGGGAGAGAGGTGAACATCCTTGACTATTGCAATTGTAGAACTCTGAAAGCAAATGCAAAACTGATGATGTACTGCATTTAGGTATAAACAAGCATCTGTGAAATACATAGTGACTTACTGCCTTACTTTGAATGCTGTGCACTGAAGATAAGACTGTGTAATTTTCCAAAAAGACTGTGTACTCAGAAAAAATGACTGCAATTTTCTCATGCATCAAGCTAAACTTCTCCTAAATTCTTTATATCAGTTTAAGGATGAAGTGCCTCATCATTTTTACCCTCAGCTGGCTGTGTCTGAAGACATCATTCCCCTCACTGCCGCTTCTCACCATTTCTTCACCAGATACTACTTTCCTGTCTGCTCTAATGGTAGTCATTCATGTTGCTGATTCTTGTCTCAGTGACAAGAACTGAGTCAGAAAACCTCTTTTGAATTGTAAGTGATCCCAGGTTGCTTTAAATGTGAGTAAGAGAAGTGTATTGTATTATACAAGAGTATTGTATTGTATTATACAAGCGGCCATAGCAAACCCTACAATGTTACCACAGGATAAATTAGCACTGAATTCACATTGCATCAACTATTCTGCAGCAAATATCCATATGGAGATTCTTTTCCAATGTGTCTTCTCATTGAGAGACAAAAGTGAAGACAGCCAGATTCACATAAATAGACATGAACTCAAAGTAGCTGATACAGAAGCACAGAATCATAGAATCTTCAAGGTTGGAAGGGACCTCTAGAGATCTTCTGGTCCAAAACCCATTCAGGCAGGTTTTGAAGACCTCCAGAGAGGGAGACTCCACAACCTCCCTGGGCAGCCTGTTCCACTGTTCTGTCACCCTCACAGTAAAGAAGTTTTGGCTGAGCTCCATTTGCAGTTCCCCATTCATCAGTGAAATATTAATCAGCTGCAAAATTATAAATGAGCACTGAGAAGATAAAGAGTTATTTTTAGAGGTTTATCTCTTTTGAAAGTCAAAAAGAGTGTACTTGATCAGTACATAGGGCTCAAAAATATTGTAGTAGAGACCGAAGGCCAAAATAATATTTGAAAGCAAAGTATTACTATTATATTACCTCAGTACTTGTATTAAATATGGTGATATTGAACTGTTTATAGAAGATGCTGGCTTCTCTCCAAATAAATTCTGGCTGCACCAGTTCAGTGCTATGCTTTTCATAGTGGAGGAATTTTTTTCTAGCAGCCGTAAGTGAGGAAAGCTTGGGATAAAGGCAAGCATGAAGTGTATGCCTAGGCAGCGGCTTTGTCAGGTGCTGCCCAGATTATGGTGGTGCTAAATGGCTGGGAGCGAGGTTTGGAAGGGCAGCAGACCAGTGGAAGGGCATGGAAAATTGAACAACACAACCGTCTACACAGACTGCTCAGCAGTTTTCCAGATGCCATCCACTCTCCCATTTAGTGCTACAGCAACACATAAGATTTGGACAGAGAGCGTAGGATGCTGTGCTGTCTTGTAAGGAAGTCCAGGAATTTGTATGCTCCAAGATGGGGAGGGAGGAATATTTCTAAATGTCATTAATGCCCCCATGCAGCTTTCAGAGCTCTTCCAATGCAGGGCTCCAATTCTTCAGGGCCATTCATGCTTCAGGGGAAGGGGGTGTTAATATTCTGCCAGTTCAGCTCTTTGATCCAGCTTGATGCTGGCACAGATGAATGTCAAAGCCAAGAGCAGCAGCAGGGCACCCTCCCTTGGGCAGATGCTGGCATGGGCCAGAACAGATGCATCGCAGATCTGCACCCCTAGACTGTCCACCAAGCCCCCAGTCCCCTGTCCTGGGCAAACCCGGGAATACTTAGAAATTTAATGACTTGATTCCAGGTATCCTCCACAGCTTAATGAGAAAGCAACACCTGCTCCTCTTAACAAGTTTCGCTGCTGCCTGTAAAGCATATGCAAACTTTTAATGTTTTCTGATGATACTCCATTTTCAGTACACTGTTTATTATTTCTCTCTCTGTCCCTAAGATTTCAAACCTCATATGCTCTAAAATGCTTTAATGAGTTTGTTTAGCAAACCAATACCTTACTATTACTCTTAATTTTCTTTAAATTTCTTCCTGTTCCTCCTTTAAGTCTAGTAAAGAGGGGAAAAAATAGCTCTAACATGTGGCTTAAATACTTCCCAGCTGAAAAAATACTGTTAGCCAGCATGAGGCTAATGGGTTGATGTATAAACTGATGATCCACATCAGTTCCCCTGCAGCCAAATAACATCCTCTGGCCTGTATACAGAGCAGCTGATTTTACTCTGGATGTTCCAATTTCTTTCTTTTTTTTTTTTTTTTCCATATTTTCCATCTCTCAGTACAGAGCTCTAATGTAAATTCTTTCTCTGTTAGCTTATTAACTGGATGATGCAGCGCCATATTCCCTGACTTGTAAAGTCCTGCTCTTTTTTTTCTCTGCAGCTCATAGCCCACTAGTCATTATTTACCTTGCCCTGTCCTTAATGTCATGCTCCACGAGTATCATTCAGAAGGGAAAACATAATGATTTAAATTATTTCTAGGGACTGGATAGTTGTTCATTTAGTGTTGTTGTTATCTAAAAAGCCCTTCCTTCCACAACATATTTGAAGTTGTCTCTTTTGAAAGATCTTTAGGCCAGAAAAGCTGCTCAAAAGAGAAAGTTAATAGCTGGCATTATTTGTGTAACAGCAGTAATTTGACACTGGTTAAGTCTTCCTTTGGTATGATTTCCTTCATATATATATATTTATATATATGTTTCTTTCCTTTAGCTTAGTTCTGGTATCTGAAGAACCTGGATGGATATTAGCAAATAAATTTGAAAGCAACAGGAATTTTTTGTTTGTTTGTTTGCTTTCTTGACAACAATAAAGAGATCTTATGTCCTCAGATACTGAAGGAAGTTTCAAGATGCAAGAGAATTCATGTGAATTAAGGCAGGTTGAAAATCTGTAGGAAATTAATGAAAAGGTAGAAAGAATACTAACTCTGAAGACATCTTCTAATGTTGAACATCTTCTAAGATTTGTCTGTAAATACAGTCCCTAACAGTAAAGTGATATATTCATATTTTTCCATAAAAGCAGACAAGAGGAGAAAGGAAAGAGTATGTTCTTTAACATATGATACAGCTTGGCTATCAAGTGTCTGTAAACCAGAACTAGCTTAAGTGGCATCAATTTAACTGGTATAAATATTCAGAAAACAAAATTCTCTGGTGTTATTAAAGAACTGAAACAAGAATAATAATGATATATACACTTTAAAAGGTGTAGTTTAATTCTGAAGGATAAAATCACTTCCATACATTTTTAAAGGTGGTGCGTAGATATTAGTGTTTCATAATCTGTGGCCTACAAATCCGTCTTGCTTCTGTGGACCAATTCTAAAAAGTTGGTGAAATGTATCTCAGAAAAGCAAACATCTTTCATAAATTCACAGGGATCTGCAAATCTAAAAGGGTTGAAAAATACAATGCAGTGTTAGCAATACTGTTTTATACGTCCAGCTATCAACACAAGAACATTTCCAATCTCACTCTTAGCTGAGCCGCTCAATTTCAAATCAGAGCTACATGCTGAATCTTAATTGATTTGATAAGTAGAAAACTTGAGAGGAATTTATTTGAACTTGAAGCTGGATCTCCAAGGGTTTTTCAGGGCTTTTTTTTATGGTGATGCTTTTACCTGTCAGAGTTAAAATGCTCTAGAGTCTCAATATCTATGACATTTATTAACCAAGTGGTTATGATCAGAACTTTGTCATTGAAGCTTGCTTAGTATCAGCTGACATATGGTATCATGTTTGAAATATCACTCAGTAAGTCACTGATAATGTCAATGTAATTGCTGAAAGCTTACACAGGGCATATTTTTTTTCCCAATGAAGTTAATGGCAAAAATCTTAATGATGCCAGTGGTGCAGGATTGAAACTGCTTACAAGAGAAGTCTTCTCATAATTACACAGAATCAATAATGTCCTAAAGAATCAGTCCTTAAATGAGCTTATATTTACAAATGGTAGTATGTTAATAATTTCCTGATAGACTTTTTGATAGATAATTCTGTTCTGACTACTTCAACATGTTTTATTTGTGACTCAGATGCTAATATATTCATAAGTAGATGAATATATGAATATAAGAACTCTGCATATATCTCCATTCCATCTGTTATTTCTTTTTGCCCTAAATGTAAATACCCTATGTTCAGTACTAGCATTGTTATTAACATTTAGTCACATTTTGGCATATATTAATTGGGTATTGTCCATATAATAGTTTTACTCTGCTTTTTAGGATTTATTTTTAACTGGGTATTTCTTCTCATTAGAAAATGATAATTTCTGATAATTGCTGCAAAAATCTATCTTTTCTTCATTTTTTTCTAGACCATTTTGGTGACAAGGATTTCTTGTGCTCTGGGCAGATTGGCTGGTGGAAAGACACTATTATCGCTGAGGTGTGAAAGCTTTAGAGTCATCTTGCTGTTCTTCATCATTTGGAACACTCTTACATCCTGGTCTTCCTAGTCTGGGCAGAGAAAGCCTAATGACCAGACTTGAGGAATTAGTCTTCTTCTGGCCTAATGCAGTGTGAGGAATATACTGGTTGGTTTATTTTTGCAGAATTTTATCTCAAATGTGTGGCTGCATGAAAGTCTTCGTATTCACCAGCTAGTTTGAAAATTTGAGATATTTCACTATACCTAAAAACCTTCATAAAATTTATGTTTATCTATTGCATTCATCCTAGAATACGGACTGAAAATTCTGACAAGTATTAAAACCTATTTCCTCCAGTAAAGGTTTTATAAGATAAATGGACAGTCCAGAGATGAAGCATAGGGAGGGTGGAGCACTAGTTGGTAAAATAAGTGTGGTTTAATTCCATCAAACATATTGTCTTTCATGTTTTTTTTTTCTTTTTTTTTTCTTCCTAATTGTCTCTGTGATTATTACATCTACAAATAGCTTTTGGCTGTATTTATCACTCCGTGAAGACCCTGTAATAACATCTACTCTGCTGCATGATTGTCTTTCCATTATCAGGGTTTAGATGGTGCTAGTTTTCTTAAGTGTAATACTGAAAGGATGGTAAGTGGAGCCTCTTAGTGATCTTTTATCTTCCTTGGGTTTAGATTTTACTCTTTCCAGGCTGTGCAAGCTTATATTCACAAGAATGTCTCAACTTGGGCTCAGATTCTAGGCCATTTTGAACAGCTGATGGAGAACATGGAGGACTTGGGGAGCTGGCTGAAATTTCCAGCTGGACATTCCTCTTCTTAAGCAATAGAATTTACAGTGGTAGAAAATACACACTGTTTATATCAATCACTTCTGAACATCTAGACTCTTCCCAGTTCAGAATCCCAACATCTACCTCTTCTAGCTAAAGTATTCTCAGGGTAACCCTTAAGGGTAACTAAATATCAGAGAAACATTAGTACCCACTAAAACACAAGTCATAGTTTTAGAAGGGAAGGGAAGTTCCTTAAACTCTTTTCTTTAGCTTAACCTGTAGCTCAGCCAAGGAGCTTTGAAATCATTATGTAGCTGCTTCAGCATCTGTGTCTGAGGAACCCCTCCATACCCATGGTGGCTCCACACTCTCTGTAGCATCTCTTTATGTGAACTCTAAATTACTTCATCATGGCCATTTTGCCTTGAGATCAGAGTCTCTAAAATTGTTTGGATCAATAGATGTTTGCCAGTTTTCAATATTCTGCATAAGTTAATGTGGGGAGAGTAAGGGAGACCTCAGCATGTTCCCTGTACATGCCTATATACAAACACCCATGCATACATATATATTACAGAAGACTCATATTTCTGCTGAAAGAAGATCTAGGTTTGCTTCATTTTTGCATCAAAAATGTTAGTGTTAGTGCTATATTTTCAGATGAAATTCCCTGCCTTTAATACCAGATTAAGTAGTGAATCCCTGTTTTGACTTGGGTTGCAGACACTTTTGTGGTAACAATAACAAATTCATTTCTCCTAAGAAATAAGAAATATCCGAAAGTTTTAATTAAGAATATTCTTTTGTATTCTTGTTTTCCCAGGAAAATTAAATGTTTTATGTTTCTAGGATCTATGCTTTAGAAAGCTTTGGGCATGTATTTTGGACTGTGGAGGCATCCCCTCTTAATATATATTTGTTTTATGGTTATTAAATGAATTAATTCTGATGACTAAGTCAGATCATTGCAAAATAGCTAGATTCAGTTATGACTAGTTAATGGTACATTAAACTGTTTGGCACAATTGTGCTAAATAATTTGCATTGTTCAGATTTAAAGTTTGCATCTGCATGCCCACACATGGTAATAATGCAGACAGGACAAAATTACAAGCAAAAAGAAAGAGTTTTTTTAATACTATATGCTACAACTAATGAAGGTGACTACTTAAGTGCATTAATTTTAATTACCTCCAGAAAGATGTAACAGTGGAATATGCAAGGAAACAACAAGCCTTAGTGAAAGAATGTGGGTCTTTGTTCTATTCCCATGTTGCTAATTGCACACTCCTGTGCTCCTCTGTGTCATTACTTTATGCCTCTGGATCTCCATCTATTTTCTATTTAAATGTCCGTGTGCTGTGAAACACTGTTCACTTTTACCGTGTATGTTTATCTAGGCCTTACAAAAGCGCAAATAAATAATTCAGCTAGTACCTCTTGTGTTTCTCTTTCAATGTAACTGTTTTTGGAACAGGATAGGCCTCTCTGCTTTATGTTTTCGAAGTCCTAGCACAATATTTTTTCTGGTTCATAACAAAAGCTTCTAGTTGGTTATCAGTGCAAATATATATATATATTTTTCTGCCTGTTTCTATGGTTTCTGAAGGTAACTGCATTCGCAGAAAACAAGTGGTCAGCCTGAGATCACTTTCACCCTGTAATACCAGGAATACATTTACGTTAAGCACTTTCATTGTATGTGTGTGTGCTTGTACGTGTGGGTATAGAGTACAATATAACAATAGAAGAATGAAGTCTGAGGCACAAGGCTGCAAAAAATTTTTTTTAGAAATAATGTTGTTTCTAAAATCTGGTGTTTTTAACTGAGGTTTTAGAAGGCAAAGCACAACATTATCAAAATGCAAAGCTGCAGACGACCAACTATTAGCCAGCTAAAGTGGGAAGAAGAGTCAAAGAGCTGAATTTTGGTTTTCTGAGCCAAAAACACTGCAAAGGGTATCACAAAAGGTAGGCAAAAATCAAGCCCAGACAGTAAAAAGAACATACGAGAAGAGATTGTAGCAGGATAGGGCCACTGGGGTAAGATTTTAATCTAGTTCAAGAGGAGACTGCTTTCAGATTTAGTCTTTAGTCTGTGAAAAGCCTTGAAGGAATAGAAGAAAGGATCAAATAATAATAATAAAAGGATATAACTGTAATAGACTTTCACCAAAGAAGCATTCCTTCCCTCAGCTGTCTTTTTTTTTTGTTCTTTTTTTCCCCTGACCTTTTTACACAAGTAAATCCAATTTCAGGGTTTTCCCCAGTGAAACCTGACTACAATATCTGTGGCCTAAAGCTTAAGAGGAGCAGAAAGGGTAGCAGGGAGGGGGGGAGATGGAAAGGAAGGTGACCTGAGGAGCTATGAAATACGCACAACAGTTGCCTCAGTGCAAACACTGCCTGCAATGCCAGGTGGGGTCACCTTGGAAGAGGATCATAGCGCAGGACGGCCCTGTGAGACCTTCTTCGATGAAGGGCTGGTAACAACTTCCTGCGGTTTCAAATATACGGGGCCTCACAGGCGAGAGTAAGCAGCATGCAGATACACTTGGCCCCCCCCCCCCCCCCATCGCCTAGGAAAACACGCTATTTTCCCGGTTTGGTGTTTCCTTTGTCACTCTTAGTCTTTGCTGCCCTCTACTGCCTTGTCGCACGGCCACGGTGGTTACCGCTACCCTGGCAGTAGGACGTTGTTTACACGCTTCTTTCTTCACCTGGTATAGTTTAACATGCTATTTAGGGCTATTTACGGTAATAGTTAACATGAAGCTAAAATCCACTTTCTGCAGCTTTTAAGGGATTGACCTTATGAATGAACTATAAATATGCCTATAAACACAATGGCAATGTATCTATAGATAGCTATAATTAGAGTTTATGCTAACAGGAAGAATTTCATCGTCTGTTTCATAAAATTATTATATTTGCCATTGAAAAGGGAAAAGATGAATAATATATTTTATTCAATCTAATCTTCAGAAGCCATGAAAAATACGAGACACCGTAAGATGTGAAGTTGTCCAGCCTGTCAATACAGAAAAACTCCTCATTATACATTTATTAGTCTTTTGTCGAATCTACCTTTGTATGTGCCTATGGACAGGCTATCTATCACCTGCAGTCAGGACATTAATGTATCTGGCTGTAAGAACACTTTTCTCATTTTGTATTTAAGTTGGTTATTTCTCTTGTTGCTAAGTTTTCTCTGTCTTTTTTGTTCAAATATTTAGAGGTGCTATTGTGCTACATACCTACATTGTTTCTTGGTTAAGCTTCTACATATCAAACTCTGCTATATTTCTGAATTATCCCTTCAGTGTTTTAAGCTATTCTTAATGCTTCCTTAAGACACTATATATATATCTATAAGTATCAGGAATGAAATACATAGACCTGAACATAAGGTTTCATATGAGTTTATACAGGCTCCTATCCCTGTGAAGTGAAACTTTCTGCACCAACTTACACTTTTTGCTGCCCACAAATTCATATCATTTTTGAATTTCATTGACATGATTATTACCTCTTCAGACATTATTTAAGATGGCCGTGGTGTTGAACCTTAGAGTGCCTTTTGATAGAAAGCTTCTTCACAATTCTGTCTTTGCCATCGGGAGTTACTTTTGGTGTATCAGTTAACCAGTTTCCATTAAACATTCTTATCTAAGATAAATTGAATTAATTCTTCATTATATACTGCAAAAGATAAAGCCTTAAATACTATAGTAAGACGTGACACTTCCTGTTTATTCCAGGATGCTAGAAAAAAAACAAACCAGTTACTTGGAAAATGTCTATTCTTTCTAAATATAAGTTTTTCCCTCCTGTCTCATCATTTTCATACTTTTCTTAATTCAGTGAAATTAAATAAATTAACTCAGGAACAAATCAAGTGTGTATCTTTTTTCCTGTTGCTTTTTGTTTGTTTATTTATAAAGTTATTTTGAAATAGTAACATTTCACTGTACTCTTACTCCCTAAAAATTTTTGGTGGGATCCTCTTGGACCCTCTTGAAGAGCAGAGACGTCTAATGTAGTTTAATCCTGATGGTGTATTCCAACTAGGTAAGCTTGGTCCCATCCCCGGGGATCATCTGGGGAGCGACTCCTCCTAAGTTATTAACTGTATTCTTAAGTCTTTTGCTGAGCCTGGATATCAAAGGGGCCGTCAATGAAAAGTTCTTAATACTTCAGTTCCCTTGGTCTTGGAAGGTGGTTTAGTGTCTCCTCTCAAATACTGAACACACTTTACTACTCATTTGAGCTCTTACAGCTTTCTCCTTTTAATTTAATAAGATAGCGTGACAACTCATATGTATTCAAACCTCAGAGTGTTCCAGGTCTTCACTGGACAGCAGGTTGCTCCTGGAAGGTATCTCCATGTTTTTTTTTTTTTGTTTGTTTGTTTTTTTTCCAAGAAGGGGGATTTGCTCATGTTTCAAGTGTGATCATTTGTTGTATGCTGAATAGTAGACAGGAATAGATGATGCAATGAGCTTATTAGAAGGTAGCTAGTTGTCCAGATTGTGCTGAAACCTTCAGTGCCAAGAAAAGGAATGAGACACTGGCATTTTCTGCAGCTTTGTAAACCACCTCTCCAGCACTGAAAATTTCAACCAAAGCAGTATTTGTTTTTTCCATGTATTTTCTTCACTGAAAAGGAGCCTTTCAGTGCAGATAAAACCGACTATTCTTTCAAAAAGCAATACTTTTTGTTATATTTATTCATTTATCAATGCTGTGAACATTTTGTGTGCTCCAGCCATTGATTTCAGGAGTTAATGCCATTTTTCCTGTTTATTACAATTTATTGTCTCATTGTTGCCAGTAGTTTGCACTTAGCTGAATTTCCCACACAATATGCAGGAAACATCTCTATAGCATCGGGCTTCCTCAGATTGATTCTCACAGGGGTTGGGAGGGACAAGCTGCCCCTGCGTGCTTTGTGCTGGGACTGCAGAGAGTCGTGGTAAATCCACCATTGAGAGACTTCCTTCCTTACACCTACGGTAGCACACACAGTAGCCAGCTCATGTCTGCTTCCACTGCACACTCTCCCACAGAGGCTTTTGGGACAGTTTTCCCCATGTGTGTGCTTTTGCAATTGTATCACTTTCTTTTTATGAGCTTAACACATTTATTCTCAGTCTCCAGGGAGAATGTGTGTCTCCAAGGTCATCTATTTGTATTGGAGAAAAGCTAATGAAAGTATTCAGTTTGGGTGTTTCATTTCAATTTATCTTTCCTTGCTGTTGATTAACTGATGACTTGCAAATGTTGACTGATGTATTAAGCTGTCTAGGTGGAGGTGCCATGGGTAGCAAAGAGGGCCAGTATACGTATATTCCTTTGAAAACACGGCTTAAATAAGACCCACATGGGTCTCTTGGGAAAGCTGGGAAATTAAATAAGCATTGTGTGCGTCTCCCTCATGAGCAATACTTCCCCATCAACAAACAATGAGTTCAAGGGTTTATAACGGAGACGACGTTGCTGGGAGCGGGGGAGGAAAAGGTGGCTATGGAATTAACTTCAGAACGTCGATGATTAATAAATCAACTGTATTAAACGATGTCGTCAGCCTTTCCTGCTGCCTTCACTCTATGTAACTTGCTTCTCACAGCTCTTGCTCACCTCTCCCCCTCCTACTCACCTCCTCGCCTGCGCGGAAGTGCTGCACATTAGCTGTGAGCCTGCCTGCTTTTCTTGGTCCTGAGTACATAATGAGGTAGTTAGTCACTGCTCTTTTTCTTTTCTTTTCTTTTCTTTTCTTTTCTTTTCTTTTCTTTTCTTTTCTTTTCTTTTCTTTTCTTTTCTT
>JAUBOD010000982.1:363993-390585 GCA_032353885.1 Nothura maculosa | reverse complement strand
TTCTCTTCTCTTCTCTTCTCTTCTCTTCTCTTCTCTTCTCTTCTCTTCTCTTCTCTTCTCTTCTTTTCTTTTCTTTTTTCAAACTTGGTTAAATCAGATTTTGCAAGTTCCAGCTCTTGACTTTATAAGGTCGCACTGCCTCTAGGGGCTTTGCCACTTCCCAAGTGTGATGACTTCAGCTCATATGTGGGAAAGTCATCATCAGTAGCCCAGGCTCAAGAACCTTCAGGGCTGCCTGGTGCACTGCAGCTGTCTTGATGCTTTCTCATGCTTTAGAGGCCCCTCAAGGATCCTGGCTCCCCCATGTGCTTCTAGAAAAAGCTGTTGTCCCTGGTCAGACTGTCTGCTTTTCAATTTGCCTTTGAAGTAACTTTTCCACAGGAATATCTGATACAGTTCTTTACTTGCTCAATACTTAATAAAGCAAATTGTACTTGTACTTCGTACCTCACTGAAGAAAGCTGTCTGTCTGCTAAGAAAGCACACTTATTTCTTATAGGGTTCCTGGTCCTTTTCCTCTTGTTCAGTAAGAAATGTCATCAGCAAAATTTTTAGTTTTATAAGGTATGAGGTCACAAGTTTCTCTATATAACAACAAGATTTGCACAGGTTTGAGACTGAGTTAGCCATTCACAAAATAATGATACTTTCAGTTCTCAGCCAGCATACCTGAAATACCAGTTTAAAAGCAACTTCTGTTTTCATATGAACCAAATAAATATAAAAAAAGGAAGTAAAAAGATTCTTTTCAAGATTGTTTTTGAAATGGATTACCTGAAAATATGCAAATATCCTAAGTGTATTTGTGCAGATAACACAAGTTTTGGCAAAGTTCAGGTGTAAGTTCATGTACACTTTTTTGGCAAAAAGTATAAGTGGTTATATGGCAACATTCCTGCCAGATTCATGACTACTCAATACAAATTCCTCTAAAAGTAAAGTTAATTGAGTTCTTGGATTTGTCAGTAATTATGCCCTGTGTAATACAAAAGAGCACTTCGTTTATCTGAATCTGCTGCTTTAGAAGTTAGACTATTCTTTTGCTGCATATATGATCCCCATGATGGGAACAGCAAAATATCCAAGTCTTCTGTACTTAAAAGGTAGTTGTTTAGTTAGCTCATGACAAGCCTGAAAAAGACATAGTATTATAAATTCTTCCTGCAAAGTACATCAAGGAGGTGTCAGCTGGCTTCAGCTTGCCTCTAGTGCCAGAATTAATCTAACCAACCCTACCAGAGAAAGAAATTATGTTCCAGTACTTTATTATTATTATTATTATTTGTTTTTGTCATGTTTTTGCATGTGTGTTGTAAAACAAAACAAATCCATTTAGTTATCTGTTTATCTAGCAACTTTTATATGCGGTTGTATTTCTTTTCTGTCTGGAAATTTTGTGAACATGTGTATCATGAGAAGATTACCATCTGAAGAAATAAAAAGCTGGATGAGATTTTTCCTCCTGGGAACTTCTTCAGATTCATAATTACACTGACCAAGGTGTAGCTCCTTCATTTCTTTCTGTCTTGGCATCCGGTTTGGTTTTTTTATCCTCTGGCAATTACCTGCTTTTCAGAGGTACCGCTAAGCTTATGTAAGAAAACTGACTCACTTAATGAGTCTTTTTCTTTGTTCCTCTGCTGATCTGGGTTCTCTTTTCCCTTACTTTTCTCCTACCTTCTCTTTTTAATTTATATTATTTTTTGTCCTAGTGGGCATAGAAAGATGGTGCATGTAAAGTAACTGTTTTTCTTACTCTGATTTCTTTCTTGACCTTTGCTGCATTCAGATATTTGGATCAATTCTCTTTTCAAGCTAAAATGCCTAGGATTACCTGGACAGTGCTTAGTTTAGAAAGAATAAGAATAATTATTAGAATAATATAGCTGTAAAACTTTTCCATATATTCCCTCCTAAAACATACATCCTATTCCTCCTAAAATTCCTTCTAAAATATACAGCAATTGTAGAATATCTGGCACACAGAGCACTCCTTTCCACATCAAGTGTTTTTTTTTTGTTCTCTGTAAGTTCTATCATCAGATCCACAAAATATTTCTTCTGCACTTAATAGAGCTGAACAAACTCAATGAAATTACTCAGGTGTCTGACTTGAGTGATAATGATTATTCAAATGAGAATTATCCAAATGACCCACATTTCTTCCATGGTGTATATTGACAAATTGCTAGGCAGTAACAACTCTAGTGTCTGTGATTCTATGGGCAAACACATTTGCTTGCCCACATGGTAAACTGTGTAGATCCAACAGAAATATATTGTCGATTAGGTGTCAATATTCTTAGGTTCTAAGAAATGACAATTAACTCTGTCCTCTTGCCACTGACTAATACCTTTCAACCAGTTTGCTCAGTTACTGTAGCTGTGCTAATTATCTTTTAGTCTTGTACATTGTTTTTATGGTATAAGTTCATCTTCATACTGGACTGATTCAAAATATGCAAAGTTTACAAACATCTGTCATTTTCTTAAATAAATTGACTTTTTTTTTCATGTTTATCACGAGCCATGTTCACATCACACTCTCACTAATAATGTGCTTAGCTTACTGAGGCAGCTTTATAATTGCAAGCCTATACCAGGCTAAAATATGATTTATACCAGAAATCTTTCCAGTAGCAGTGAGAGGTTACCTGTGCCTAGAAAGATCTTTCTGAGAATGCCATAGAAAACTTTTCATCTAGATTAGAAGCTTTTATTTAAAAAAAAAAATTATTATTGTATATTGATAGTTTATACCTCAAAAGTAATGACATTTTAACAAAAGATAAAAGCTGGAGAATCTTTTTATATATGTTTCTGGTTGTTAGCGTTTTTAGCCTATCTTGATGTTCTGTTTTTTTCACTTTATCCTCTAGGCATATTTTGGTCTTACTTGAAATCCATTCTTTTGATTACCTTCCTTTTCTTATCCCCCTTGTCATCTATAGCTTCATCTTCCATTCCTGCTATTACACTATTGTAAGACTCAGAACTGCAAGTGTTCACAATGGGAGGTCTTGAGCAGCAGCACAGTTGCATAGGTTATAAAAGAGAAAAGCCTCTGAGTCTCTGTTCTGAGTCTCTGCTAAGTATTGATGTATCATACTTCTTTCTCCTCCTACATTTCATTATTGAATGGGGAAGGGATAGGCTAAAAGGATGTAAGAGATGAACTACAAACAGCAATTGTTCCAGAAACAGCAGAACGAGTTTGGTAATAAAGTAAATAGAGACTAAATTCTTAAGCAAAATGATTAGCAGATATGTAGAATATGAAGGGCCATGTCTCATCCAGAAGTTAATGTGTTCTTCCAGGAGTTTATCCTGAATATATCCATGGATCAGATATCTTTTCCTCTCTAGATGAGAAAGCTCATTGTCCCTTTGAAACAAATCAATTACTTTTGAAGGCGCTCAAACTCTGTAAGAAATAAAATCAATTATAAATGGGCAAGATCTGGCATTAATTTTCATATCTGGAAGAAGTTTAGGCTGATGCTTAAAAAATCCAAAGCTTTCAAAAGAAGTAAATATCAGTAACCTCTGCTTTCTATGCTGGATAGAGTAGCACTTGTGGAAGACATTCCAGAACTTGTGGAATTTTGATGAAGCACCAGTTTGGATGAGATGTTGTTAACACATTTTTTATCCCAATTCATGCACTGAGAATGAAGTGCTATGGACATAAGGAGCATGGGCAAAATTAGTTGCTTGTGTTTGCAACTTAAACCAATTTCCATTCCCCACAGTTATGGCCCTGAAGTTTCTACTTATCCTAACTGTTTGAATGACATAATAAAAGGAGAAGCTGTGGATAGGACATACACTTCTGAGAGTCTCAAATGATGTGATAGTTTGATCTAATATACTGTATTACACATAGCATATGCAGCTTTTGATTTGAAACTGGCCTCCATCCAGCTGGTTGGAACAAGTAGAGAGAACTCATATCTATCTCTATGGCTTGTAGACACTTCCCTCATTTGGACTCTTATGTTGCTTACCATTATGTATGCCAGCTATCTCCAAAAATACATTACAGGATTTAGCACTCCTGCAAAGATAGCATGAGAAATGAATACATTAAAAATTATACATAAGGCAGCACATATTTAATAGTCTATGAATAAGAAAGTTGAAGAAGCAGAAGACACAGAAATTCTGCATGATACAATTGTGATACCAAACTTCAGCAGAACATGCAGCACCTGTGAAATGGCTCAGTAGCAGCAGAACTCGATACTGAGGAACCCTTAAATTATTTTCCATCCTATTAAACTTCAGAGTAGAAATCTTGAAAAAAAATAAAGTGAGGTAAGGTAATTTGCACTGTATGTTCAAAATGCTTCAGTGCATTACACCTATTCTGAAAAAAATGACATATATATAAGAAATCATACATTTCCACCTCATCTCCCCCATGCTAAGGCTTGGTTAAATATTGAAATCTTGGGAAAGATTAAGATGAAAGATATTTTTCTTCCTAAATGATAATTTCACGATTAAAAAAAAGAGGTTTCAGAAATGCCAGGAAAGAGTAGTCAACTGAAGTTAACTGCAAGGTAACTGTATGCCACTTGAATGACAATATTGGCTTCAGAATTATTATCACCTGACCTGTAATTCTAGGCTGTGATATAAGATCTCTTTTCACTTTCTATACATAAATGTATGCCTCATAAGGAGTTGCTACCTCTTTTGTTACTTCATTTCCAGTATTCAAAAGTAGATTTCATTTTTTAGGTTCATATTTTTCAAACGAAGGTTTTGAAATCATATTCTTTGTTCTATATATATTGTTTTCTTCTTTTAGTACAATTAAGTGATATAAAAACTTTGCCGTGAAATTTATAACGTGGAAGGAATCTGTAAAGAATCTGTAAAATGATCTAAAGGAAGCCAACTTTCATAGAGCAGGAAAAAATGGCATCTTACACTGACATATATGCCTCAAAACAGATGCCACACAGATATCAGCATTTGACTCAGTGGAACAGGAGTCCTCTAATGCTTGTGTGAAGAAGTAGTTGCTACATTTAGTAGTTAAGTGGGAAAACTGAAAACCTTCTCTCAGTCCTATTTGTGTAATGTAGGTCAAAACAAGAAAAAGAGAAATAAGGTTCTTATCTCTATGAGTTAGAATAGTAGCTGCTGTGCTTGGGACATAGGGTTGGGCAGGTAGGCATGTGGGATGATGGGATACAGATAATAGGAGGAGATAGGGCCTTTGCTTGGGAAAGTGAAATGTGAAGAATAAGAAAGAGAAGGAGCTTGCGATTGAGGACAATCATCAGAAATGTCGTGAAGAAGTTGTCAGTAAAATCTGCTGGTTACAGACTCAGTCTCTAAATATTACTAGTTGCCTTACTTTCTTAAAGCAGTCTTGTCATTATTTTCCCATCATAAATATTGGAGATTTGCTCAAAATTGCATACAATAGTTGAAACATCCCAGATACCTGTTGAAAATTTCTCTCCACGAGGAACAACAGATGGTTGTATGAGAGAACTTTTATTTGTGCCAGCAGAATCATTCCAAACATCCACATCGTGAAGGTCACCAAGTGCAGAATTAGCACAGATAGCACCTCATGATTATTGCCAAATCCTAGTTGCACCTGCCTGAAACTGAAATGTAATCCTCCTGGAATGGCTCATGTTTGCTAACTGTGTCCTGAGTAAAGCAACAAAACACATATCAAGCTGAAACAAAATATAACTTTCTGGTTTTTTTTTAATAACTAAAATCACCAATTACTCAGTAGCCAAAAGGAGAGATGATAAAAAATATAACTATCTTCCTGGAATGAGCTTGCCTGTAGAACTACAATGTCTAAATCTTACATTCTCTGCTAAGTAACAGAATCTCTTATGCAAGGAACTACAAGAAGCAGTTTACCAGGTGAAAATACTAGGAAGAATATATTACTCTGAAAATAGCAGAATAAAGAGAGAGAATTTTAGAAAGAATATATCTCTCTAGGTTTTAGGAGGAATTAAGACTTTTAATCATTATTATTTGTAATTAAAATATTTGCTGGTATTAGGAGAATATATGTCAAAATTGGTCAAAACTCCAGATGTCACACTTTCCTAAAGAAATATCAAAACAATGCTTGGCTATAATTTATCAAATTATTTTCCTATCTTCTGACACTAGATCTTCTATATAGTTCTGTATTTCTTATGCATTTTACTCACACTGATTCTTGTCTTCCCGAACAATTCCTTTTTTCTTCCCTTCCAGCTGAAATTTCTGTTCTACTTAGCTTTTATTTTTTATTCTGTTCTTGCTCCTTGTGCCTAAATGTGAGACCATTTGACTTTTCTATCTAGCCATATCCAGTCCCAGTTTGTCTTTTTCAGGTTTAGACATTGTAATTGTCACAAAAGTCTGTGGCACTGTTGTAATCATCTACAAAGAACGAAAAAGCATATTGGACATTCATATCCCAAAGAAGTATTTGTCCTTGGTCTAATCTGCGTGGGAATTCTGGCAGAATAAAATTTTATAGGTAAAAAGTTAGGGTAATACAGAAAATAAAATTCACAGCTAAATATTCTAGAAGTCTTTCTTTTTCCCTGAATAATCATTGCTATAAATCATTTTTACTGATTAAATATCTTGACAAAGAGTTAGTCATTTTCTGACAGTTCCAAAAAGAGATTTGTTGTGTTAAGTTGTACATGTTATTAATCATCGTGAAGATCTTAAAGTAAATGAAATGCAAAACATGACTTTAAAATTCCAGTAATCTTATTTTCCACTTAAACCACTACATATACTTCATGGTGTAATATTATCATTAAATACATATGTAAAGAAAAACTTTAGGGATTCGTGAAAGTAGTGGTCTGCACAGAAGTAGTATCTACTAGAAATAATCTTTTTTCTAGCAGACTATTCCCCAAACCATTCTCTCCAGAGAGCCAGTCTACAGCTTTTGTTTTATTTTCTCCTAATCAAAGTCTTGATTCTGAAAGATGAATACTACTGGAGATGTAGTAGCCTCAGTTTTCATTTGAAGTCAATGGAAACGGATGATGCTCAGAATTTTTCTCTACGGAGTCTTTCTGTACGAGTGTAGTCAAAGATCTGCAATAATAGCCTTTCAAATGATGGAGTGCCAGCCTCACCAAATTGAAATTCAGGCTTTCTTGACCTTAGATTAATATTGTTGATTTCATCAAGACAAGCTAGTGTCCTTCTTGCCTATGAATCCAAACAGCACTCAGGATGCACAGGTTCATGCTGCAGTCATTCAGTGTTGCCTGACTGAATGAGCGTTTTGTGGCAGATTTATTTGTGTACTTGTAGGTCAAACATTTGCCGTGCCAGTCCCTAGCGTGGGACAGAGTCGGGCCTTCAAGGGGAGCCCACCACATTAAAAGCCTCAAAGAGGCAAGATGCAAGGATTCCTCCTGCTTTCCCTGGGTACAAGGCCCATGCCACCTATGATAGTGCTCTTGCAGTCCCAGCAGAAGCCTCTTGATGAGCCCAGAGTTCATGGCCTTTGCTACGTATATCTTAACATAGTGAAGATTCATTTCTTTTTCCCCATGGGAGCTAAGCAGCCTGAATTACAGAATCTTCAAGGTTGGAAGGGACCTCTAGAGATCATCTAGTCCAACTCTCCCACTCAAGCAGGCACATCTAGAACATATGGCACAGGGTGGCGTCCAGGAAGGTTTTGAAGACCTCCAGAGAAGGTCTTCATTTAACATCCTATCTAAAAAAAAATAAGAATAGTAATAATAATAACAATTCAGTGCAACCTCTGTAAATCTTCCTGTCAGACTACCAAGAATGAATTGGTAGACTGACAGGAATTAGGGAATGTGGATATGATTTGCATTGTTTAAGCCGTCTCAGATGCCTTCCTTTTGCTAACCTTTTTCTAGAAGTCTCTCATGTCTGTTCAATGTGAACAGACAGAATTTCCAGAATTAATTCATTCTTATTTCTAACAGCCTCAAAGTATGGAAATCCAGGAAGATGTATGCCGTGATCATTACTGAAAACAGGTCTCGTCTCTGTGAGATTTGTCTTAGTAATAAAAGCAATTTAAAAAGAAATGGATATGATAAAACTGGGGATGCTTCCAAGTATACAGGAAACAAAAAAGAAACTAACACCCACAGTTCTCATAGTTACAAGGAAGGGTTACTGAGGACATAATTCTCTCAGGTTAACCTGCATGGATTCCTCTTTAGTGAAAGAAAAGAAATATGAACCTCTGGATGTTAAGTCATCCCACTTATATTAAGCATTTATTCTATATTATCTTATTTATTTTGTATTATCTTATTATATTAAACACTTGCTCTGAACTACAGAAACAATAAATCTAGACCAGTCACATAAGGGATGATTCAGGTGCCTAACCATAGGCTTGCAGTTCAGATGTCCCAAGAAATTCCCGCTGGCACAGGTCTCTCAGAAATTCTTTGTCCTCTCTCTCACATCTGTGTAGATATCTTCTCTCCTGCTACAAATTTAAGATATTTTGGTGGGAGAACTTCTGCCCAAATATAATTGCTAGAATTTGCTGAATTTAGTCCTATCCTAAGGCTATAAAATCCTAAGGGTATAAAATTGGTGCACTGGATAGGAAGGGCAAGAACAAAATGAGCTGGAATAAGGCAGAAAAGGAGAAACTTCTTGGAGAACTCAACAGCTAAGATTATTTGTAGCATTCTAAAGGCATAGGTCTTGAAAGGAATGTGGAGTTTATTTTCATTTGACAGTATAAACTAGTCTGTTTTCAAAAGTTAATACCTAAGTGAGGTAACAAATTGGTAAAATTATAAATAAATGAACTGGAAAATGTAAGGAAAGTAAGCCAAAAAGAAAATTTCCAAGAGTAGTACACTAAAAGTAAAGATGGTCCTGGTTTATAAGTTGTGTTACACAGATCAGAAAACAAGAAAATTTTGAGATGAAAAGATGGTTATAAACTGGGAAAGAGGAAAAATTTTCAGACAAGTTCTCAGAGGAATAATGAGTTTAGAATGAAAAGAAATATTCTATGTAAAAGATGATTTTCTGACCTTGAACTATTTAGCAGAATTTCAGCCAAAATCAAGCTGATGATGTCTAGAAAAAGTAAGCAAAGGAAGGGACGTTAATGAATCTCTCAAAAGGCCATGAGATTGCAGACGGGGCAGAGTTTAACAAATATGTCCCTGTTACTATTATGTTGTTTTAACCTGTGAGCAGAGGAAAAGGTTGGACAATGAAACAGATCCATACAAGTGGGAGTAGAAAAGAAACTGCAGAAAGAAAAGGCAATTTTGAAAGAAAATTCAGGGATTGAAGTTTTCTGATTGGGAAGTAATGACTATTCAAGCCACTGTGTTAAGCAGGTAATTTAAAGAACTGAAGATTTGTGAAAAATCTTTTTAAAAAATAATGTAACAATTGCTCTAAAGCAGTAACAAGTTAATTGCAACACCTTGATGCTAAACAGTGAGGGGTTGTTTTTGGCAAGAAAGTATAGATGTTTGGCTGACTTCAAAGATAGCTGTACTGGCAACAACCAAATTTTTTATGGGTCAGTCACATGGGCTTATTGAGCTTGTTTCTGCTTAAGATTCTCTTAGTTTCCTGTTTATCTCTTAGAGTTTTTCCCGAGTGTCTGTTCTTTGATTCAAGAGATATGAATAATAACTTTTTAAATAAATGTGCTACATAAATACTTTATGAAAGACCCACAAAAAATTTGGGGGGTCATATGAAGTAGGTTGTAAACTTAATGCATATATTATGTGAGAAATGTATTCTAATTTTTAGAAAAATGCATTCACTCTGTCAATTTAATTCAACTATAGATAAGTTTTAGTGAAGGAAATGCATTGAAAGCATTTTTTTTAATGTTATGGACTTTTTTACTGTGCTATATCAGCATACAGATGTACATCTGAAATTGTTCTGCCTGAGAACACCATGTAATCTTGAATTATGGATACCATTTCAGAGACACAGAGGATGGTAAGGGAGGATTTAATGGTCAATGTACTGCCCTCCAAAATGAATTGTATCTGTTATAACACTATACTAGATTTATATTTAAGTCTGTGATGTTTAATTGCCCAGACTGTGCTCTGCCAGGAAACAGAGAGAACTCGAGGGAAATCATTTGGTGAATAAATGATAATCCCTTGGCAGAATCTGTTCTCAGGGAGGGAAGTAAGGAGCCAGGCCAAGTCACACCTTGTAGTGTGGGGAACTCAAGATACAGCCTAACCATCCTGGGCTGGGTCAGAAAATTGATGTGTGGCATGTGGAGAAAGGCCACTGTGATTCCAGAAATATCAGGGAGCCTACAGTCCCTGGGATCAGTATGTGAGGGTCTTCTTTGATCTGCATCCTAATTTTCTGTAATGCTGTTTCTAATCGAAGCTTGCTTGATAAGCTTGTAAGCCTGGTTTCCAAAAGGAAAACGTTTTTACAGTTACACTGCCTGTCTCTCTGTCGCCTGAATTGCTGTCAGTAAGAACTTTAGAGTCTTTTAGGAGTTTTCAGCACATTTAATGGAAGAGTAGACCAAAATTTGTGAAAAAATTTAGAGCAATTAAGTGAGTGAGCACTCACTTTCACAAGGAAGATTTGTTCCTTTGACATAGTGCCAAGGAAGAAGAGATGAAACATTATATCAGAAATCAATATTTCTGCTATTCCTAGTATTACGACTTCTAGAGTGAGATTCATCTGTACTTGACTTTTCAGGCTTATGAATCCTTCTTTTCCATTGAATGGGAAACATTGTATATTCTAATGCTGCTTATTTTTGAAAAATAACGACCACCAAGATCCAAGGTTTATGTCTTTCTAGAAGAATGTTATACTGGGTTATGCTTTCAAAACTGACATTCTGTACTAATCAATTTTATTTATATGCTTTTGCATATTGGTTGTAAAATTCTTATTCTAGTAATTATTTCAAATCATGCCTTTTAAATAGGACTCCTGGACTGTTTTTTTTTTTCTTTTTCAAGCATGATTACAGAGTAGGAAAAGATAGTCTGAAAAGCTGAAAATTGAGAGTGTTTTTGAATAAAGATATTTAGCTGCAAATGTTATTAGAAAACACTAGTGTACGGAATCCATGGAGAGCAAATAACCATAAAATTAAATTTCTACTTTTCTTCTTAAATAAAAAGAATAAACTTTGCTTGAAACTTAAGGAGAATAAGAGAATAGTTCTTCTTTTAATAGGAAAGGTGAGGTCAGATCCAGCTTACTTATAGCCAATAGAAGCTACTTAGTGGTCTAAAAGATCTACTATTTAATATATAAAAATGTTGCTTATCTGCACTGAAAAATGTGTGCCATATATTATGAATTTTGACTTACTGAATGTATACATATGACTTATATTGAATCATTTTGTGTGAATAATTGATAAAATAACTCTGCATTTTCTTTACTGATCGTGTTTCCTTACAAGAACTGCTGTGTGCAGTAAGTAATCAATGCCTTTTACAAATGCTTTAAGATTATAAAACTTTTTTTTACATTAGTGGTAGAGTTGCAGCCCTCAGGGTATACATATAAGTAAGATTTATAGGGAGAGGCAATACTTATTAGGTCAATTTATATATTAAAACAAAATAAACAACCAATACCCATCTCCTTGTACCTAGACTCCTGTTGTGCTTGTTCTGTTTTCCTTGTGCTGTGAAGTGAGTGATTTTAAACTGAAGTTCAAACTTAAAAATAATCACAAACACTTCAGTATTCATTTACTGAAAAAACGTGTTTGAGAACAATGGATGTTTGACATAGCTTGAACTGAGAGTGACCTGGCAGTGCCAATCTACGGACAGTATTTAGCTATATAATTTAATGGCCTTCACATTTTTCTATCTAGGTGTCTGAGGCAGGCTTCCTCTTTCATACAAATCTTGTGGTAACCTTTGCTCCCCAATGGCTTAAATCACATTCTTAAGGGATTAAACTGTTATGACAAAAGAGGAATGTTTAGATATTCTGCTTTGCAGCTAAAAATTTGTCAGATTAGAAATTGTGTATTTTATAATCTCAAGATCAAAGAAGTTTTCCATCAAAGCTTTATGTCCACTATAATATTTTCCCAACCTTTGCTGAACCTGAATTGTTTTGGATTATCTCACATTGGGTTCACTGAGTAAGCCTACCCAAATGTGGGAAAAAAGCTTCCTGCCAAACATTTTAAACATTTCACATGTGTAGGGCAGAGGCGGTAAACCACAGGTATTAGTTTACTGCAGTGGTGAAGCTTGCTTTTACAGTCTTTTTAACTTTACTTTTATATGAGACGCTTTTTGAGATTAGTATGACATATAAAACCCCACAGGGCAACCGTTTGTCTTCCATTAAGAATACCATTCACTTTCTTTAACCTGGTGACCTAAGTGCTCCTGTAAAGAATCACTTTTATAGAGTTTTACATCTCAATGGATTAAGTATCATTTCTCTGTCGAAGAAAAAAGAAAAAAAAAACACAATTGAATTTCTTTGGGAGAATGGTTTGTCAGAGGAGCATAGTTTTTGTCTTTATCCATCTTTAAATTTAGCAATCATATTCCCTAAAAACTCACAAAACAATGATCATTCAAAGTTCAAATTATCAGTTAATTTAAAATCTGCTCACTGAGCCTTTTTATTATGGTTTCACTGTGTATTCAGCAAAGCAAATAGGATATCAAGAGGACAGACAATAGAGATTTTAGCTGTTCTCTATGCTGTGTAGTAACTTACTCGACTGAAGTATCATTTGCATTTCTTAAAAGTACATTTCTGCATATACTGTATTTTTACAGATTTTTACAGATTTCTTTTTTCTGAAAACAGACTTGTTAGTAAGGGTAGATTCCTGGTATTAAAATATAATCAAAATAATCAGAAAGTATGTAAGGGGAATGTATGTAAGTAAGAAAGTATGTAAGTAAGAAAAATCAAAACATTTCTTTACATAATTCACATTTAAATCTTGGAATTTAGACTATATAGAGATTTGCAGTGCCTATGTGTTAATTCATATTTGGATAGCCAGATATGTTTATTTCTTAAATGAATATCTGAAAATAGCATCTCCAAGCATATGAAAATAGTAAATGCGTCTGATATATTTTTGC
Source organism: Nothura maculosa (assembly GCA_032353885.1). Taxonomy (NCBI): domain Eukaryota; kingdom Metazoa; phylum Chordata; class Aves; order Tinamiformes; family Tinamidae; genus Nothura; species Nothura maculosa. The sequence goes on along the minus strand of JAUBOD010000982.1, from coordinate 377,464 downwards.
TCTGTTTATCTTATAAAAAAGTAGCAGCATATTTGACAAGCTGTTTCATGCACTCACCTCTGTTGGCTTTCAGAGAGATCTATCTTTGAAAGATCTAGTCCTGTACTTGCTTGCTGCACTGCACCACACTTGAGATTGAGGCTCTGAAACAATATTTTTTTTGGTCGCTCTTGCATGAAATAAATCCTTCCCTCTCCCCTCAATATCTTTACTATAAATTATTTTAATTTGTTTATTTCTGTGTAATTGATATCTAACTTCTCTGCTGTAATAGCTACTTATTCTCAGTTCTCCAGCATCTTTTTATTTTATTTCCTTTTCCCAGTTGGTGACCTGTTTTCTTGATTGATCTAAGTAAGGTGTATGTATTTATGGGAGTTAGAAATCATTTTAAATTCCATATTCCACCTGCACTATTTTAGGCCCTGATCTTTTCAATTGCAACATGAAATGGCCCAGTTACTTCACTGAAACTCTGAAAAGGAGGAGTAGCCCACATATTGTAACTTGAAGTGTATTCCTATTTCTATCTGTGCTCAGAGTTTTCAACTTCTTTTTACTTTTGATTTAATTTAGAAAGCTATAAAAAGCATTGGATGCAACCTATATTACAAAGTTTTTATTTTTAACCCTTATGAGTCAATAACTTTTTGAAGTATTTTAAATTTTTTAGACGTTATCATCTATGGAAAGAAATGCACTGACAGTATAGTATTTTAAAAAGTGTTATTTGTTTTTCAAAGCAGTATGCACATATAATTAAAGCATAGTATAGACATCAAACTATTCAAATTTGCACATGCAAGCTTACAACTTTTGTGTATTATTATAAAATTTATGAAAAACATAGCGTAAAACAAAGGATTACACTTTTTTTTCTGTATTCATATGAGATGATAATTGAAGGATACATTCAATATGTATATTGCTATCACATCGCACTTTGAAGAATTCCTAATTTTTTTTTCCTCATTTGTACCCAATGCTACATTCTCCTTCTGAGTCTGCAGCTGTCATAATCAATGACCATGAAACTCTGACATGTTTTTGCCCAGATTGCCCAAGGAACAGAATTGTTTCATTTTATCTAAAAATAGAGCTGTACTCTTTAGCTTTGAATTTGAATTGAAGTCTACTACTTAGGAGCCACCTGTACTAAATATTTATCTCCAATACATAAGAGCAGTGATGTCTGGATAATCTACATCTGGTTCTGTAATCAGCATCATATTAGAGTCTGCCTTCACTAAAAGACCTTTAAATTATGAAATATAATGTTAACACTAACCAGCTTAATTTATTTCCAGGTGCTTGTGTCTTGTGATTTTGTGATATATAATAAAGCTTTTGTTCATGGTCCAATTCTGTAGAAAAACTGGCGTTAGTCTGAGATGGCAATTCATGCCAAAAAAAATCCATTATCATAGCACAGTCTTGCTATGCTTGTTTAACTATATTAGCTTTGGAGGCATTGATTTGAATATTCTGCTTTCTTTTTATATGATTTGCACAAATTAAAATATAAATTTTCAGAATAAATTATATCGAAGAATATCATACTGAGATGTGCAAATATTAATGGAATTGTGATTTGGTAAATGGATGGAAATCATGAAACCTTTCAGACACAAAAAAAAGAATGAAGAGAAGCAGACACAACTTATGCCTTCTGGAATACTTCATCAAGCTGTTTTAAAGGACTGAGAAATGAGATTGTACTTGTCCATGGTCAAGGGATTTCTGAACTAGAATATTAAAGGTTTATTAGAATTAGGTTTCAAACAATGTTGGGCATTTCATGCTTGAATGATGAAAAGACAATTATTTCCCTGTGTCTTTGCTGCCTCTAGGTATGATTAAATAATGGAATTGTATTCTCAAAAAGACGTGTTTTATTGCTATTAACAGCTTTTCAAGTAGAATTCATTATAAATAAAAAAGAACTATAATATAAAAGATAAAAGCCATGTGCCATACCATCCCCTCGAAACCAGGAAGAGAAGGAAATGTATGAGGAAATTTCTAAGCTTTAGCACGTAGATGAAAGAAAATGTGATGTGTCCCAGGCTGCAGAGTTCTGTATTTGTATTTGTATGTGTTTTGTTTTGTGTTTGTAACAGTAATGGCTTGTGCAACATATCTGAGTTGACCAGTTTGGGAGTTTGTTGAATTTTAACAGTTGAACTACAGGTAGAGAAGAAATTTGTAGAAGTATTTAGATACTTTAGCTAACTTTACTATTTATGCATAACTCAAAGCCAGATCACAGTCTCCTCAAAGGCAGCCATGGTTTAGCATCTGTCTGGAAGCACCAGAATTATTTTTGTGTCTGTAATCAGACACATCATTCACGTAGCACTTCTGACTAAGAAGCAAATCAGTATTTTACAAGGATTTTACAAGTTCCAGCTTTGGTTTTCAAGCTCAACCTGCAGGTGAAATACTTGTAATGCTACCAAACAGGTGCTGGAAGGCTGGCCTTTGTGATGTGTCCAGATGGGCAAAATCTTTGGCTATACCATGACTTATCAGGTCACTCTTCTTATCAAGCTCACTCTTTCCTAACTGGGAAGCGTGCCCATGGCGCATGGATCTCCATCCCTTGGGGGCATGGGAAAGAGACCACGCAGATAAATTAATTTTTAATGTGCTTTTCACTCCTTTCAAGGACTTAGGACAATTAAAAATAAAAAAAAAAAAATCCCTGTATCTCAAAGCATATTAAGACTGGAGAAGTGACTGTGTTCCCTAGCAGATAAGAAAATTCACTAAATGCCACATTCAAGATCTGATGCATTGTAAGTGCATTTAGAACCATAGCTAAGAATATGTTTTAGGAACTAATGGCTGTCAACATTTTAACATTTGAGGTCCTATTTAACTTTTCCAGTGAAGATTAGCATTTAAAAAATAGTATTCTTTACAATAAGATTTCATTTTTTCATTAACCTCCAGAAGTAGGCACTCTTTATCTAATGCTTAAAAACATTTCAGGTGTGGTTACTTGGCTTTCTTTACCTTGGGGGAAAAAACAGAGCTGCTGCCAAAGAGGATCATTGTGCCTTCTCTGTGGTCATCAATACTTGTTCCTATTTTCTCTCTACTGCCAGAACTAGCATCTGTGCTGCAACATAATGAGACTTGTTAAGAACAATCTTCTCTGAGAATGAATTTACCCGCCTCCCCAACACCACCTCCCCAGGAGTAGTTTAGCTGGATCAGTTCCTTCTCTGAGCCACTGTACATCTCCACGGCGTCCAGAGCTGCCAAAAGTTGGAGAGGCGAAAGCATATGAGAAGAAGAATCACCTCTTCTTTAGTGGTAGGATGGCTTTGAGTATGATTCAAGTGAGTGACATATGCAGAGTTAAAATGATTGTGTAACCACGGTCTGATTTGTTCTGTCGCTTAACTGCTTTAAGCCAGGAAAACTATAAAGTATGACAGTTCCATTTGCTATAACATGATATCTTAAAGATTCTATATGCCTGTTATGTTCTTAGGATTTCAAATCTCTGTTTGTAGACCAAAACCTCTTCTTCATAGACTACCAGCTTTCCTTTACACTGAGCAAGGTTAAGCTTTGTGATAGCAACTCAAAAAGAGATGCTTATGTGTCCACTCTGACACATCATTATTCTGTGATATGTATAAAAACTCCCTTCTTTTAATCATATTACAGAATTGTGTAATTTGCATAACTATTCAAAGTAAATAAATAATCTAGACAACATGAAGTGCAAATGCAATTGAAGCTCTTCATTGTTTGGTCTCACATCAAGGAGAAAACATGTCAAAGAACTTGTCCAACCAGAGCAAGGTGCCAAAATCCCTAGATCTAGCCTTGGCATATGGCATTTAACAGATGTACTGGATATAAAAAATCACAGCTGCCAACTAGCTGATAGCTACCTAAGAATCGGTATTGGTATTCCTACCCTAGATAAGATCTATGTGGTGTGTCTGTGGGTAACTAAAGCTTTGTTTACATTATGTTGATAAGAAGGGATACTATCCAGAGTGTCTTAGGAAAGATGTATCCATTTGTGACTGCAATCCACATGACAGCTAATTATTTAAAATGAACCCTGTTATTACTATTACTGTATCAGAAAATTTGGACTGGAAAAATGGGGCAGAAGTGGCATCTTCTTTAAGAGCTCCTCTGGGTGTTATGAACAAGGAAATGTGCTCAAAGACTGAATTTTATTTTACTAAGGGTGCACTTACATTGTTGTGCTATGCAAATGTTCTTTAAAGTGAATTAAATTGGTCAAGGTAACAGAATAATTTATTAAAATTGGAAATAATTCCCATGATATCTTCCCATAGCATTTTCTTTAGCTATATTCTTCCCCAACCTATTAACATTCTTCTTTTAATGAAAGAAAAATTGCACAGGTGTAACTGAGGATAGATTTTGTCCCATTTATTGTATTATATAAAACATTGACTTTACACTTGAAATGATGCAAAAAAACATTTCTTTCATTGTGGCCAAAATATAGTCTTGTTTCTAACATCTTCAAATTGCTTAAAGTGCTTAAATTAGCGCCATCTTATGAGCTGTAAATAAAATCAGCTCTATCAACTTCCAGATAAAACTATTTTGAGTTCAGAAAGACATCTTCCTCCATGCCTCCTCTCTAAACATTTGCAATATTTCAGTTCTCTACTTTCCTCTATTTTACACATGTTAAAAAAGCATTATTTCCCAGATGTCTTGATAAAAGAGGAAAAAGCTAGTCTATCAAATTCACTTTTCCTTTTTTAAAACAGTGATCTCTCTAATGTCTGCATTAATTAAATAAATGCATTTTTAATTGAAACACATAAAACTATAAAGTCAAACTGAGTTCATGTCCTCAGGCACCCTATTAATGGAATTTTGGAGTGACTGTAAATGCCAACCAGCTGGGTCAGTGCCATGTTAATACATCATCAATTTTTTTTTCTCTGAGGGCACAAGCCATCAAAGATTCATTCTAGAATACAAAAGTCTATACCCTCACAATTCTTGGAGAAATAATATCTCATGCAGCCTCAAGAGATTCCACATACAGAAGATATTTGAAACAAGTAAGCCTTTTCCAAATGTTTTTTTAAAGGTGGTCAGATTTTGACAGTATTTAATGGTATTCACCAAGAATCCTTTTTCTTCCCTCTCAAGGACAGAGGGATTGTTTATTATCCTTTTATTCCAAAAGAACTGTGCACAAGTGCTTTATGTACACAGAGCAATAAATAGTTTCTGTGATTTGCTGATATTCTCAGAGGACCAAAGCGTTTTCTCACTTTAGAAAGGGATAAAAGAAGAGATTGCAAGTAATCTCGAATAGATACACATTGTAAGGGGTTATCCTTATGCAAATACAAAACACAGTCACCAGCAGCAACGTGCATGCTAAAAAAAAATTATGTTGTGGGTGGTTAATTCCCCACCACTGCTGACTAATGAAGCTTTCTGAGTCATACACATGCTGCAGCTGCACTTTCTTTGTGTTCCGAATTGGCTGAGGACACTGGAACATACTCTGCACCTTCTCTGTGTGAGACATCGCAGAGGAAACCCAGCTACCAGTACAGAATAATTTCTAAGGCTTAATCTATACTAGCAAATAAAAAGGTCCAGAAACTGTTTTCTGAGGATAAGTGGTCCAAAATTTTATTCATGTGCACTTTATCTTTTCACAATACAGGATGGCTACGTCCTCATATTGCATATTGGAAACTCCAGGATGTTCCATACCTTGAATTTGGTCCTGGCATCATCTGGAAGAGCGTGGTTGACACGAGCCAAGACTGTATTGAGGATGATGTTTCAATCAGACTTTACAAATGATCCTTGGCCAGTGGGCAAACATATGAGTTGGTCTCATATTTTATTTAGTAGCAAGGACATTAGCAAATCTAAGCGTGTAGCTGTTAACAGTAAGCATCATCATGTTGAAGGTACTTCAGGGACAAATTACCTACTCCACAGTATTACAAGACATTCAGACCTCACTGAAAGCTCAAAAGCCTCAGTTTGCTTAACATATAGCCAAGAAAGGAAGTGGCTGTCATGCTGTCTATACTGTTTTATTAATAAAATAGAGTGGGGAGGAAACCAGGAGTGAAAAGGAGTAATTTCTAGATAATTCTTTATCTGATTTAGAAAAAAGTTTCAAAACCAATCACTTTCTGCCTAGTAGAAGCCAGTTTGAGGAAGATTCAGTCTTTTACTAGTAGATCTAGTTACATGCTGCGAAGAATTTATTTTTTCATTTAATGAATAAAACAAATCTGATATTACAACAAACTAATGTGAGCTTCTGGCTTTCCAAGTTTCAGAGCTTCCTCTACCATCCTCTGCTTGTTTGAGCCTCTGAACACCTTATCAAACAGGACAAAAGACCTTTGGAATATACTGTGACAGAGATACTTGAAAGCTTGGAGGTCTGCATGAAAATCAGACACTAATGTGCATACCTTAGTTATTGATCATGAAGGGACAAAGGGGATACACTACTCGCAGCTGCTTTTTTGGCCACAAACAAAACTGAGAACAGAACTGAGAACATTTTCATTGCCCACCATCAGTAACACCAGCAGCATCCTTGCTTATTCTGTTTGTCTTTCTGAACCCTTGTTTTAGGTTTCTGTCTTGCATCACAAATTAGATTGTGATTTTCAATAAGTGAGCCTTCTGTTCTCAAATCATTCCTCCTGTATCTTTTGTGACAATCTTTTCAGATAAATCTTTTAAGATATGCTAGCTTTAATACTGTTTGAGTATGAGGGTTGGCATCACTGTTGGAGAATTCTTAAGTCATTCCTGATGCAACTCATGATGTATCCCTCAGTCCTAGTAATTCGAAATTCCTCACACACTCTGTCTTTTTTTTCTCACTATCTTGAGTAAAGTAGTACATTAAAATTATTTCTTATGCAGTTTTGTTCAAATGGCATGGCATAACAATAAATTAATAAAACTGTGTGGTTTCAAAAATTTGCAGCTAGTAAATGAAAGGTCAAAACTGATTATCCTGAAATTTTTCATTTTTTAGTTAAAAATCCTATAAAAACAGGCTAAAGGGATTTTTTGCCTATATACCACAATTGACGTGGCATTTTACCTAAAGATTGCTTGGAGATAATAACAGCAAATTAAACAAAGTATGCAGAGGATACTTGTTATTTGCTTTTCTTTAAAAAAAAAATTGTCTGGAAGAGGTAGATTTCCTCAGGCTAGATTTCTTGTTGATACATGAAGTTGTGCTACTCAAGGCAAATTTTCCCTTGCATGTCAGTTGACAAAAGGTGTCTGTGGTTCACAAAAGAGTACTGCAAACTCATCATACTTTCCTTGGGCTTTAGACAAGGATCACTCATTTGTACAGTGTTCACATCTTGTGTTGATAACTAATTCTATGAAGTCACCTAGTTTTATCCAGACCTAAGCCTCACATTAACACATCATTTAAATGAAAGATTTGCTCAAGAAGAAGGTCACTGCCTGGATTTCTGTTGTTCTCAGAATTGAACTCCATGTCTGTGCTATAAGCAAGGATCAGTCATCTATGTCCCCCTCCCAAAAATCTAGTCACCTCTCTTGACCTCTTGCTTTTTACAACAGCTGTGAAAAATCAAATCGGCCTGAAAACCTGCTTACTGCTGGCCAGCTGGCAGCATCGGCCAGGACCAAATGTGCCAAAACCTTACAGCTGTATGTGTATCATCTCCTATCCATCTGTAGCATATGCCATATGTGAGTCCCTAAAGCAAGCTGAGGGGAAGATCCATTTGAAGTGAAACTCCTTCACCAGAACTTGGAAGTTTTTATTCCCACTTTCTCACTTCACTCTTTTGATCTTTTCAGCTATTCATTTATTCTCTTCTCCCTTGCTCCATGCTCCAGGAATTGTATACACGTAATTAATTCAAGTTCGTGGGCCACTCTTTCTGTTAGGTAGTCTAAATAATTCTATGTGACCTTTGAGAGTAGAAGGTGTGGTGAGTGTAACTTTTCTTGAGCAAATAATGTAAATGCAAAATTTACTGCTCCATGAGTTCAGGCAAATATCTGTGAGAAGTTCAGAGTTGGTTCGATTTTCTTTCCTACGAGGTCAAGCAAACCCATAAGGGACAAGAGGCTAATTCAAAAAACATGAACAGTTCTGTTCATCTAAAATAGGCATGTCCATCTAAGTACACATACTTTTTCTAGTTATTTAAAATGTTTGTTTGCTTAAATACTTTTTCCCTTAAAAAAAGACTGATATTTCTCTAGTCTCCAGATTTTTGAACAGCTTAAAATAGAGATGGCAAAATGCCAGTGGGCTTAGTAATATGCACTGGCTTTCTGAAGGCAAACATGAACGTGAATAAAAATATCCATTCACTCTGGCAGGGCTAATCATGTTTGACTGGAAGGGGGATTTCGTTATTTGCTAAAAAAGAGTCCTTCTGCCATTCCAAAGGAACTCCCCTCATCTTGGGCAGAAGGAAATTGTATGCAAAAGGAATTCAGGGCAGGTGTCCTTTTTACTTCTTTTATGCTAGATGGTTGAGCAAAGGAATATATCAATGGAGAATAATTCTTAGAGCTCTCTGTCACTCTCTGTCACTGACCTGTATGCATATCTCTTCTCTTTTAAGTTTTCTTTCAATAGAAATTTTGAAAGTTTTTTAATATAGCAATATTTTGTATTGCTTAGTGCAGCACAGGTCATTCTTCTAAGTAGATCCAAAGTTGCTTTTCAAGAAGAAAAAGAGTTCTCCTGCTACTTGTAATATGTTCACCTTCTGTTTCTTTTTTTTTCCCCTGAGTGTTAGTGAATTTCTTAAAGTTACACATGTGCCTAGTGGCACCTGAAACATATAAAACATATCGAGTAGATCTCAATATTGAGTGTATCTCAATAGCTAGCTATATTTTATAAATTACATTATTTTTACAAGTTTACAAATTTTACAAGAATTAAAAGTTCTGGAGCTACTTGTATATATTATATATACTTGTATATATGCTTATATAGTACTTTTATATATAGTACATCTACTTTCAAGCCTTTAAGTAGAATGCTCTGAAATGCCCTCTAGAGCTGTCTCCTTCTCTGTTTGTCTATAGAGAGTGATGCTCCTCAGATGAGATTCTCTGCATTGCTCCTAAATCTGGTTGCTGAAGTAAGGGTATGAACCCCTTCCTTCCTTAATAGTCTCATTTTTCTTCACTCACCCTGAAGTATCTGTATAATAGTAAAAACTGTCACTGAAAGCTCTGCTCAGATGGTTTATAGAGCAATAATTTCACAATGTTGGTAGAGATTCTTTCTCTGCTGGAACTAAGTTAAAATCGAAAAGACTCAAATCTGACCTCTTAGTGAGTGAGAATTATCCCCTTTGCCTTGCCTTCTAATATTTATATGGAATAAACCAAATTTCTTTGCATAAGCCTGAAAAGCTTCCATCTGGCAATGTGTTCTCTCAATTCATGGCAGTGTTTTATTCTTGCCAATTCCAAGCCTTTGTTTTAAAATCTGTGCTGAAAACAACCCAAGCCTTCTTCCCCTGAAGTCAGTGGCAGAAATCCCACTGGTTTCTGAGAGCAGAGGATCAAACTCAAACAATAATGGAAGGTAATTTCAAAAAAATTTTCAAAGTATCATCAAAGGAATCACACACCTAATTCTATTTGTCACTGCTTTGAAAACATAATGGCAAGGTTTTGCATATATCAGTCAATAGCTCCAGGCAACTTGAAACTGTCTGAATTGACTACTGTACTTTCCAGTCAGGTCTGATTTTTTTCTTTTTTTTTTAAGAACAAATCCCCATGGGAAAATAAAGGAGAAGATTTGAAACAGCACATACCAAGCCGCGTTTTGTCTGCTGAAAGCTAAAAGAAGAAGCTAAACAATTCAATCATTCATCACTCAGTAAATAGAACTTTTCTGTAGCAGATTGAATTATAAGGCATAAGAGCATAGCCATACTACTTAAGCTGTAATCGCATCAGATCTCATAGCTAAAAAGAAGTTGACTTGAGCACCAAGGGACGTCCAAGGATAAAAGAGGATATTTAAAGATGAATGTTGCTGATTCATTGTGCTTTAGTTCCTATGGAAACCTACATAAATATTTTAATTCATTTGAGGGGTCCTGGATCACTTCCTTCTAGTCTTTTCTTCAGGATCATGTTTGAAATGTATTCCCCCTTTGTCTTTTCACTGGTCACAAAGCTGTAGCCTTGATGACCTGTGATCATAGAAATCTGCACATCACACTTTTCCAAGGGTAGGAAGTTGGCCTCTCCATTCCAGTCTAATTCCAAGGGAATTCCACTCTACCTTCTTGGAATAGCTCTGTCATTTTAGTCTATAACTATAACTACATCCACAGTGGTCCTTGGGGCTGTAATTAATTGACGTTATTGTTATAAATGACACAGAACTTTCCTTCCCTCCCGCCAATTGCCAATTTCAGCTGAACCCGAATGTCAGAAAAAAAGATCCACATACAGATGCTAAAAAAAAATCAGAGTAGATGTCAAAAAAGCTTTTGTTGTTGCCTCTGAATCTTGTTAGTTTCTCACTATATTTAGTTAAGCAGGACACAACACAGAAAGATCAGACAGAAATCATAGAAGATGAGAAGGGAGTAGGCAACTTGCCCCAGGCTGAGTACAAGGTTTAAGTATGCCTGGTAAATAGCCTTTTCAAATCTCCTTATGGTCCTCTCCCCCTCACCCCACCTTCGTCCTTCCCTGCTAAGAAGAAAGAAAACACTACAGTTAACCATCTGGGGTCATTGTACACATGAACAGAGAAAATTCAGCTATAAGGCTAGAAGCTGGGCTTTGAAAATGTCTGAATGTCTGAAATTAATTTTAAATTGAATTTTAATATTCAGCTTCATTATTCAGCTTTCAGGTAGGAAAGTTAAGGGGAATTTCTAGGTCAGAGGGAGTGAAATGGGGGCAGGTACCAGGGACGGCTCAGCAACAGGTCAGTACAGGTCCCACCCCCATGCCAAGGCATGAGGTTGGTAAAGAGCAGAGAAATGGGTGGAAAAAAGTCCAGGGTCGTGGTGGCAAGGTGAAACCTCCTCGCATCTTACCCTACAGGGTGGCCCTGGCAAACAGGTATGACACCCTGAAGGAGGTAGGGAAGTCAATGGAGGGTAAGGGCAGTCAGCAGAGAGTCAGGGGAGAGGTAGGGCAGTCAGTGGAGGGTGAGGGAGTGGGTCCCTCCCCTCCTAAAAAGGTACAGCAGTCAAAAATGCCAGCTGCACAGATTGTTGCAAGGGATAGGAAGCAGAATAGGAGGGTTATTGTTGCTGGCGATTCCCAGATTCAGGGAACAGAGGGACCGATCGCTAGGCCTGACTCTTTCTTGATAGAGGTCTGCTGTCTTCCTGGGGCCTGGATTAGGGATGTCACTAGACGACTTCCCAGATTGGTCCGACCCATGGACTATTACCCATTGATGGTCCTCCATGTGGGTGCAGAGGAAGCGGCAACGCGTAGCCTCTGGGCCATCAAAAGAGACTTCAGGGAGTTGGGGAGGACAATCAGGGGCACTGGTGTACAGACCATCTTCTGTTCAATTCTTCCCGGTGCTGATGGCAATACAGAAAGAAATCTTAAAGTACAGTCCATCAACGCGTGGTTCCATGGCTGGTGTCATCACCATAACTTTGGCTTCTTTGATAACAGGAAGCCTTATGGGGAATCAGGTGTGATGGCACCCAATGGGGTCCATCTTTCTCTAAGGGGGAAGAGGGCACTGGGTCGGGAGCTGGCTGGGCTCATCAAGAAGGCTTTAAACTAGATTCGAGACGGGAGGAGGGTATCCATGGAGTAGCAGATGGGATGGTGGCTGATGGCCCATCACATCATCCACGGTGGTCTGGTGCTGTAGCCTGTGAAGGGCCCTCTAGGACTGAAGAGGCCAAAGGGCAGAATACGGAAACTTCTGAAAGCCCACAGAGTCAGGCTGCAGCTGTCCTGACAAGGAGGAGAGGCACATTGGGAACCCCACTCAAATGCCTCTACCTAAACACACGCAGCATGGGGAATAAACAAGAGGAATTGGAGTTGCACGTGCGGTTACAGGGCCACGATTTCATTGCAATCACTGAGACATGGTGGGACAGCTCCCATGATTGGAATGTGACCATGGAGGGCTACAGGCATTTCAGAAGGGACAGGGCAGGAAGGTGAGGTGGCAGAGTTGCTCTCTATGTGAGAGAGCAACTGTAATGCATAGAGCTCAGCATAGGAGAGGATGGAATGCTAGTAGAAAGCCTGTGGGTGAGGATAAAGGGGCAAGCCAATGAGGGCGACACTGTGGTGGGAGTGTACTACAGGCCTCCTGACCAGAACGAGGAAATGGACAAAGCCTTCTATGGGCAGCTCCAGAAAGCCTCCCGATCACAGGCCCTGGTCCTCCTGGGGGACTTCAACCACCCAGATATCTGCTGGGAAAATCACATAGCCAGGAACAGACAGTCCAGGAGGTTCCTGCAGAACATTGCAGATAACTTCTTGACACAGGTGGTTGATGAGCCAACAAGGAGAGGGTGCTGCTAGACCTGATCCTAACAAACAGAGATGGTCTAGTGGGTAATGTGAGGGTTGGGGGCAGTCTGGGCTGCAGTGACCATGTGATGTTGGAATTCATGATCCTGCATGGAGGAAGCAAGGCGGAGGAAGTAGGATAGCTAACCTGGACTTCAAGAGCATAGCCATACTACTTAGGCTGTAATCGCATCAGATCTCATAGCTAAAAAGAAGTGACCTCTTCAGGGAACTCCTTGGAGCAGTCCCCTGGGTCAGGGTCCTGGAAGGAAAGGGAGTCCATGAGAGTTGGCTAATATTCAAGCAGCACTTCCTCCAAGCTCAGGATTGGTGTATTCCCACAAAAAAATAAGTCGAGTAGGTGGGGCAGGAGACCTGCATGGGTGGGTAAGGACCTGCTAGGCAAAATTAATGAGGAAAAACAGAGTGTACAGCTTGTGGAAGAAGGACCAGGCCATGTGGGAAGAATATAGGTGCATTACCAGAGAATGCAGATGCAAAATGAGGAAGGCCAAAGCCCAGGTGGAATTAGAATTGGCGAGGAATGTCAGGGACAAAACGAAGGGTTTCTATAAGTATGTTAACAGCAAGAGGAAGATGAGGGAAAATGTTAGTGGGGTGCGGAATGGGGACGGGGCCTTGGTGACAGAGGATGCCGAGAAGGCATCCTGAGTTGCTAAATGCCTTCTTTGTCTCCCTCTTTACTGCTAAGGCCGCTCCCCACGAACTGCATGGCTCAAGTGATAGAGAAATTAATGGGGTAGAGGAAGACCTTCCGCTGGTTGAGAAGGACTGAGTTAGGGATCACTTAGGCAAACTGGCCACACAAAAAACTATGGGCCCAGATGGGATGCACCCAAGAGTGCTGAAGGAATTGGCTGAGGTTATTGCTCAGCCTCTCTCCATCATC
>JAUBOD010000982.1:332188-357577 GCA_032353885.1 Nothura maculosa | reverse complement strand
CGTCCCTTCCCGTCCATTCCCTTCCCTTCCCTTCCCTTCAACAGGTCCAGCTCAGTCTTTCCTCATATCAGAGATATTGCAGCCCATTCATCATAGTGGTTCTGGACTCACTCCAGTAACTCCATGTCTCCATTGCATTGAGGAGCCCAGCACTGGACACAGCAATCCAGATGTGACCACACCAGGGCTGAGTAAAGGAAAAGGATCATTTCCCTCTGCCTACTGGCAACACTAATGCAGCCCAAGATATCACTGACCTTTTTTTGGCCACATTGAGGACTCATAATCAGCTTGTTTTCCAGCCGAACTCCCAGGTCCTTCTTTAAGACCTTTTTTCTATTAGGTCAGAGCTCGGCTTCATGCACAAGGTTACTCCTCCTTATGTGTAGGAGGAATTGCTTTCCCTGTTGTTGCCTTTGCTGAACTTCATGAGGTTCCCCTCTGACTGACCACCTGTCCACTTCTCTCTGAAGTGTAGCACACAGCTCCAGTTTTGCATCATCAATAAACTTGCTGAAGACACATTCAGGCCCACCATCTAGGTCACTGTTAAACAGAAGTGTACCCAATATTATACCCTGGGACACACTTTGTGCTACTGATCACACCCACACTGAGCTTTGCTGTTCAGCCACTTTTCAGTGCACCTCAATGTACTGCATATGTAGTCTGTACTACATCAGGTTGTCTATGTAGATGTTATCTGAGATGGTGTCAAAAATCCCACTGAAACCCCAGTAGACAACATTCATTGCTATCATTTCATCCAACAAGCCAGTCATTTCGTCATAGAATGCTATGAGGTTGGTTAAGCATGATTTCCCTTTTGTGCATCCATGATGGCTACTCCCAATAACCTTTGTCCTTCTTGTGCCTGGAGCTGTTTCCATAATTAGTTGCTCCATCAAAATATAATGTACTTTTCCATTTATAGCTAGATACTTATTAGGTAAATTTTGCAGTTGATAGTGAAAACAGTTATTGAGAGACAAAAGAAAAGTGGCATAGACGTACAGTCTTTGGATACTCTTGCAATAAGGCTTTGATAAATCTAATTGCTGAAACTAGTGATTACATTTTCAAGTTTTTTGACCAAGATTCTGTGAAGAGCATTAGAAACATGAACTTGCTAGGAACTTCATAATGAGACATTTCCTTAATCAAAATTTGTGTGAGTTATGATGTCTAAAAGCCTTTTGTTTGAAGTCCTTCTCAGGTAAAGGTAATTGATGGTGACAAGAAAGACTAATTACACCGCAGCCAAATGACTAGACACTCTCTTGGGACGTATACTGCCATTGTCTCTCGGAACGAATTTTATTTGAGAATTTTAACTGCAGCTCTAATCTTTCTCAATAACCCTTTCTGGTGATTTTTATAAATCTCCAAGTAACTGTGGTGAAAAAAAATGTTTGTTTAAGTATATGGTTTTTCATAGAAAAAGGGACATGCGGTAACTTCAGAGAAAATTTCCAGTAACTGGGCAAATGATTTTATTTGGGGTTTCTTTCTTTCTTGAATGTATCTAGAACTGCACAGGAAAAACTACTGAAACATCAATGAAACATCAAAAAAATATAAAATAATATATAGATATATATATATATATATATATATATATATATACACACATATATTTGACCAAATCTAATAGGAAAGTGTTGATTTTGTAACTACAGAAATTTCCAACTAGAATGTCCCTAATAATAATTTCCCCCCTACAGTGTGGTTTTCATTCTCTTGCTGGGAAAGGCACTATAAAGCACTATAAGGCATCATAAAACCTGAATCTACTGTTGCATCTGAGAACAAAGACAAGACACTCTCATTTCTCACTATCTTTTTCTCTAAACTAAGCTCAGGTGAAAATTTCGTTCCTCATGTATCCTTTTGATTAATGGATTGAAACTAGGTTCATGGCTAAAGATACTGTACAGTTCATAAAACATACCATTTACGGGAACTCTTCTCTCATGACTATTACTTTGAGTATAGTGGGCTACCGTTCCCAATTGTTTTGTCACAAATTTGCTACATAACCAGAGCCTACATTTGAACTGAGACTCACTTTAATTATTGAATTAATACAATTTCATGGTTGATATGCTTCTCACTCACCTCTGGGCTTTATATTTACAGGTCTGCTGTGCTCTTTTTCCCTACTGGTGCAAGAAGAAATTAATGTATTTGCTTGTTGCTCATGCATTACTATCTGTAACAACCCCAAATTAAATTTTACCTAAAGCAACATGGACTTTCATCAAAACTTTCCTACAGTTCCACAGTGACTTAAAAAGAAATGTTCTTGAAACCTTTCCCTTGAAAGCTACAGGCATACAGTTCCATTGCAAGATAGTCATATACAAACTATTATATCCTATTATTTATTTTAGTTTTATGTTCAGTTCTTGAAACCTGTGGCCGAAATTACAGATATATAATAAATACACACTTGGACTCTGCCTTCTCTTGTCTCTGAATATCACTGAGATAGAGTCAGTTCAAGCAAAATAACAACCTAAGTTTAGATTGCAGAATATTTGTGTATACCAAAAAAAAAAAAAGACATCTAATAACAATTCTTTGCATTTCTTTGTATTTAAGCCCACAGAAATTTCTATTTAGATATACTTGCGCAGTGTTAAAAAATGGACATTAGCATCTGTGGTAGCAGTTTCTCAACTGAAATATAAGAATTTTGGCAAGTTTGCTCACTTCTGAAATGATGTTCACTGTGTTCTGAGTGTTTACAGTGTGACAGGCTGAGGCTTAACACAGAGAAACTTGTGCTGGATTTGTGACAATCCATCACTATCATCTCTTCTTAGCACCCTGTCAGTTTAAAGCCACTTGGAGTAATCTCATATCATGGTGATGAGTTTGGCTAAGAAGGCAATACATTGTAGAAAAGATAAAGTCATACTTATGGAAACTGTAAAAGTATGCATATAAAAGCATGCAAATTACCAATAAAAATTAAAGCACTGAATCAAAAATTACTTATTCTCTTGGTTTTCCTTCTTTGTCCTCACCTTCTTTGTTTTAACTTATGGTGTTAAAATTGCTTTTCTCTCATTTCAGTAATAATTTTTCTCTCTCCCTGTGGGGAAGAGGTAGGCCTTCTGCTTCTTCTACCCATCTAAAAAGACATATATACAAAAAAAGTGCTAACCTATCGAACAATGAAGAATTATTCAGTAGTTAGAATGATACAGGTGATCCTATTATTTTATAGAAAGAGAGATACTCTTTTGTGCTTTCTGAACACATTGCTCCAGACACGGCCTCACTAGGACTGGGTAGAGGGGAAGAATCATCTTCCTCGGCCTACTGGCAACACTCTTCCTAATTCAGTCCAGGTTACAATTGCCACATTGTTGGCTGATGTTAAACCGGTTGTCTCCAGGGCCTTTTTGGCAGAGATGCTTTCCAGTTGGCTGGTTCCCAGCAGGTGCATGAGGTTATTCCTCTCCGGTTCTATTATTCCTGCTGTAACCTTTTTCCATCTGAATTTGATTTTTTTTTTCCTTTAATAATTTAATTGCTTTGGGGCTGTTTTGATATTTACTATAAAAATCCATATGCTAGAAATGCAACAGTTAGTTAGCAAGTAGAATACAAATACTGCATAATATTGTAGTCTTTTATTTTTAAGTATTTCTATTGTTATGACTATCTGGAGGATGTTTCTTTTATATATATACAAAAAAGGAAGATTTGTTAGATAATTACAATTAAAAACCCTTACAGTACTAGGCCTGCAGAATTTGTCCAGTCTTCTACTGGTATTCCTTTCAAATCAGGATCAGTTAATGTTCCGGAAAAATTAAAGGTTACTCAACAACAAAAGAATTATGGCTCATTGCATAGAAAAATGAACTGGGAGTACAGTTTCTTGATTAGTTAATAATAGCAAACATTAACTTTCCCAAGGTCTTTGTCGGCTCTGTAGGCAGCTCCTATTATATAATATCCATTTATAAAAATGATCTTTCAATATGTACTCTGAAAGAAAGAATATACAAAATGTGGATTTCCTGCTTCAGTAAGGTTGTCTAAAGTTCATTTGTACTGACATCATGTACTTAGACTCACTCGTTTTAAGTTCAACAACCACTAAATAAACACAAAACCAAACTTGGCAACCTTTACTCAAGTGTGCAATCCCTCTTCCTTGAGGAAGTTCAATGACATATATCTCAAAAGCATGACATCTGTGGAAAAACAGTATCCCCTGAGTAAATGGTGTTGCGGAGATCCTGTGGGCCTGTCAGGATCTGTACTTGAAAAATAATTCCAGTAGTAAATGAATGAGTCTAAAATTCTCAAACTCAGAAAGTAATCTGCCTGATTGGGTATTTTGTAGATTTTTTATCGTATGGGAACGGCCTTTTAGAGAATCTCTCCTTCCTTTTATTTCCTTCAGGCGTAAAATCAATAATGAAAGTATCCACAAGCTAGTGTATATGCTAGAAAGTGTACTTGTGTTTTGACTGAAATTATTAGCAAAAATAATTCTGAAGTGTTTACAGTTTACTTGCAACACAGTGAGACTGCATATAGAGTGCTATGTCCACGTCCAGATCTAGTATAAGAGAGGCATGGACATAGTGGATCAAGTCCAGGAAAAGGTTATGAAAACGATGAAGAGATTGAAGCATCCGACATGAGGAACATCTAAGAGAATCAACACTGTTCAGCCTGGAGCAGAGAACACACAGAGAAGAATCCCATCAATGCATAGATACACGTGACAAGGATGTATAAAGAAGATAGAATCAGACTTTTCTCAGTGGTCCTCAGTGACAGGATGGGAGGACATAATGAACATATGACATAATGAACATAACAGACACATAATGAAATGTAGAAAATTGCATCTGGAAATAAGAAGAAACTTCTGGACTGAGAGGTTGGTCCATCAGTCCAAAATACTTCTCCAGATAGGGAAGTATGTTGCCTAGATGAGTTGTGGGGTCTCTATCCTTGGAGGGAGTCAAAACCTGACTGAATATGATCCTGGGCAGCCTGCTGTAGCTGACTCTACTTTAAACAGGGGGATTAGACTAGATCTCAAAGGGTCCCTTCCAATCGCAGTAAGGATGGGATTCTGTGAGAAAAGAAGAATTCTTTTTTGGATGCAAAAATCACATTAATTTCTTGTCTTGATACTAAGCAACCAAGATTTCATCTCCTTTCAAAGATAAACTTCAGTAGATTTAAGCAATTTTATGAAACTCTCACAAATAAATCTATTTTCTACTGGACTGCCATCTATTTAATCTTATCCTTTTTAATCAGGCTGGACAAAACATTGTATCAAATCATTGTAATAACACCCTATGGGTTAAATGTGATTTTGTAAATGCTAACTGAGTGCTAAGTGTATTAGGAAGAGCCAGCAGGTCAATGGAAGTGTCAGCCAAGCTTTACTTGGTGTAATATTGTGCCCAGTTTTCAACAAGAGAAATTACAATGAACAGGAGAGAGTCCAGTCAAGGAGAGCTAAGATGGTTGTAGTGTAGGAGCTTATGACATTTAAGAGAGGCTGAGGGAACTGGGTTTGTTTAGATGGGAAAACAGATGGAAAGAGAAAGGTTGAATTTCAATTTTCTACTGCCTAAAGGAAGACTACAGAGAATAATGAGCCAGATACTTTTCAGAGGTCCATAGAGAAAAGACAGGAGTCAAAAATTGCCACAGAAGAAAATCCAGCTGAACATATTTGCTGCACAAAAGCCACCTTTCGAAGACAAATTTCCAAAGAACAAAATATATCTCTCAGCTATTTATTGGCAGGTGTTCATTTTTTTGTTTAATACAAAAGCAATTATTAGTCATATACTCTTTTACAGAAACTTAAGGCAAAGATGGCTGCTCTTCCATCCTTATTTTTTTTTTCTGCTGGGAGTAGTTAGCCCTTTTAATTCAAATAACAGTCTAAATTTATCATCTTAAACTGCTTCAATATCCACATTCCATATCCATTCAATATACACAACACAGTGTATTATCTACTCTTCATTTACAAACAAGTCATCTGAAAACCACAGTTTTCACATTTACTTTTAGGTTTCCACAGCTACCACAAATGAAACAGTGAAAGCATAGGTGTAACAAATGGTATTTAGAATGGTTTGACCAATCACACCTTCTACTCCACCAACCAACATGCATGTTCATCTTTCACTGCATTTAAAAAATTTGATGACGTGGAGTTACAGGGGAGGAAAAGTGAGAGACTGTTGATATGAATAATCTCTTCCATACTTTGATTACCATGAACATATGACAGTGACTTTCTCCTCATCTGGTGAGTAAGCCACCGTCTTTAACAGTGATTTTCGCAAGTATTTGCCTTCCTTATGAATAAGATCTAATTTAAATGAGTTGTTAGTACAGCACATATAAATAAGCTATATTTGGATATTAGTAGCAGTAGCAGTATTGTGAAATTACTTTAAAATAGATAAATATAGCCATCTTTATGTAGCTCAGCAGGTCTAGATGTACAAGAAACATTTTCAATCAATCAGATTCATGATTATTCTCTAATTTATTGAATATAACATTCAAACCACTTTGTGTGGTTTTTGATTTCCCTTTCTTTTCTACTATTTTGAAGTATCCTATAATTTTTCCTTTTCTTTTTTTTTTCAGAGTTTTCTGGCACATTAAACTTGAGTTTCTCTTTGAAGTATAGCTGAGCTTATTTTTTTTCTCTCTGAAATATTAAAGATTGACAGGAAACTTGTTTTCTCTGTTAGAAAAATAAAAGACTGTGTTTGTATCATTATTGTGCAAAAAAAGAGAATCAGAAAGATGGAATTTTAAGGAGGATCTAGGAATAAATTTAGTTTGGGCATTTGTGAAATAGCAACACATCTGAATCCAAATTTATGATCCTCATATCTCATCTCTCTTGTCACCTAACCTCAGTAGATAAACATCTTTGGACTTTAAATCTTCTCCACATGCACTAACTTGTATTCAAGCATAGAGAGAAAGCTTTAGTTTAAATAACCTGTTGACTAAGCCTAGTCAAGATCCAGAAACTGTTTCTTTGTCTAAATCTCATGAAACAGGTTCTTCACAAAAGAAATTTGCTCCTTTCATGACTGCTTCTATATTTTGTCAGGCAGTATTTTCAAGTGAACCAGTAATTTTGGATTCTTTCTGAATTTATGAGGAAACCTCCACATCAAACACATGCTTCAAACTTCCAATCTATTAACTTAGTAACCTAAAAGCATATTGTAGCACATGTTTTTTAAACAGATCATCTTCCTCTGCCCAGGGCTCTGGGAGGAGCACTGGAGAGCTCCTCTTCTAAATCTCCTAGCTATTAATTCCTGTAAGACCTCAAAGCAGAGGGTCAGATGACAGATGCTAGTGTAGGGCTAGTTTTTCTGAACTCCTTATCTTTGCACCTTTCTCACTTGCCCTTTAATGCCCCCTATACAGGAGCTGCCCCTGGATGAAGGATGTAAACTTACATTAAGAGTAGCAGACAAAAGTCAATATCTTCGGCATGGATTTCTGTACTTTAGATGATCTGCCGTTATAGATATCAAGTAGGTTTATTTGTCAAGAGGAGACCTGCACAAAGAAGCAATTTTCTTCAGACACAATAGTCTTCATTTTTTGCTGTATTGCTGAAAATATTGGTGTCTGAATGAGATTGTTCTCCCTTATTACCCTACATTTCAGCTTGATTTTGTAATGAATTTATGATCATGTGTTTATAACTTCATAATCCCAACCATAAGAACAAACTGCAATAGCAGAATTTCAGTACTGTGATGGTTGTCATTTCAATATAAATAGTTTGAAAAAAAATAAAATGAATATGTGAAAGGATAACAGAAAAACATTGTTCTGGGAATCTATTTAAGTCACTCCTTTTTTCTTTAACCCATAAATAGTTATATATTTTAATTTGAATTCTTTAGAGGTAGCACTAAATCAGGGCTTATTTTAACAACATTTTCAATTTATTGACTATAATGCCTTTCTATTTAAATAGGAATAAAAAAAACCCAAATGTCATGTTGTGGAGGGAGAGAAAGCGAATCGTTTTATGAGGCTCTGTCATCTGGCCAAAACCTCAACTTTGTGTGCACTTCCTTAGCTTTACAGTATACAGTCATATCACTACATCTAGTCCCTCTAGTCTGGAGGGAATGAGAAATTGAGGTATAAAAATGATAGGAAAAAAGTGAGACAGTTGGTTAGCCATAAGTATCATTTTGTTTTGTGCATCTATAGTGTATTATTGAAGGAGAATCTATGGGTTATCAAAGAGAAAGACTTGCTGAAATGCAGGAAGCCTATTTCCTGCTTGTGACTTTAAAAGGAAGGCTGGGGTCCTCTGGAGCTACAATTGTAACCTTCTGTCTGGAAGAAAACCCTGCTGAAAGGAATGGGAGGTTCTGAATGGAGCTTGAGCTAGGCCTCAGTGACTGGCACAACACGTTGCCCTGGTGGATTTGCCAGCTCTTGCATTACGTGTCATTTGATCCATACATAAATTTCCTTATATATTGGCTGAAGAGGTTACTCTCAAATCTAGTCCAAACTGAGCAGCTGCAGTGGCTGGATCCCACACTGGCTTTGTAATACAATAGGCTTCCTTAGCATTTGGCTGCAAGCAGACTGCAATACGCTGTAGGAGTATTAGCTCAGGAAATGTTCTTGTTCTCCTCTTCCTTCCAAAACAGTAGGATAAAGCAACAGGCTGTGGAGGATATTCTGCCTTTAGCTCCTTCCTCCTGACCTTTTGTCTCACCACTTAATCCTACAGCAAAGATGTCTCTTCTTTCCCAAGTGCATCCATAGTATTCAGACATGCAGTCCCTGCGAAACATCAAGACAGAAGAATGGTGGTGTGAGGGTGCTCATTCACAGACAAGACTTATCTCCCCACTCCCCCTTTGCATGTTCCCATGCCAAGACTTCTTCAACAGGAAAAGGCAATTGCTAAAAAAGAGAAAATTTGGGAAGGATGGAGGAACCTTAAGAATAATGTCTTAATAAGCTGTGAACCACATTAGCATAGACATTTCTGGAAAATATTCTTAACACATAAAGAAATTATAGCACACTAGGTGCACTCAAAACTAGGAATTTGGGGTGTTTGAGATTTGGACATGTATCAAAATAGCCTATATCTGTTTAAGATGTATTTTAAAGCTAATTATGACTTCTAAATCTTTGTGCAGACACCATATTTCTGGAAAATCTTATGCAAATAGTTTGTCATGTGCAATACAGTTGCACATACTTCTGTGATCTTCAAGAGCTATTAGAACATTTGAGATTAAAAGAGCGGAATGATGTTCTTATAACACTTAATGGTATCTGTTTAAGTCATTACTGGGAGAGTATATAAACATTCACAACTCTGTTGATTTCCCCTTTAGTGCTATTTATGATTACTGTCACCCTGCAAAGGCTGCTAATATCCTGCATGCCTTTAGTTATGGTGATATTACAAGCACTGTGCAACATTTACAATTTTGTGTCACTCACTAATCATGTCTCAATGATGTGAATTTGCACCAAGCCAGGAATAAGAGATATCTGGTGTCAGAAACTGATTTCAGGAACTGAAAGAAGATAAAGGATTATTTTGTCCCGTTAAGTAGCTTTTCCTTTTAAGTTCATATTCTTTATGTGATTCTGCATTGCACAGATATAAGTATACAAAAGGCTATCTAAAGCACACTTGTTTGCTAATTCTTAGCCCACATTAAGGCACCCTTGAAGTACTGCAGCATTGACTAAAAGATACTTCTCAACCAACTGTCATTATTCATGGATCATTGACATGATAGACCCTAATGGCTCCCTCAAAGCCATTACAGTGAACTATATTAATGTGAGCCCTTAGTCCATGGATCATTGGCATGATAGAAGGCAGCACTCTTTCAAAATCCTTTCAGTCTATCAAGTGAATATATACCATTAGAGAACCTTAATTTGCAGATTATTGCCACTTTTGATCATTACACTTCCTTTAGGGGATGCTATGGTCTATCATGTTAATGTTTACCCAGTGAGTGCTAATTGGTAGATTATTGATACAAGCCTTTTGGCCTATTTTTTCAAAATGAATTTGTACTTTTAAAGAGTCTATCTTCTAAATGCTCTTGTAATGCATTTTCATTCATTTCTTTGCTGCATTACCAGCTGCTTATTCAAAAAGTCAACTTCAAATCTATTTGTATGTACTAATTCTATTAAATTGATCCCATTTTTCTGGTTTTCATTTTTATTTTAAAATCATGGACAAAATGACAGAGGCAAAAATATTTGTTCTGACTTCAAAATGTTGTTTTGAGACTCCTGTTTTCTATATTCTGAGTAGGCAGAAATAGTGAAAGTGTTTGTGAAAAAAACATACTGCACTTACTTAATACATGCTTTTACTTAATGAATGCTTTTAAATGGATTTCCTCACATAATTTCCTCTGTTAAAATTCCTAAAGTTATCAACCTAGACCCCATGGATTTCTTGTCTTGAAATTAACCTTTTAAAGTTTAGCTATTAGAAAAGTTCTTGCTATAACCCAGTGGCATTCAACCATTTCTAGTCTGTAAGTCATAAAATGACAGAATCTCACCTCATAAACTATTGTGGTTTACATTCTACTCTGTTCCTTATGAGATGGTAGAGACAGGTGGGTGGGGTGGGAAAGTAAAAGTGAAGAATGGCTCAGGACTCTCTCAGACAGCCACATCTCCCAGGCTACAAGGTAGCAAAGGGCTACCTAAATCCGAGGCTCTGATATTGCTCAGATTCCCAGCTGGAATGCAGCTGCAGAGAACTGGCTGCTTACTTTTCCACGGAAACTTTGGAAACTTGCCTTTCAGTTTCAGTGAAACAACTTTTCTCAATAAAAGAAGTCTACTTTGCTGGAAAATTCTTGGTCAAATGGTTTTCCTCTTGTACAGTTCCTCTCAGGCACAATTTGGATAGGTCCTTGCATAAGGTCAGTTCATGTCAATAGGCTCATGTCTAGAGCTGAATGACAACAGAATCTCAGTTTTTATTAAAAGATTTTCTTTTTTAGATGTGGTGGTTGCTAAGAAAAACTTGGGATGTGAACTGAATGCAGGAGCTTTACTTAGAGCTGCTTAGAGACAGAAAAGAGGAGCAGCAGATGGTGAAGCAGCCGCAATTACTAGAGCACAAAGCCTGTAAGAAAGCCACTTGCTCCCACACCTGTAGCAGGCCCTGCTCTCATTTTTCTGGGAGGCTGGAAGGCTCAGTTAACGGGAGAAATCTGCCTTAGTGCTGGATGTGGGGAGCAAGCAGCAATGGATGCAGCAATGACAGCAGGGACTAGGATCAGGAGGAACATCAACCCACCCTGCTTCATCACCTTTCTCAGAGGCTCAGGCATTTGCTGCTATCAGCCAGGGTATGCAATTTCCTATCTGACAAGTGCTTATCTAGTCTAAAAATGCTGATCTTGTTTTTTTAAGAGATAACTTCCATTGTAGCTAAGACTTCTAACTTTCTGTCCTTTCACAATGAAAGATTGCCATATAAACTGTGTCATAGTTTAGTGTAGGATACGTGTAAGATAAGTGTATTCCCTCATCCCTTTTTAGCCCTCCATGAACAAAAAGACAGTCAAATCAATTTAAATCAGAGATGTTCTGTAAATAGAGAGGGAGAAAAAAAAATCTAATTTGAAAGCATGTGTGTTTTTTCAGATAAGAGCATGTATTTTCAGAAACCCTGACAACCTCTCAGTGGGACAGCAGTATGCAGTTTAGGTTGCCGACTTGACTTGTGTTAAAATGGTCACAAGCTGATGAAGATAACCTCAGCATGTTATTTTCATTTCCCTTCCCTCTGTGCATCTGAAAAAGAAAATCTTGAATTTGCATTGATTTTAAAGAGTGTAAACAGATCATTTTAACTAATGTGCTACTATTTTATCCCACAGCAGTGCTTTGTGTGACTCCACAAAATTACTTTCCAGAGTGCAGTTCCTCATTCAGATTACTCTGAAGGCAAATCTGTATTTAGAGGTTCTCACTACAGACATTTGCTACACTGCAGGTTACCAACCTCTCAGATGTACACACTCAACTGTTTATACATTTGTACTCTAAAGCAGACCAATGAAACAACTCTCAGTCTTCAAAGTTATTATGCTGTTTCCACTACTCCCATTTACAGAACAGATCATGTGCTGTTGTGTGGGAAGGCAGTGTGCAGTGGGAAGTGATACTGTGGTTACACAAGTGTGGGGCAAGACCTCTAAAATGGCTCTGTTGATAGACAATGTAATGATGGATATTTATTTGTTCTAGTAGTCTTAGATGCAGTAGCATTTCTATGCATATTGCAGGCATATTTTGCTGTACCTGTGTCCAACTAGCAAGAATGATAACAAGTGTTCTGCTGTTTTTTTCCAACAGTAGAAAGGAGTATGAAAATGCTATAAAAAGACAGTATTTGTTTTTCTTCTTCCAAATCTTGCCTTCACTGGCATTTAGAGATTTATGTGGATGAAAACATAAAAAATATCAATATTCAAAAATAATCTGGATTTTCCCTTTAAATTATGACAGTGCTGCTGGCTGTTCCTATATTACCTGCTCTCATGAAATTGCTTAATGATATCTTGTTAGTAATGGAAGATAATGAGATGATAAGGGCAAAATTCATTGACGTTTCAAAGCTTTTGATTCACTAAATGACACTGTTAGATAAGCTAATTAAATTCTACTTTTTCTGCTGGAATGATGGCTTGGTTCTAATCTTATTTGATTAAGGGAAAGTAGCAGTAGTTGTTTTAGGCTATCATTCTGGTTTATTACTATTACTATCTAAAAGTGCTGTAGGGCTCAGGAATTGATTTATTTCTTTTTATTTAGTCCTAAATTTATCTCTGAGATATTTGTGATACAACTTAAGTTCACTTACTTTTTTACATTAGTTTTGTCATATCTCTGCATTAATATGCTTGTTTCCAAAATCACTGTAATAAGAACATTTGGAATGATAAACTTGAGATAATGGTAAAAGACTTAACTTCATCTTGCTTTCTCCGGAGACTTGTCAAGGGAAAAGAGATATTCAACTCTGCAATAGCAAGTCTGTAACAAATTACTGGAGAATAAGATGATTTGTCAGATATTTAACTCATTGCATTCATATACAAATGCATAAGGACAAAAATGTAGCGGCCTTCAGTTCTGCAGAAAACTTAATCATGCATTTAATTTGAATCATTTAAACAGTTTCAAATTTATGTCCTTATCATTGAGAATGCAATGGAGTTTGATGAGACTGCTCATACTTTTTAGATTAACATATATTTCTGAATCAGATCCATTGCTCACAAGAAGAAAAGTGCCAAAATAGCACCAAGCAACTGATAAAAAGGCTGAAAAGCATGAAGCCTACTTCCAGGTGCATGTGCAAGATAATATCTTCCTGATATAATGACGGCTTAATGCCGATAGCTAGTTTATGATAAATATCTGTTAGTTAACTTGTGTATCAGTATTTTTAGGCATATTAACATACAAAGTACAATACCATGTCTCAAATTGCAACAAATATTTTGTTAAAGTAAGCATATTACATCTATTCATTTGACTTAATCTCTCAAACTTTTACTCTCACTAAAAAGGCAGTCCATGTTGCACAATCTATTTTTCTTAAAATTATGTCGACAGATATTAATTACATGTCTTAATTTGTATCAGTTAAATTTAAATACACTTTTCCCCACTATTTGAACTGGGCTCCTGCCAGAATGACTTTAGCTTAGTTGGTGAGGTAATTCCAAGAATATTGGTGCTGTACTGTTCTCGTTTTCTGGAATTTCCTGGGTTTATTATTAAAAATGAAGCCCCATAAACCAGAAAGGTTTCTGGAAACCTTCAGAACCCCGGTTTAGGTGAGAAGTGTCAGCACTTCCAGACTTTCTGCTGCAGTGTTAGGCGTCAGTGCCTGGAAGCCTTGGAATGGTTTCTGGGGCTCCATAGTTCCAGCCAGGTCATGGATAGTAACATTCTCTAGCTCTGAAGTAGGCACTGCTGGAGTCTGCCTTGTTAAGCTGACTAGAACTGGGGATGATGCCTCATCAGAGAACTCAGTTCATAAAGATTAGTATAAGACCTACATATGTACTTTGTTTTGGATTTAGTGAACAATATTTTCTGGAAAATATATTGTCAAAACAGGGAATTAAAGTTTGCCAGAATTTTTCTTATGTTCTCCAAAGGCTTTGGAAAATGAGAGAGCTGAGATCCCCGTAAATCAAGTTTATCTGAAAAAATGTGAAAAAATAGAGAACTACTGCAATCCAAAAAAGTCACAAAAAACTGTGAGTGGGCTATAAACAGTGGAAGACTCATGGGGATATATATAAGACACAGTAGCATTTTGCAGTAGATCAGCAGACTTCTGTAACAAATGTAGTAGAGAAATATTTATATGTAAGATCAGAAGAGACAAGCTGAGACAGGAAGACTCTGTGTCCTGGAAGAAAACAAAGAGGAAACTCATGCTTCCTTCCAGAAGGCATGATTCTCTTAGCTGCAGAGTGCTTCAGATTGGCTTGAGAATGGAGAAACATATGTGGATTTTATGATTCGGTGTCAGTTTTTATACTTCAGCTTCTTGCAAATGAAGAAGATTGTACTAAGACACTTCAAATAGAGCAGATTCTAACAGTGCAGGACTGTTTGCTTGTATTTGTCATGTGCTTCCTGAAAAATTAACTGGCAAACACAGAGTCATCCAACTTTGATAGTAACCTGGGAAAAGCACGTTTAAGCTGCTAGAGAAATCTGACTTGTCATTGCTAGTTACTGAAGTAAATAGTCAGAAAATGGATTTCAGGTTTTAAAAGAGGTTCCAATCAAAGCATAAGAAAGACTATGCCTTCATTCGTAAGTAGTGTACACAAGTAACAGTAGACCTGTAGAGGTGACTTTTACATCATGGTGTTCTTGTGAGAAACATTTAGGAAGGCTTTTGAGTTCATTTTAGTGTGATCCCATTGACTGATCAGTTGAAGGCTTTGAATGAAGTCATAGAGAATCTCTTTCTATTTAGTCTCCTTTGATAAGAACAGAGCTTATGTGCTTCAACACTGTCCTACTCTGCAAATCGAAGCAAATGGGAATGATTTGGAGATTTACTCAAGTACACATTTGATTCGTATAAAAA
This sequence comes from Nothura maculosa, assembly GCA_032353885.1. Taxonomy (NCBI): domain Eukaryota; kingdom Metazoa; phylum Chordata; class Aves; order Tinamiformes; family Tinamidae; genus Nothura; species Nothura maculosa. The sequence continues at coordinate 342,372 of JAUBOD010000982.1, read as the reverse complement.
ACCCCACATCCAAAGATATGGAGTCCCCAAAATGGAGAATGCTGAAGAGCCTTTCATTTTGAAGGACTGAAATTTAGCAGAAGATCCTGGGCAATTTTGCAGAAGATTCCTAAGACTGCTTGATAGCAACTTGAGGTTCTTTGACAGCCTCCTCTAAAACAAATTCACCTAATCTATTATTTGTTTTGTTAAATGATGTCAGATGATGAACTACAAACTGTAAAACTGACTTTGAAAAAAATCAAAAAGATTCTGAGAGTCAACAGAAAGCATACGTTTTAGGTTCTATCGCCATTTGTTATGGTCAAATATAGGAGTAAAGTGTTACAAATTGCATATTTCAGATCAAGCAAGAGATACTTTGGAGAAAATCACAGGATTTATACCTCGTTTTGGAAGAAATAGACTGGTAAATATGGTTGGTCAGAGTGACCAGTTCTTCTGAAATTTCTAGGTAGGGTAAAAATTCTATTTTACAAGCAGAAATTATATAAATAATGATGCACTGATTCCTTGGTGGATTAAGGAGAGCAAAACACTGTTGCAAAGCTATTTAGAAGAAGAAAAAAAAAATATTTTAGCTCCTAAACTTTTTTATGGAGTTTGTTTTAGAAGTCAGATAAAATAAAATTGTAATGTTTAAATGTGTAAATACAAATGCTTTGTTCCAGAATGAGTATTTCTGGTTTCCTAGTATCCCCATATTTTTCATGAATTCAACTGATCTATATTTACCCTTGACTGGTTATTTATTACAAGAACACAAAGGAATGTCTATATTTTGGGGGGTAAGAGAGTTCCAGTCAGCCTTTGCAAGTTCTGGAATTTGAGCTAAATCATTCAGTTGACCATTGCCATAGCTCTGCTAATCAATACTCTCCAATAAGAATTTTGCATTATTTTAGAAGAAAGACCTTTCCCATTAGGCGTATTCCTAATGTGGATGTCAAATTTCATTAGAGTATTTTGGAGTGAGTATTTCACAATTTATCATTGGAGCAAGTATTTTGCTAGCATGAATGCAGCTGCTTTGTTCCATTTATTATGAAATAATAGTTCAGGGATTAATTTACTACTTCACACATAGGCATATGGACAGACAATCAGAGAACATTGCAATATGAATTTAGTCTTTTCTACATGACATAAACGACCTTAATAAAAGTTATGTATATCACTTTTCTGAGCTATCACGGTGCTTATTATAGCAGAGCCTAATACTGTAAAGCATGGTGTACTCTGGTCCAAAGTAGGTCTGAATGCAGCTAGAGTGAGCTGCTCCTTTTGCACATGTCCAAGAATATTGTAGCAAGCAGTGCAAAATGGTGTGTTTATTGAAATACTATATGGAGCTGGTTAGACCAAAAAGAAATGTTACAAGTCTTAAGGGTAAAAGGAAATCTTATTTTATTATTCTACAGTTTAATCAGTTACAAAATGGAACACTTAAACATAGAATTGTAGTTTTGAAGAATTTGAACTAATTAATGCTTGATGCTGGAAGCTCTCTATGCCCACATTTCCTATTGTTTTCCCAGAGAGATCAGTATGGCTTATAGAAACAAATTGTTTAGTAGACAAAACTGTGTAGATGCATTTTTTTGTATAAAGTCATGTCTGCTCTATTTTCCCATTTCCAATTTCATTTCTCAGTCATGCAGAACAATATGGTATAACCCGAAAAGGAGACTGAGTAAAATGAAAAAGGGCAGCCTACACGTAGCATGCAAAATGCAGCTTGCTAGTGGTGCCGAGTACTAATGAGTGATTATTTGGTCTCACCCCAATCAGTCTTGATCAGATAATTAATTCAGGGGCTGACCATATGACCTGAATTTCTGAAGGCAATTGCTGCATGATATTTTTTTCAGTCTGTGAACAGGTGGTTCAGAAAATGCATTCATTTTTAACAAAATGAATTCTATTCAACTCTGTTTTTCAAAAGCTTAACATAATAATGCTTACTTACAAAAATGTGTAAGGTTATTTAATAAATTTTTCACTCAAACAACCTTTCTTAGAGATCAACAACCATATAGAGATCTGTTTCATTAATCTCTTAGCTCAATAAAATTGCCAAATAGTTGTGTAGAAGTCCTTTGGCTTGTGTTTAGTTACTTCCACTAAGCATCTATTTATTAACACAAATCGTATTTAAACAACAATGCAGAACTGCCACTTTATCTAAATCTCAAAATTTAGATTTCTCCTACATGCAGAAATGTATATGAGTATATATGAGTATTATATTTTATGTGATTTTATTCTTCTCACTTTGAAAAAAAGTTTAGATTCTTATGAGACAACAAAAGGCAAGAGATACTGAGAAGATAATGTAGATTTTACTTCCTTTGAATATGTACCTAGAATTCTTTCACTTTATAAAGGCAGGGAAATGTGGAATATTTAGTGTAGTCTCTTTAAGGTATCCTACTTGAAGGTCTCAGTGAGTCAGTGTTGCTCTGAAAAATCAAAGAAATCGTATGCGGTGTAATTTATGAAATATAATAATTAAAACTAACACCTTGGATTATAGTTTTAGCTAACAAGAAGACTGAGTTCTTATTTACTCCTGTTTCTCACATAGCTACAGATATAGAAGCTAAGTCAAAGAAAGCTCCAATGAGCACCTGGATCACAGTGAGCACATCTCCCTTAATGAGAATACATTTATTCTGAGTATTTAGACTAAGTAATATTTGAATTAGGTTCTGAATACTGTGGTGCCTTGGAGTTGGGAAATCTGCTCTAGATGAGGAAATAAATCTGATAAACTGATGAAAAGAAGGAATGATAGAGATTTCACACAGTATTTTTAGAACAGTCACAGAAAATTCATCATCAGAAGTTTCATAGCAGTCTTAATCAGACTGGTGATGGCTCCATTTTGAGTGAAAAAGGCTTTCTCTTTAGAGAGAGGACAAAGTGTAGATTAAGAAGACTAGTCTGAGAATGGGATGTCTGGAAGAAGGGGGAAATGTATACTCTTCCAGTATAGGACATGACCTCTTCCTGTCGACAACTATTTCTGAGCATGAGTATTTAGAAATCTACTCTGCTAAGAGTAAAGGAAAATTGGGAAGCAAATGAAAAGAAACAAAAAGGGAGGGCTTCTATAAACATGTCAGCAGCTAGAGGAAGATTAGGGAAAATATCCACTGCTGAATGGGAGGGGCCTTGGTGACAGAGGATGGAGAGAAGGCAGAGTTACTAAATGCCTTCTTTGCTTCTGTCTTTACTGATAAGGCTAGTCCCCAAGAACTACAGAGCACAGGTAGAAGAGAGATAAATGGGTGAGAGGAAGACCTTCCACTGCTCAAGGAGGATTGAGTAAGGGATCATTTAGGCAAACTGGCCACCCAAAAATCTTTGGAGGCAGGGGGATATTGCTCAGGCCCTCTCCATCATCTTTGAGAGATCATGGAGAGCAGGGGAGGTGATGGAGGACTGGAAGAAACCAAAAGCACTGCAGTCTTTAAAAAGGGCAAGAGGTAGGAGCGGGGAAACTTCACATTGGTCAGCTTTACTTCTTCAGCCTCACCTGGAAAGGTGATGGAGCAGCTCATCCTAGAGAGCCTCTTTAGGCATGCGAAGGAAGAGAAGGTGATCGGGTGTAGTCAGCATGGATTCACCAAGGGGAAGTAATGTCTGACGAACCTGATAGCCTTCTATGATGGGATGACTGGCCAGCTGGATGAGGGGAGAGCCATGGATGTTGTCTACCTTGACTTCAGCAAGGCTTTTGACACCATCTCCCATAATATCCTCATAGGAAAGCTCCGGAACTGTGGACTAGAGGATAGCACAATGAGTTGAATTGAGAACTGGCTGGATGACAGAGCTCAGAGGGTAGTGATAAATGGGGCCGAGTCCAGTTGGAGGCCTGTGGCCATTTGTGTCCCCCAGTGGTCAGTACTAGGCCTGTGGCCAGTTTTGTCCCCAAGCGGTGACTACTGGGCCCAGTGCTGTTCAACTTGTTCATCAATGACCTAGACGAGGGCACGGAGAGCACCCTGAGCAAGTTTGCAGATGATACCAAGCTTGGTGCAGTTACTGACATTCTGAAGGGCAGTGCTACCATTCAGAGGGACCTGGACAGTCTGGAGAATTGAGCAGAAAGTAACTGCATGAGGTTCAACAAGGACAAGGGCAGGGTCCTGCACCTGGAGAGGAATAAACTCGGGGAACAGTACAGATTAGGGGTTGACCTGCTAGAAAGCAGCTCTGCAGAGAGGGACCCGGGAGTTCTGGTTGACAAGTTAACCATGAGGCAAAAGTGTGCAGCAGTGTGGGAAGCAGCCTCTAGCATTGGCCAAAGAAGGCCAATGGGATCCTGGCCTGCACCAGGAGGAATGTTGCCAGCAGGTCAGGGGAGGGGATGCTTCTCCTCTACTCAGCTCTGGTGAGGCCGCACCTATTGTGTGCAGTTCTGGGCTCCTCAGTATAAGAGGGATGTGGAGCTTCTATAAAGGGTCCAGTGGAGGACAACAAGAATGATTAAGGGACTGGAGCATCTATCCTATGGGGAGAGACTGTTTTCTCTGGGGAGGAGAAAGTTGAGAGGCGATTTTATCAACATGTGCAAGTACCTGAGGGGGGAATGAAGGGAAGTGATGGCCAGTGATCGGACAAAGGGTAATAGGTATAAGTTGAAATATAGGAAGTTCCATCTCTGTGTGAGGAAGAACTTCTTTCCTATGAGGGTGACAGAGCCCTGGATCAGGTTGCCCAGGGAGGCTGTGGAGTCTCCTTCTCTGGAGGTGTTCCAAACTCACCTGGATGCCACCCTGTGCCCCATGCTCTAGGTGTCCCTGCTTGAACAGGAGAGTTGGACTAGATGATTTCTAGAGGTCCCTTCCAACCTCAACCATTCTGTAATTCTGTGATTCTGTGAAAATATGAACATTGGTAATATTAGTTGACAACGATGAGCAGTCATCAGAATGATAGATTATTCAGTTAAAGAGCAATATTTATGAGCAGGAGAATTTAATGAAATTTAAAATGGAAAGATGAACACCTCTGGATAAATCGGGAGTAATAAGAGTGGAAAGTAAATGGCAAGTCTTTAAATAACGTGAGACAGATCTGAGCGTTCTTGCCATCTTGCGTGTATTTTATAGAGAGTATTACATTTTCTGGTAAGAACTAATTAAGATTCATAGGAACCATGAAACAATATAGTACTCCTTTGTGGGGATCAATGGATTGGAAGTAGATCTTTCTTTTTGTTTTATGCCATCTGATATTTATTATGGACCTCCTTATATATAATTTAGTATCGTATATAAATTTCTTGAGTCAATCCAAAAGTCCATTTGAGCCAATGTTCAAATGTCCTCTCTGAAATACTTTCCACTTTCATAAATTTACAGAAAAATGTAAGAACATGTGTAGAGTGATTCTCCTCTTCTTAAAACTTCCCAGTTTCCTGGAACTTGTTGAGGCAGACTGTATTCTATTCACAGGGTTTAATAGCTCCTGATAGATTAAATGTTCATAATTTTTTTTTCTAAACTCTGTTTGAGTCTGCTTGAATTTTTTTCCTTCTGTTAACATAGATTATATTTCTCAGGCAGTGATATACTGCCTTGCAAAGTAAAACTGGATACTTCTGTGAGATATGGAAAATAGGTATTTGTGCATCACTTTTATTTGCTAGTTGTACAGATGGGGAAAAAAATAGAGTACTGTCTATAAGATCTGAGTAATGGGGAAGCTAGTAAGATATACTGTGAATCACAAAAAAAATGCTCTTTAAAGAGAGTCATTGTATTAACATCTATGAAGCACAGCTGAAGTAGCATTTTTTTTTCCAGCAGTTTGGCAGACCATTTGTTTTTACATTGTTAATAGTGATTATAATTGTTTAGCTGTTATGACCAAGAAACTAATAACTACTATTTATATGTTGTTATATTTTTTAACAAAAAAGAGATGTTTTGGAATTTTCCAATATCAGAAAACAGATTTTTTTTGTATTTATGAGGTGAACCAGACATTTAGTCACATTAAAGAAGGGGTGTTTACATACCAATAGCCTATGGAGTTTGTAAACTATGGCTTGAGACAAGCTAAATTTCTGTGTTATGAGATAGGTTTTGGGACTGGTATTTTTTTCTGAATTGGAAAAGACAAAGGTATATTTTCAGAACATGGAACAGTTTAACTGTTCCCAGAAGACCCCAGAAAGATGGGAGTCGAGGAAATAACTCATGGAGTCCTATTGGATTTTCTGTGTTCTTTTGCGGAACGCAGGTATGTACATGTTTATTAACACTTCCTAACGTTTCAGTTGGGGTAGAGATCACATGATAAACCATGATACATATGGACACAATCATTGTAAAGTAAGTGGTTTACTGTTATAAGAGAAAGCTGGAATCAGTCAAATTTGTGATGGTCTACCGATGGCAGGAAAACCTCCTACATTATTAACACACTGAAAATAGGAGATTGTAGACATAATGCTACCATTATGAGAGGCTAAGAATACAGGAAGGGCATACAAAGAAACTGATAACATATTGAAGGTAGCCCAAGAACATTACAATGAACTCTTTGAAAGACAAGCTATTTTTTCTTTTCAGCAGAGTCATTTTTCAGAAATTATTTCAAGTTTCCTAATTATCTAGTGGGTAAAAATGGAATGGATGGACCCTGAAAATGACAGAAGAGGTCATGTTTATTAAAAGGTTTGTTATCACTTGGTGGTATATCACAAAGTCTATATCACATAAAAGCTATATCACAAAAAAATATGTTGCTTTCCATGACAAAGATTTTTCAGATGTTCTGGAACAATTAATGTAATTTATAAAGAATGTGCTGAGCATGTTAAACAAAAACGATTCTGGGAATACCTTGTAGCCTTATTCAGTTTGCTTGCCTGAAAATTTAGAGCAACTATCCATTTTCTAGAGTCTATGAAAAGACTGTAGAAAGAGTCAAAGAAAGAAAGAAAGGAAAAAGGACTAAATGGAGAGAAAAAGGAGACAGAGTGATTTAACCTATCAAAGATGTCCTTAGTTTTCTCTAAGAACGTTATTTTTTTTCTTGTGCACAGTCAACTTTAAGATATCTCTTCTTTGCAAACCTTATATATATGTATAACCTTATATATATGAGACTTCAGGCCTCATAGTTTCAAGGGGCCGAAGCACAGTTCAAGGAAAGTTTGTCACCTCTTCTAGTCACATTTACAGAGTAACTCATAGTGATGAATTAGACTCATAGACTCATGCATTAGTCCATAGTCCTTGGATTTTCTGTAGATGTTACTAGCTACTTCATAGAGTAATTGGGTAAGTACTGGAAGTGATAAAGTAGAATCTTACCTTTAAACCCCAAGGTATGTGATAATCCAGTCATAGTCTCTTTGAAAATTCTGAGATCATGATTTTTGTCCTACTTTGCCTCACTATCCTAGCTTCCATATTCTTTCCGTAGAATGAGGAATCAATCCTCCTCTTACCTGATTCTAGTAGACACCGAACACCATCTTTTCCACATCTCAGATGTCCACTTGACTAGTAGTGAAGATCTTCCTCTTTCCATTCCATTATGAGATTATCCTTGGGTAATCTCATAATGTTTCACAGTGAAAAAAAAGAAAAGTTTATTTGCTCACCTCTAGTCATGTTATGTTCAGTAGCACACACTGAAAACAATTGAAAAATCTTTTAGTCTTTGTAACTAGACTTCAAATGATGGAAAATCTATTAAGTTCCTCGAGAAGCTGCTCAAACATTTTATCTTGTTAACATTCTTTGTTTTATTTCCATTTGGAACTTTTCTTATTTCAGCTGCTTGGCAGTACATCTTGGAAAATCTCCCATCTACTAGAGAGTAGATTGGATCTGACTTTAAATGAGCAAAATGCAGAAGAATTTCTGGAATGTTACCTCTTTTTTATGTAAGTGGTTACAGATATAGTTATTCATGAAATGCTAAAGGATAAATTCACATGATGCTCAAACTTCTAAATCAATTTAGAGTGTAATATTAATTAAAATATCCAATATAAGTAAATATAGATCATAGGCCGTCAGATAACAAGCACATTATGCTTTAAGTATTAAAACAGAAGATTCCAAAGGAACGCTGAAATAGAACTAGAGACAGGGAATGTTTTTGCTTGAAGTAGTCATAATTTCACAGTTCGAACTATTTTAGGATGACACAGATATATTCTAAATATTTATTCAAATTTTTCATCTTCTCTTTAATTATAAAATATATACCATTATTGCTAGTGGTTCTGGTATATTACATAGTGATGCTGCAGATAGACAAGAACAGTGATCAATCAAAAGAAAAAAAAGCGAGTTAAAAATAGGCCAATTAAACAAAAAGGAATCACCAGGAAATGCTAAGGAATCACCAGGGCTTCATTATGTATTTTTTATCTCTGAATTCCCATATCTCTTTGCATCAATGAAAGAAGTAATACAATGTCTTTAAGGAAGGGCTGGAAGAAGCCTTGATGGAAAGCCAGTATTCCACTGTCAGCAGAATGGTGATAGCTATGACATCTATCTCTAACAATCTTCTTTTAGCATGATAGATCTGCATTATGAAAAAGGCCTCCTTTGAAATTCTCTGACTGCCTAGAACAGGGAATGCTTTTCCCTGTTGTTCCCTAAGGCAGGAACGCTTGAATACATCCCATAGTATGGATGTATTACAAAGCCTCTTTTAAGGAATCAGTACAGTAGGGAAGTCTGCTTCATTCAGATTGTTCCCAGCATTACATCTGCTTTGTATTTGCTACTTGACCAAAGCATCCTGCATGCTGACATGGGAGAGCAACCATCCACTGCAGCAGCTGTGCCATTCCCTACCTGCTTCCTCAGGGTGGAGAGGGTGCCCAGCCTAAAGACAGTATTGCCAGTGATCCTCCCACTGCTGTGAATTTAAAACCGTAGAAGAACTTGTTCAGTGAGACGATACTTGGGGTACTTATCCTGTAACTAACTGGCTGCTCTATTTTACATAAAGATGTAGAGTTAATATAAGGCATTTGGGGAACGAAAGAGTAAAGAGGTAGGTAATTCTTTAGGAATATTTCATTTGTTGATGAAATTTGGCTTCTAAAGTTCTCTGTGACCTATCCAGATCCAGTTGAGGGTCAAGTATTAGACATAAACTGGTGATGTAGGTATGTCTGTGTGCATATAATTTCAGGAATGCCTGACTGAAAATAGAAACTAATTAATGAATAAAATTAATCTTTACTTGGAAAATATGTGATTTATTTGCTTTTATGCTACTGCTAAAAAAACCCCCACACCTATCGCACTCTGGAAATTCATACCAAACAAACCCAAATATGGCAAAGAAACTTTAAAATAAAGCATTCACTTTAAGCAATATCTTCCTGAATAATTTTTATATTTTCTAAAAATTCTCAACAAATTACTGAACAAGGTGAGTGAATGTGAGTCTTATAACTAAAGGCCCCTGGGGAAAACAGATCAGCTGGCTGACCTTGCTTTGTGTATTTACATAAATTACAAGTATGACGAGATGGTGTGGAGAGAAAGTCTGCAGGCTGGCAGTTCGTGACATTGATCAAAACCATTACATATATAATTTGTTTGTACCTAGATTTTTTGAGAGATAATAGAAAAGTTGGGAGATCCTTAATATTCAAAAAAAAAAAAAAGGCTGACAACAGGATTTCTGTATGAAAATCTAGGATGTGCTGGACAAGTATATCTATTTAGAAACACAAGTCTGCTGAGCTGGAGGCAGCTCCTTCCTAATCCTGGAACTTTCACAGCATTAGGAGGTGAGGTCTGGGACAGTCAATTCAAGCATGCTCTGCTCAGCTGAATTGCTACCCCTGGGATTTTTCATTTAGCTGTTCCCAGTGCTCCTTCTTGCCCAGTTCCAGAAATACTCAAACTTACTTTGCAAAGAGTGGCTTCAACGTATTAAGCTGCAAGTGTAGCTGAAAGAAACCTGACTATATTTTATGGTTCTGGGCTCAAAATTACCAGTTTGCATTGTCTCTATAGATTATTCTGATGATATATGAAGCACATATTCTATCCTAAGATAACGGAGAGATCTGTGTGTGTAAATCAATATGCAAATACAAATAATCACAGAATCACAGAATCACAGAATCACAGAATCTATAAGGTTGGAAGGGACCTCTAGAGATCATCTGGTCCAAC